>RYFJ01003176.1:0-322580 GCA_003991445.1 Oryza meyeriana var. granulata
GGAAGTCGCGAACCCCACCTCGGATACCGGGCAATTGGCATAGAGCTAGGATTAGTGCTTCATATTCGTTCTTGTGATGTGTGGCGGGTGATAAATGATCTGGACATATCTAAGTTTTTTATCCAGTGGGGCTGAGTAGAGGAGTGCTGCACTACTCGATTCTAGGTAGGCGTCGCAAGGTACATTGCCAGTCAACCAAGTTGGTCGCGCAGGTGTTAGTGCAAGACGAACTTGTCCAGTTGCTAAAGGCAGTAGTGCTTGAGAGAAATGACTTGATGTCCGGGTTGAAAAGGTAATGTCGAGACGCATCAATAACTGAGTGCATTAAGGGCGATTCCCGTGCTGCTGCATGTGAAGAATATTCAAGAGTGGGAAAGACGTGAGATTTAATGTGTAATCGGAAATCGTGCACAAGTTCTGGGCATGATGATGTATTACATATATACATTTCGGACTTGGAGGATGATATTTGCATGTCCTAGACTACTCGGTGATGAAGTGACGGATCGTTGTACCTTCTGGTCATTGTATCTTTCTGGATGTGTAGCTGGCTCTTCTTGTCTTAGTAACGAGAACGTGCTATATCAACTGTGGGTATTGCCGCAAGGTGTATCATGAGCACTTTGAGCCATAGGTGATTACCAGACGGGTGTGATGTGATGAACTTCTGAAGATCTTCAAAAAGGCTTTGTGCTTGCGTCCACCGAAAGTGCAACTTTTTTGAGAGCTTAAAAAGGGCATACCCATTCACCTTATCAGGAAACAGCTCGGTTGAGTAGCTCATAACAGCATCGGTTTTGTGAGGCTCTGGCAAGTCGAGGGAGCCATGTTCATGATTGCGTCTGATCTTCTTGGGTTCGTCTCTGATGTGCGCGGTGTGAATGAATAGATGAAACCTAATAGGTTGCCGGAAGGTATGCCGACAGATGGCATGTTTCTAAGGTGGCTTCATCTGGAAGTTGTGGAAGGACTTTGGAAATTTCTTTTATAGGTAGTAATGAGGGTGCTTTTGGATTGGTCTTGATACCGGACGTCGGTGCACCACATAGTGCTTCCATCGTTGCAAGCCCGGTTGAGTGTGAAGTACAATCGGTGTGATATGCGATGCTGATGATTGACCACGGCGTTTTTTCAACCCGAATTGGTTAGATTGTAGCATTTGATGTCGCAAGCAGCGTGAGAAAAAGTCTTCAGGCAATACTCCTCGCTTAGGGGCTTGATTGGTGTACCAGTAGCAATCGAGAAGCTGAGTAGTTCGATCAGGGAGAGATCACGACCTAATCTATCCGTGGTAGGACAAATGGATCTGGAAATCTTGTTTTAAGTCGGTGTAGGTCAACGGCACATGCGATATTTACAATTCTCTTTCTCGGATACAGCTAAGTTTGCAAAGCGGGGTAGACTATCTGATGACTCGGGCGCCACGAAGTTATGGATCTCACAGGAATCGCAGTTTGTGAGCTTGTGCAATTCCGCATAAGTATTGTTATGACTAGGTTGCTTGCCGCTTGAAGTTGAGGGATCGCCGATTACTTCTCTTGGTACAATGTCAACATGTCAGACAGTCAAGCATAATCCCATGTTCCGCTAGAAATATGAGTCATCTTCCTATTTGGGTAGAGTTGTCCAACGTCCATCTGGTGTGTGAAAGGGTCAGTGGGAGTCTTTGATTTTTCTAACGTCTTTTTTTGACTGCATGATTCGATATATTGCTCAAGTGGCTTTTTCTGGACTTCCTATAGCTTAAAGTGTTGCTGCAGAGGTTGCGTGGTCCGACTGAGGCTCTACTACCAACTCGGAGCTCCTGTGCACCGGTGAACGGCTGCTGAGAAGTGTCCCAGGAAAGCGTCTGCTGTGCTAGCATCTTAGCATATGTGGGTTAAGTAAGGGAAGTAACATCGATTGGGCGTTAGCGTGAGATGGGTGGTCTCTGCTCGAAATAGGGACCTCCAAACAACTCCCGGGAAAATTTCCCGTACCAATAGTGACCGGCAACGTGACTGAATGATTGAAGGCAGATAGGAATATCCTGGGAAGGAGCATAAGTTAACTGCAAACTCACATAGGTATCTCTCGTCTTGCGAAAAGATGTTGAAGGCTCCCGCCGTCGAATCAGCCTTCTTTAACTTGATGTCTTGAACTGGATCAGATCGCTAATAGCGCTGGTGTGGCCACTAGGTTGGGGTGATCCGGGTTTGACAGAAAGTGTCGGCATGTAAGATAGTGGCGTTGTGGCTAAAACGAGTACTTGCGTGTGGTCATTTTTGCTAGTAGACTCTATGGCTAATGGCGCCTCCAATATGTTGTTGAACTCGCATGGCGTCTTGGTAGTTGCCAGCTTGGTTCATCGGCTCTTCCTTATCCTTGGTTCGCGTATAACGTCTTGCTCGTGACGAAACTTCTTCAGCAAACAATTTTTAGCCGCGCTGTTTCCCTTTGGATGGAGCAAGACAGGGTCCCGTTCATGACTTTTTGGTAGTGTCTGCCTTTGCGGTCACGGTCGATGCGGTCATAATAGCCACGATGTTCTCTGACTTGCGTTTGCGGCTTGGATAGGCCAACATTTCGCTCGCGTCGTTCTCTTCTGGCTGGGCCCTTATCATCAAGTGCTCCAGCAACCTAACATCGGCTGAATCAGCATATTTATAGCCTCTCGAGTAGGGCTTTGACCCCAGATTCGGATCGTTTCCAAGTAACTTGGAACGATGAATAGTGTATCTCACTCCTTGTGGAATGCAACAATGGCCACCTCTCGTTTATCTCTGGGGATAGAATTCCTCTTCTGGAAAAAGCGCTTGATGAAGTCTGGAGAGACTCGTTTTTCCTCTGGTGGCCACTGGTTATAGATTGTACTCGGCGCTAGCCTTTCATATGTGCCTAGAAATTGGAGATGAAGCGCTCGCGGAGTTCCCCCAGGAGCAATAGACCCTCTAGGAAGCCCCATTAACCATGTTCGACCGAGTCAGCTAGGGCGACAGTGATGTAGTTCGCCACTGGCCTTTGCCGCCTCTAGCTGCTCGGATCTGCCAGAGTGTATATTGTTAGCCAGGAACTCCGAATTGGTCTCTGTCGTACTTGTCTATCGCCAATCTGGCTTGAAGCCTGATGCCAGTTGACTTGTCGTACTCGTGTTGTGAAGGTTCGGAGAACTCCGATCGTCCAAGTGGAGGCTTTGGGCTTTTCGACTGGCGGCTACGAAACTGCTCGTTGATGGAGGCCCCGAAGCGCTCGTTTCATCTTAATCAGCGGCGTTCATCTTTCTTCGCATTCTCGGTGTAAGCGTTAATGTCGGCGCTGACGTAATCCACGTAGTCGATCTCGAGCATCACGTGTCCCGTACTGTCATGTGATATCACCGGCGATCAGTCGTTGTGGCCTTGCCATCCACGATTGGACTTCTGAGTAGCGGTGGTCAAAAACCCATCGCTGGTGGTGCGTCGCGAGTCGATGATGTTGCAGCACAGAAGCATCTTGTTGGAGGGGATCAATTTCGCCAGATTCGTGGCGCTGTTGTACCACTGGTTGCTGTTATCATAGCCTTAATCATGCCCAGCTATCGGACAATTGTCTAGAGGTGCGCCTAGTGATCATCCAGCTGCAGGGTATCCAGAAGTGTCGCAGCGGCACAATGTTCTTGTTGGGGTGACAAAGACAACCATGGTCGCCTACTCTGCTTAGAGATTTCTTGTTTTCCAGCCACCTTTTGCGTTGCTCGCGGTTGAGAAGCCTCCTGCGGGCTTGCAGGCGTCGATTTTTTCCTCTTTTGCTCACACAGTAGTCGGTGAGCCTCTTTCTCTTGTTGTTCGCATAGTCGGCATGGCATCATACTTGGGTAGAACGCCATTGGGACGCCATGAAGACCTCGCGTGGAGGTGAGAAGCTTCCCGAGCTGCTTTCCGACTGAGAGTTGGAGTCCGAGTAGTGGAGCGGCGTGATGATGACCCCAACCTCGTGTAGCATCCTGGCTCCAAGCGGCTCTGACGCTGTATGAGTTGAATTTAGAGGATTGGGGTTTATCACATCAGATTGGAGTTGAAGATAGCGCAGCATTGTCGAGTCCGATTAGGATGATCTAGTCGGAGTCGTCTCCCCTAGATCGCAGATCTCGACGCTCAGGGCCGTGCCGAATCGAACACTAGAAAGAGAGTTGCTCTAGGACTGTGGATCTTGGATATTGCCGAAGCATGTCGTTGAAAGCTGCCAGTAAGCGTTGAGTAGGCCCAACTGCACAAAGAATTGGCTTTGACTCCTTGGTCGACCGAATTGAAACCGATCAGAAAGTGTGAGGTTGCGAAGTCGGTTGGCGATGAAGTCGAAGCTCCCGTATCCTGATGGCCTGTCCAGGAGAGAATTAATGCCGTCGACTCCATGATTGAATCCATCGGACTTGTTGACGATGATCTTGATGAAACCCCTTCCTAGCGCGCTAACTGTGATGTTTTATGTCGGCTTCATATTGAATATGGGGCTATTCGTCGGATCTAAACTCGATGGATTTGAAAGAACACAAGAGATTTATCCTAGTTTAGGCTCTCGGGATGAGGTAATACCCTACCTCTAGCTATGTATATTGCTCCTCGTTTATTTCTCTGGTGAGATTGGTTATGCTCTAGGAGGCTCCTTGTCTCTTCTTATATACCGGAAAGGTAAGGATTATATGATAGGAAACCCAGTCGGATACGACCAAGAATATTCCTTATCAGTACATAGAGAGTCTGGTAGGATTATGTCCTTTTCTTGTACAACAGGGGTGGTACATGAAGTCAAGTCTTACTCTAATTCTTAATTATATGAGCCGACCATCTCTACCCAGTGGCCGTATTGTCTTCCTTAAGTACTCGGCGGGGCCTGCCTCCCACACGCTACCAAAGAAACAATTCTTGTTCTCTCTCCATTGTTTCAAGAATTGGCGATTTATGATGTGCCTAATTTTTGTTGTTTAGAATCTAGCGGCGATGTAGACACATGACAAGTTGTTCAATATCGATGGTGAAATCCGAGGAGTATTGAGTGGCAGGATGTCCTGGATCGATCATGTCTCAGGTGAATTCCGAAGGAAAAAGGGTCGACTACAGCCTCCAAATGGTGTGATTGTTTAATCTATAGACCTAGGCCTGCTACCTTCTCGTTCAGTACATGTGTCGGCTGGAAGTTCATATTAGTCATGGTTCATTTGTTAGTCATCTGTATCAGAGCATCTTGATAAACTTTATTAGAAGGATAATTTCACCTGCCCTAATATTAAACATGTGATAGAATATCGTTGATGTTATTAAGATCATAATGTTTCTAGTCACGTGATATATCTTATCAGAATTTTAGTGGACTGATTTTTATGCTTTACCCAAAGAAATTCACGGGGAAATGAAATACAAGTGTAAGCTTTTCCTATGTTGCAAAATAGGCTACCACTGTGTTTTTCTTGCGTTCGAGGAGATGCCATCAGTCGTAGAGCTTTATATGTTCCCATTGATCTGACTATAATCAAGTTCCTTGAATTTTCAAATGTTCAATAGAAAGGGAGCACTGCAGAAGTCAATTTAATGATGTTTCATCTTATAAATCCTGCACTGTGTAAATGTGTGAAAAATGGGTGTCCTATTATGCCCTTTTCCAATTGTCCAACTAATTTAAAAGTTCAGTGAAATTTACTTTTGCTGTAGACAGTAGTTTCACAGCAAAGCCTTAAACACAGTATTTTCTCTTTAGAGGATCTTCAGACAAAAAATATCCCCATGCATTCTTTGTCTCCAATGCAAATCGTAGAATTCTTGTCAATGCGATCACAAGCCTTGAACCACCAAACCTGCAGGTTTTCAGCACCATCAGGCTTGGTGTGGATGCCTGTACATTTTGCATCGATTTGAATCTTGGCAATTTGCCACTTGTACTTTCAACTTATTGTTTCTTGCATTTGACCTTCTTTGGGATTATATTACATAATTACATTCTGATATGTAAACAGAGGTTTCTCCTAAGGAACGTGGCATGTTAGGTTATATTTTTGCAGTAACAATGCATTCACGTTTTTGCAGTTGATGCATTCATGTATCCAAAGCTCCAATTTTCAAGATATGGACCAGATTCTCCTGTTTTATATTTACTAGTGCTGTCCGTGTGTTGCAACAGGATCTCACGATGGTTTTATAGGGTTTTTCAAATGCTGTGGTGAGGAGAGTGGTTTGAGTTTTTTAGTGGGATCGTTTTTTTAGTAAGATGGTTTTTTAATAGGAAAGTACAGTGATTAGGGTGGAGGAGTATCACTTTATTTTTACAGTAGTAGAGATTTCTACATGTATGTGTGATTTTCTAAATAATTCTACCAAGGCCTGAATATAATACCGCCTACTGATGTGCCTATACTTGGTGGTGTTGGGATTTAATACGCTTCATGAAACCTTCTGCTTGGTCAGATGTTAAGTTGTGTTTCGCTATTTAGGCTCTGGATGGTCTGGGGGTCCTAAAGAGGAAATAAGTTTTAATTGTCAGCAATGTTAGGTATGCTTCCATCTTGATAGAAATGTAGAAAAAGATATGCATAATATTTATTTATACTATCACATGTTGAAGTGCATCGTGCATAATACATTTCATTCTATTATCTAAATTATATATTAAAATTGGTTGCTCCTGAGGTCCATGATATTCTACATTGTACTATCTATGGTGTGCTTTACGCTAATCACACTCTCATTTTAATTTGGGTGATGCAATCAATATGGAACAATTAATAATTGTGGTGCCTACCTACATTATGATCAACATTTACGTATTATTTTTTCTGAACTAGGGGAACTGATTTTGTTTTGTCACTGGACTTGAAAGTAGAAGAGCGATAGAGAACATACTATATTTGTTTTCTCTGGCATTCTCTTCAGTGTTTTCAGGGTTTTTAGACTTGGCAACAATATCAACAAGCAGCCAGGTGCTCAAATATTAAGCTAAGGGCCCGTTCAAATCTTCATGTTGGGAGTAAAAAATCTCTTATTTTTTATGAGCATGTTTCCCGAACTGTTAAACATGTGTTTTTTATAAAAATTTTCTATACAGAAGTTGTTTTAAAAAATCATATTAATCTATTTTTTAAGTTTACAATAGTTAAAACTTAATTAATCATACGCTAATAACTCATCTTATTTTATACCATCTTATTCCTCCCTTTTTCTCACCTTATGTCTAATAGTGTTAGTACCGTATCTTGGCAAGGCCTGGTGTTCCTCGCCAAGGTGTACATCCAATTTCTGTTCTCCCCTGCTCTCGTCGCCCTGATGTGTCCTCATTTCTGCCGTCACTGGCTTCCAGTTTCACAGCATGCGACACTACAGTGAAAAACCTATCTATCTAGTAGTTGGTAAAATCGACGGTCAAAAGTTTGGTCCGTGGAAACTGCACAACGTCCATCTGGAACCGGTTAGGTAGAGATTCTAAACCTCACTGCCTGTACATGTATGCATATAAAAAACAATTTTCACACAGAAAGGTGTTTGAACAGTTCATCCTTCCTTGATGCTGCATAAGTTTTCATGTGAATTTGATATTGTCGCACAAATCGGGTCAGGCCAAACAAAGATATATTCTGCGGCGAGAAAATCTGAAAAAGGCAATTATAAGGACATTTTTCGGCAGAAGATTGTTTACTTGTTCAGTAGAACGCCGAACTCTTGTATCTGACTTTGTAATATACGGGGATAGTTATGTGTCTAACTTTCCGATCAAGGGTTGACCTTTCTGGCTTTACGAAGAAAAACACATTCAATGGAAAGCCAGACACGGCCATATCCAAAGTCAAAAACAAACTGAAGTGCATGCCAGTCCGTCAATATAATCTTAATCTGTTACCCCAACCTAATTTCCGATTAATTTCACATAGAAAAATGAAATGGCAGCTACAGGCATGCACGTTTTTGTTGTTAGTTTCCAACTTAAATTAATAAAATATCGAATTGAGCTCCCAGTCCAACCTTTTGCATTATCTATTCCTTTTTTTACAAAAATAATGAATATACATTGTATTTATTATAATGTTAGCCGCAATTTTGAAATTTTCAATTTTCCAAATCTTTCAATATGGAAAAATGTTCCTTTGTTTTTAGTTTGTTACAATTTAAGCTGGAGAGGCAACTATCACTATGTTTTAATAAGTTAATTTTATTATCAAATACAAATCACAACATTTTCTCGCTCTTAACTACATAACAATATGCCATATCTCTTTCTGACCTTGTAATGGAGTGACTTAAATACATATCTCTTTCCATTACATAAGTAATGCACACACGCACACGCACTTAAATACATAGAGACTAGACACAAATCTATCATGAGTATGCCTCATTAACACACTCAAAACATACGTAGGGCAAACAATGAATTTCTAAATGACATGGAATTTCTATGAAAAAATGCAACAGTTTATGCATAATCACTAGTACGGAACACCAAATAGATTATGCTTCATATATATCGGTTCACCTAAACTCAGCACATATGAGACATTTTTCGCCCACCCAAAGCCCCACGTAGGGCTCATAATTAGAACTGGCACATATGTGATCATATGTGCCAATTCTAAAAGACAACCAGCACATATGGTCTCGCCAAGCTATATGTATCGGTTGGTAAGTAGGACCGGCACATATAAATGCCCCCCACCCCGGCAACAATTCCTCAACAACTTATATGTGATGGTCGGTGTCGATGTTTTACACCGGTAATAGAACTATAGGGCTCCTCGGCAAGGGGAAACTCGGTGGATTGCAGAGGAACACAAAGAGAGTTTATACTGGTTCAGACCCTCGAGATGAGGTAATACCCTACGTCTAGTTGTGGTGTAATTCCTCTGAGATGTTTGTCGATCAATGATCTCGTCGCCCCTTGAGAGGCACCCTACCTCCCCTTATATACTGGGGGACAGAGGTACATGATAAGGATCCCAGCCGGATACGACCAAGGGATTTTCTTCTTAGAGATAGAAACATATCCGACTAAGACTGCTATTCTTATTGTTCAGGGTAAGCCTGTCGGGTGCTATCTTATCTCTAACTACATGATTCGGCCCATACTCTATCCAAGTGGCCCATACACTGATGATGAGATACCCGGAGCCCATGGCCTCCACAGTAGCTCCTGAGACCTTCATAGTTGAGTCACAGCTGATGCCGAGTGCTCATCCTCCATGGTGAAGACTGCCCAAGTGCGATGCTCCCGAGTACTCCTTGTCCGAGTAGGTCTTCTTCCCAAGTCCTGCTTTATGTCAGCTGGCAGCGAGACTATGAAGGGTTTCATGTAGATGTATGAATAATGTGCACCGAATAGACGCACCTATTAGGTGTAGCCCCTGACTTTGTGCTTAATTGTGAAGACAATTAAACATAAAGTCAAAGATCTTTAACCTGATAATCTTTCCCAAGTAGATTTCTACTGGTATATGAGATTCTTCGATATCATGTCAACCGGAATATGATTTATAGTCTTGCCGAGTAAAGAACTACTCATATGTAGGACTCTTCGACTTCATGTCAGTCGAAATGTGTGTTTATAGTCTTGCCGAGTAGGATGCTACTCGTATATGGGACTCTTCAGTGTCATGTCAGCTGGAAAGGGAATTTGTAGTCTTTCCCGAGTGGAGTCCCACCCAGAAGTTAGACTCCTCCGCATCATGTCAGCGAGAATGAGAGATTTATAGTCTCTCCCGAGTAGTGCACTACTCGAAAGTTAGACTCTTCAGCGTCATATTGGCTGGAATAATGTTGCTCATGGCAACTGATGGCCACGCATATAGGCCGAGTACCACTTTATGAAAATAAATCCACAGCGTGGTCAAGTGTTCTCGAGAAAGATACTTGCATCCTCAATTTCAATGAAGACCAGCTTGTGATCCTTGTAAGGATATATCCTCAAGACCTGGTGAATAAAACAGATATCCAAACATATATATTTAGCAATAAGGCTCTCATAAAGCATATCTGTTTACCTCATCGGCTCTTGTTAGCAGCACCAGCGCTATAATTTCAACTCAGCTTGCGGGCAGCCCACATGGAGCATGCTATTGTAGGAACTCATATCTTGATGGCCTAGTACTGACTGTGTAGGCCCAAGCCCATTTAGTCGGCATCGGCTCTATAAAAGGTGGGTAGAGAGAAAAAGATTCCTTCATCTTCCCCAAATCAGCCAATCGCTTCGTCTTCCACCTTCGCGCCCAACTTTTCGCCTCCCGCCCAGCTAGGGTTAGCTGCTGCTGTTCCCCACCTGAACTCGGGCGATTTCGGTCCACTTCATCTGTTCCAAGCCCTCAATTCGTTTTCCCCCCAAATCTTTCCGCTCCCAATCATGCCAAAAGCTTCGAATCTTGCGGGTGCGCCGGGGAATGCCTGGCCGACTTCGGATTGCGGCTCGATGAAACTGAGGCTGCTGGAGAGTCAATTGAAGTTGCCCAGTCAAGAGGTGATCCGTTGGCGGCCAACTAAGGGTGAGTCGGTCCCAAATCCCCAATCTAGTGAAACAGTAGTTTTTGCCTCTTTTTTCGATCGGGGTTTGTGCCTTCCCTCTTCTGATTTCTTCCGCCGCATCCTTGACTTCTATATGCTGGAGTTGGTGAATTTGAATTCCAACTCGATTCTTCAAATCTCCATATTTGTCACTCTTTGCGAGTGTTTTTTGGGTGTGAACCCCATTTTAGTTTCTTTAGGCATCTGTTCCACATCAAACCCCAGCCCTCCAAAAATAATATCAATATGATTGGGGGGCCGGTCTCTAGTTGCGGAGTGATGGGAAGAAAACATATCTTGATCTCCCCTTGAAATTTTCCTTGAAAGGCTGACACAAGGAGTGGTTCTATTGCGCAGATCTGGCTCCCTCCTTGCGTCCATTCACCAGCTTGCCGCCGGTAGTTTTACCAAGTTGGTCGGCAGATCCAACCTATGAGGAGATGGGGCAAGTGCACCAATTGTTGGGGAAATTAGATGACCTCAAGAAAGCTGGCCTGACTGGACCTTGGGTGGCTCGTTGCTTCCTGACTCGGCGCATCCAGCCACTAAAGCTGAGGAGCGCATTTGGCTGGGCTTTTAAGGGCAAAAATGATCCTGACCGAGTGAGCAACAGGTCGGCTAACAAGCGCACAGTGACCGAGACCCTGTTTGGTTACTTCTCCGAAGGGGTGATCGTGACCGAAGACGATAATCGCTGGGTCGCGGCCTATAGCTTCATTCGGCCTCGTACCAAGGTAATCTTTAACCTTGTTCTATGATGAACACCTATGGGCCTGTATGTATGATTGCCCGGCATTGTGTGATGTATTTTGTGGATTCTTCTGTAGTGGTGTGAGGAGTTTGATGAGGACTCGCGCCCGTTGTCAGCCGTCAAATCAAAGAAGAGGCCGAGGAGCCCCTCTGCTGCCCAACCCGACTCCAGGAGAGCGGGGAAGAAGCCTATTCTGTATCGGGGTGAGGGGGCCATGACACCACGCGCTATGGTAGGAAGCTTGAAGATAAAGGACACCGTCGCCGCGGCGCCCTGGTGATCAAGTCCCAGGTTGGGACTTGTACGGCCAAGCTCGACATTGCCAAGCCCGGCAAAAGCACCGCCGAGTGCACGATCCGAGCGGGATCCGCCAAGCACGCGGGTGCCTGAGTCGACTACGCCCCCAACAGGGCCACCTCCAGCTGCCACGTCTCCGCCAACTGATTCGCCAGCCGGGCCAACAACCGGAGGTAGCGCTCCACCAGGACCTGGATCACCAGGCAGGGAGCTAAAGTTCTCCAAGAGGTATGCTGCTCTGGATCTTCTGAGATTCTTGTCTGTTGTAGTGGTACTTTGATGACTGTCTTGTGATGTAGGAAGCGTGCCGACATCGATCTCAAGGAGACCACTCTGACCGCTCCCCTTGAAGAGCCTGCCCCAGCCGAGCCGGCGCCCGCGAGCATACCCGCTGAGCCGGAGGCCAACCCAGTCACAAAAACTGAGGTGGTCCCGACTGCGGGGCCGCAGTTGCCGCCCGACCAAGGGGCAGTTACTGAGGCTGCTGCCCCAGCCCCTGAGTCACCGCCCGCTACAGAGGTCACTGCTGGAGCCCCCGAGTTGATTCCCGAGGCCGCGGGGAGCGTCGGCGTGGGGGCCGGGACCCTGTCACCGTCGTGGTCGTCGTCATCGTCGTCGTCGCTGCTGCCGAAGACCCTGAACCTTCCTCGGATTGAAGCTCCTCCGCGTAGGCTCCCTCAGACGTTCACCTGGACGGCGGCTGATGGAACCGTGAAGAGTTTCAGGCTTGATGAGGCCGCGGCGAGAAGGGAACGCGAAAGCTTGCTTCGCGCCGCCATCACTGGGTCCCAGGGAGTCGGGGTATAATTCTTGTGGAAGAGTCGTGGTAGTCTTCTTGTTTTGACATCTGACTCCACTCTTGGCTTATTCTTTCCTTGAGTAGAAACTTGTCGATTGCAATGAGGAGATGACCGAGATCTAGGTCGAAATGGCCCCCCACCTCGCGGAATTAGAGCAGCTCCGGGCGTTGAAGGCTGAGATGGAGGAGTGCCATGCAGGAAGGGAAGCTTGGCTGAAGGATGCCGCCACCCAGCTCAGGGATGAAAATTGGGTCCAAGCCGCGAAGATTAGATGTAAGTCCCCTGAATGCGTCTTCCCGACTGAACTCTTGGTGTATTTCTCCAGCCGCGTTGTTCCCGACTGCCCAGTTGTGTCTTGGCCGTGTGGTCGAGTTCTTGATTAATCTGTCGTGCAACCCTCGAAGCCGAGTTAAAGACCCGGACAGAGGGGGAAGCCCAGCTGAAGAAGGCGGAAGAAGCCAGAGTCGGGCTTGAGAAGGCCAAGGCCGACCTGACAAAAGCCAACGCCGAGCTCGAACAGGAAATGGCCGAGTTAAAAGAGGCCACCGTCAAGCTCGGCGAAGAAAAAGCCGGACTGGAGAAAACCGTAGCCAAGTGGGAGGCCGACTATGAAAGTAAGTCCCCAACCTGACCGTGATCTTAACCAATCCATTAGTCATTCCATCTGCAACCGAGCCTGACAAGTTTACTTGCCGGTGGCCCTGGACAGACATGAGAGCCAATGTCCAGGCCCAGTATCGATTCTACACAGAGGAGATAAGGGTCATCAGGGAGTCACGGGAAGCCCTTGTCAGGTCCGTGAAAGGGCTCCTTGACCGGATAGATCCCAGCCCTGTGGGAACCAGTTGCAGCAGGATCCCCAAAATAGAGGCGCATCTTGAGGATGCGCCGAGTGCCTTGAAGAAGTACTCGGATGAGCATGTCATTGCCGGCGTGGCCTAGACCCTGGCGATGACAAAATCCATCTACCCGAGGGCAGACATTGAAGCCATCGGGGAGGGGTTTACCGAGGAGACGACGCCCGAAGAGGTGCTGGAGCTGATTGCCCGGGCGAAGCCAACTGCCGAGATAATTACCCGAGACCTGGGTCTGTAAGGGTAGCGTATCATGTAGTCGGTATGTATAAAATTTTGTGGAAAACATATGTAAATATATGCACTGCCGCCAAGCTTATTACTCAGTCGTCATTAGCTTTACTTGACCATGTAGTCTACGCCGAGTTAGTCTGTCAGAACTTAATAAAATCGTTCAATGTAAGAAGTTGTACTCGGGCAAATGCGACAGTCGTAGTAGAGTTTCGTAACTGGAGTAGGACAAGCTCGTATATTATTGATAGAACACATATATACATGCAGCCCCCAACTCACTACTCGGTTGATACAAGCGGTGTGGTGAGTCAGAGAAACTATACACATGAAAAATTATAAAACTCAGGTGTAGAAAGGAGTAGTTGTTCTATGTTCCATGAGTTGCTGATGAGAACGCCGTCTTCGATCTTCAGTCGGTAGGCGCTTGGCCGCGTAACCTCGGCTATAATGAACGGCCCTTCCCAGATTGGGGATAATTTGTACCTATCTTTGGTGGTTTGTACTTTCCTCAAGTCGAGATCCCCGACCAAAAAGGCGCGGCCACGGACATTGCGGTTGTGGTAGTGACGCAGACCTTGAAGATACCTTGCCGACTGGATTGTTGTGGTGTCCCTTGCTTCTTCCAATTGATCTAGCTCGGCCAGTCGGGTATTATTTGAGACGTCTTCCGAGTAAGCCCGGACTCACGGAGAGCCGAACTGTAACCCTGTCGGTAGCATAGCCTCAACACCATAGACAAGGAAGAAAGGGGATTGCCCTATTGCCCGACTAACCATGGTTCTGAGAGACCAGAGAACACATGGGAGTTCTTGTACCCACTGGCCCACGTATGGTTGTAGTCGGTCGAATATCCTGGCCTTGATGCCTTGTAAGACCATACCGTTGGCTCGTTCGACCTGGCCGTTGCTCCGTGGGTGTGCCACAGATGCATAGCAGATCTTGATGCCGAAATCTTCGCAGAAGTCTTGAAATACGCCGCCTGTGAACTGAGTACCGTTGTCGGTGATGATGCGGTTAGGAACCCCGAATCTGTATAGTATATTCAAGATGAAGTCCTTTGCTCATGCCGCTGTTATAGTTGCAACGGGTTTGGCCTCAATCCACTTGGTGAACTTGTCAACTGCGATGAATAGATGTGTAAACCCTCCTGGCGCTTTCTTGAAAGGCCCGACCATGTCGAGCCCCCATATGGCGAATGGCCAAGAAATAGGAATAGTTTGGAGTTCCTGGGTTGGGAGGTTTGTTTGTCTTGCGTGGAACTGACAACCCTCGCACTTGCGAACAATATCCTTGGCGTCTGTTACTGCTGTGAGCCAGAAAAATCCCTGTCGGTAAGCCTTTCCGACTAACGTCCTGGATGCGGCATGGTTGCCACATATGCCCGAGTGGATCGACTGCAGGATCTGCTTGCCCTCCTCGATGGTGACACAACGCATGAGGACACCAGATGCGCTCCTTCGGTACAGGTCTTCTCCGACTAGTAGGAAGCTTTTGCTTCGACGCTTGATCTGCTCGGCTTGACTGCGATCTTCTAGGAGTTCGTCGTCCAGGAGAAATTTGACAACAGGAGTCTGCCAGTCTTGACATATGTGCAGCGCCTCGTCTGTAGCCGGGGTGGGTTCGCCTCCCGACTACTCCGGCGCCGGTTTCTTTTTGACTGATGGCTCCATGAGTTGCTCGACAAAGCTTCCGGTCGGAACCGCTTCTCGCTTGGATCCCATATTTGCCAGCTCGTCTGCCGCGTCATTGTATTGACGCAGGACATGTGTTATTTTAGCCCGTTGAACTTATTTTCTAGCTTGCGAACCTCCTGACAGTATGCCGCCATGGGTGTCATCGAGACAAGTCCAGTCTTTCATGACTTGGTTCACCACGAGTTGAGAGTCCCCAAGCACAACCAGTCGACGTATGCCGAGTGATATAGTGATGCGGAGCCCGTGGATAAGTGCCTCGTACTCGGTGACATTGTGGGAAACCGGGAAGTGGATTTGTAGAACGTACTTTAGTTTTTCGCTGGTGGGGATGTCAATATGACTCCAGCACAGTGAAGGACCGCCGCAGTAGATTGCTGAAGGAGATTGCGGTGTCCTGTGGGCCGACTGGCGCAACGTCGGCTGGTTCCTCGGTGGGCTGGATTAGATCTGCTTCAGCCAAGGTAAGGTTGCCGATCTGGTCGGCGATGAAATCGAGGCTTCCGAATGAAATAACGTCTCCAGGAGAGAACTTGTTGCCGTCGATCTTGGTTGCTGGATCCATCGGGCTTGTAGATGTAAAACTCGTCGGAGCCCCTACCTAGCGCGCCAACTGTCGATGTTTTACACCGGCAATAGAACTATAGGGCTACTCGGCAAGGGGAAACTCAGTGGATTGCAGAGGAACACAAAGAGAGTTTATACTGGTTCAGTCTCTCGAGGTGAGGTAATACCCTACGTCCAGTTGTGGTGTAATTCCTCTGAGATATTTGTCGATCAATGATCTCGTCGCCCCTTGAGAGGCACCCTGCCTCCCTGTTGGGAATATGCCCTAGAGGTAATCATAGAGATGATGATATTATGATTGTATCCATGATATATTATGAGTTCATTGAATATCCATTAAAGACAACTTGTATCGATTGGCAATTATGTGAATTGTTTGTGAAACTCTTTTACTTGTATGGTTATTCTAAAGTTGTCCCTGATCGAAATTTGTGTGAGGACACACATGAATATTAGATCAGCACATGTATTAGTTGATGACTATGTTTCACAAGTCATAGACATGGAGATGTCAAACTAATAATGTGGGCACATGTGTGACATAGAGCTGGACTGACCCAACATGAGAAATTGTAATTATCTCTATTCACATCATGTACGTTATGTCCTTAGACCTGAGATTGTTGTATGTATTCAAGATGTGAAACGACCTACTCAGGGACTATCAAATGCTACTCCGTAACAGGGTAGTTATTAAAGGTGGTTTTCGGGTTTGTCGGGAAACATGCTGTGAGACATAAACAATCAAGAAGGAATTTGCTCCTCTCTATGTGAGAGAGATATCACTAGATCACTCTAATGATTAGATCAAGAAATGCATGGCCGTGCTTGGGTTAAGTGTTAACCTAAGAGTTAATCCAAATATCGTGAGGCAAGGGAATAACAAGTATGTGGTTTGTGGTGGTTCGTCTGATATGATCTTTGCGTATGCATAGGAGTTGACACGCCTTGCTAGAGGCCGCTGTCAACTATTGGTCGAGAAGGAGTACTCGGGCCATGTCTATGCGTACGTGAACCCATAGGGTCGCACGCTTAAGGGGCTAGAAACCTAATTTGGGTTGGACCCGAATTAGACAAGGTTTAGGGTCACTAATGGGCCTCCAACTCGGGAGTTCATTAGGACGCCTATAAAAACAAGGGATGGGCGACGGGGCTAGGTTAATCCACGCCATTTGGCAGCCGCCGTCGCTCCCACGCCCGCGCCCTGTTGCACCTCGCGGACCTAGCAGTCCGGAGGCGTGACGTTTCCTCCCCGTACGTGTGGATACCTCGGAGGTGCTACATCTGGAGCACAAGGACGAACCGCACGAGAGGGAGGGACGGACGGACGACCTCGCAACTGCACGGCACTGCTGTGACGCGTACGACTACATCGAGTCGCTTATGCTGCACCTGCGCGTCTAGTGGTAATCCCGTGATCTATAACCAGCAGTAGTTCCTGGTTTATCGGATAGAAAATTTTGTTTTCTGGCTAGCGTAGCATCCGTATAACCCTTCACTCCCCTTATATACTGGGAGACAGGGGTACATGATAAGGATCCTAGCCGGATACGGCCAAGGGATTTCCTTCTTAGAGATAGAAACATATCCGACTAAGACTACTATTCCTTATCGTTCAGGGTAAGGCCTGCAGGATGCTATCTTAACTCTAACTACATGATTCGGCCCATACTCTATCCGAGTGGCCCATACACTGATGATGAGGTACCTAGGGCCCATGGCCTCCACAGTCGAGGATAAAAACCAGCACATATGTCATGTGTGCCGTATCTTTATTATAAACCTGAACATACAAGGGCCCCATCCAACATCCAACAGTCTCTAGATGACTTATGCGTGATGCTCATAGAACGGAGCAGGCACCTATATTATTTGTGCTATTTCTATTAGAGAACCGGCACATATGTCTTCGACATATATACTGTTCACCCCACTCTCCTAGCTCAATCGAGTAGAAAAGAAGGAGCTTTATTCTTGCTCAGCCAGCTATGGGACAGGGTGGGGCGATTTTGCACCTTGGTCTAAAACCTCCATTTTTCTCATTTCTAGTGTTTTCAAATGGTAGATTGTCATCATGGTTTGCTAAATTGCTCAACACAATTCTCTAATTTCTCTTATTGCTTTATATCTTTATTTCACTTCTCTTTTTGAGTTTTTTTAAGTGCTAGATCTCCTCTACCTAGATGGTAGATTGCAATTATGGGATGGTGATATTTATTTGATAAATCTAGGTCACCTATTAATATTAGAGTAGTTTAGAGATTATACAATAGTTTTCTAATAAGCGATAAACATATGTCGATTTAATTTATGAACTAGGGATTGTGATATTATTTGATAAATCTAAGTGGCCTATTAATTTTGGAGTATTTTAAATATTATACACTTTTTAAAGTAAACTACATATTTATGGACTTTTTTCAGTTAGTAAGATGGTGATATGTTTGGATGAATCTAGATCTTGCATTAAATTCGGAGTAACTTAATTACGGATTGTACATTAATAAGTTATTTTCAGAGTAAGTGGTATATGTATGTCTGCGAATTATGGCATAGGTTTAATTGAAATAATTTGAAAGGTAGCAAGATTTGCAATGGATCAATGATGGATGTAAGATGCGCTGCGTGCTCGATAGAGTATATCAAGGGAGCAACTGCCTTCGTGACCATGGCAACAAGTTCAAAATCAGTGGATGTGCACGAATACTTGTGTTGTCCATGCATTGATTGTAGGAACAAGAGAGAATTTCCTGAAGAACTAGTTCATGTACATCTCATTACAAGGGGTTTTATGCCTAACTATAACTGTCCGAACATTCATGGTGAAGATTAGGATGTAGAGAGAAATGGAGACAACAACGATATGACGAATGATCAAGCCACAAATAAGACCAATGAACCTGATATGGATCAGATGTTGCATGACAGGGAGAGGGGTTACACCAATGGTAGGGACTTTCAGAAGTTCAAGTGCATGTTAGAGGACTCAAAAACTCCACTTTACCCTGGTTGAAAGGAACTGCACACCAAGTTGCATGTTGTTCTATTATTATTGCAGCCAAAAGCAATCAATGGTTGGACAAACAAGAGTTTCATATAGTTATTACAACTGTTGGGAGACGTCTTCCAGCATACAATATATTGCCAGAAACAACATACCAAACGAAGAAGGTTATCTGCCCACTTTGGCTGGAAGTCTAGAAAATTCATGCTTGCCAAAAAGAATGTATCATGTATCAGGGTGAGTATGTTGATTTGGATGTGTGTCCAGTGTGCAAAACATCATGGTATAAGGGCAGAGATGGTGACAGTGGTAGTGACGGTGCCAAAGTGAAGAAGAAAAGACTGCCTGCTAAGGTGGTGTAGTATTTTCCAATAATCCCTTAGCTAGAACATTTGTCTGCAAACAAAGAGCATGCAAAGATGATGCAGTGGCACAACGAAAAGCGTAAAAGTGATGCTATGTTAAGGCGCCCTGGCGATGGATCTCAATGGAGAAAGATAGAGTATAGAATGAACTTTGCATACAAAATGAGAAATGTATACTTTGGGTTCAGTACAGATGGGATGAATCCTTTTGATGACATGAGCAGTCATCATAGCACATGGTGAGTGGCACATGTTATCTACAACCTTCTTCCCTAGCTGTGTATGGATATGGATGTGGAGATGTGAATGTGCTAGTTTGGATTTGAATTATTGCAAATGTGAATGTAAATGTGATGAAAATATGGATGAGGATGTGGAGATTGTGCGAATGCAATTGTATATGTGAATATGCCATTTTAATCATGTGTATGCACATTGTGATGCAAAGAAACCCCTTTTTTGTTAGGACTATACGTGCCGATACATCTTTACATCCGGCACATATAATGGGCTCATATGTGCCAAATCTTATAAACAATCGACACATATGAGTTTGCCAACGCGTCCCTATTGAGCCTCATATATGTTGGTTATAAACAAGAACTGGCACATATATGCCCCTTATATGGGCCGGTTATTCAACCGGCACCAATAATCACCGGTCATCAGTGCCACTATTGTGGTGCCAATGGTGGAATCTGTCACGCCTAGAAATTCACATCCAGAATTTTGAACATTTTATGTATTAAATCCCTGTCCAGGAAAGCTGGGGTATACAATTCCAAGTGGCTATACAAAGTACGTCTTAATAACAGAATAAAATTGTCTTACATAGGTGCAACGAGAAACGATAAAATATAAACAAACTAAGTCACGCAAAGGCTTCCACTCCACAGGCAGCTTGACGGTGGAATAAGCCTACTCCTCCTGGCGATCATCATCAGAGTAGAACACCATCTCTGAGAGGGGGAAAGGAAGCAAGACTGAGTACTACCCATAGTAGTCAACAAGTCACATATGCAAATATTCACAATGCACAGGAGACAAAGAAATGCCTTGGGTTCATGTGCACAAAGCAGTTATAAAGAGTAGTTGTTGAGAAACAGGTAAAATGATTGTTGAATTAAGCAATATTAAATCACCGTTGCTCAATGTTACACCACGTTGACTAGGCCCAAACCATCCATCCTACTTCTACACAATATTTTAAGTCAAATTATTATGGTGAGACTGATCACGATGACTCTTAACCAAACGCCCATAACCGTGGGCATGGGTATTCGAATAGTTTTTAACTCTGGCCAGAGGTCTACAACTGTATCCACAAGACACAGCTCCACGCACGTTCCCGTGCGCCGGCGTGCCACCACGGCACCCCGCAAGAGGCTGTGACAGGACCGTTCACACAACTACTCCCCAACCATCCATACCACGCTGAGGTTGCACTTGCCGATAGGGCACACCATGTCGGCCAGGCTACCCCCTTGCGCCACGATAGATCTGAAAGCCGATCAACTCGACCCCAAGCCAACCCAACTCCATCACGCCCATCCTCACCAACGGTGCCTAGGGGAGGGAGAAGCTATGTTACAAGCCTACCCGTTGCCCACGATGGCTTGTGGTATGTCGGAAAACTGCTCAAGGGGTTCTCACGAACCGGTCCTTAATTCCATGTGTGTGACCAGCAAAACCATGCACCCACAGCCCACCATTAAGATCGTATTTTAGTTATATAATTATCCATGACCAAAGTTCCATTATTTAAACACAAAGTCGGTCCATAAATAAATATAATAATGAGCATTTATTTGCCCCAAGGTGAGCTAGTTCATTCTAAGCATGGCTAAGCAAATCTAAGTCATAATCTAATCATATTGTTACCCAGGTTACAAAGGTATAGAGGGTTATTAAGCTATGGTCGTCAAACTATATATAGATAAAGTCACATTCCACATGAAATAATAAAATATGCATCTTTATTTAAGCAAAACAAATATTTCGCATAAAGTACGTACAATATGATCAAGAATGTTGATATAACTTGCCTTGCTCCGGTTCTGCAACTTCTGTAACGACTTTGAAGTACACGGGAGGGTCGGAACTGTCAGTCTCTAATGACAAGTATAAACAATAAAAATAGTACATAAGGACATAGAAATAGGAGCTAAAACCATTTTTAATGGATTCTTGGCTTTTTTAGATTTAATAAAATTTGGATGGAATTAATCAGAGCTCGTATGAAATAGTTATGAATTTTCAAAGATTCTATGTGTTTGTACTATACAAAAGAAAATCCTTCAGGATTTATTGCGCATTAAACAAAGATTAATGGCGTCAGTAGACCAGGAGGGTGGCGTTGACAAGCGGGGCCCACGGGTTAGCAACTCATAGGATGGCGGTGAATGGTGGACCGAGTCTACCGAAGCCTGGCGCGGCTGCGCCATGTGGCTGTCAATGTGGCAACTACGACGGATAAAGGGCTGACACGGCGCCGACGTGGCAAGGCGTGGGTACCCACGGCGGGCACCACTCGGACGGCCCTGATTTGCCGACGTAGATCGGGCGGCCGTGGTCAAAAGGGGTTGAGCCACACTGGCGCGCCCACGCCGCGGTGGAGCACATGGCCCGATGGTCGCCACCGGCGAGCATCCGGCACGTGGGGAGTGGCGGTGGGCCACGGGGAAGATGGGGGAACTGAGGGGAGACCTCACCAGAGCTTAGCGACGATGAAGCACGGCGAAACGACGGCACAAGGAGAGGTGTGGCGGTGGTGAGGCCTCGGGATGACGGCGTCGAGGATGCTCTGACGGTGGTCGATGGTGACGGAAGGGCGGATGTTGACGGGAAGAACCTAGCAAAGGTGTGAAGGGGATTAGGGGCGAAATGGCCGAGATATGCAGCGGGATTGGGCGACCGAAGTGGTTCAGTGGCGGCGGACCTCACCTTAACCGACGAGACGGTGTTCTAGTGGTGGAACGGGGCGGCCGATGGCTGGACGCGGTTCGCCTAGATGCAGCGAACCTACCGAATGCGAGAGCGGTGGCCGGCGGCGGCTATAGCAGCGGCAACGCTTGGCTGGAGACGGAGAAGATCAACGGCGTTACTGGATTGGAGCATGAGGGGGCTAGAGGGCACGGGGAGCTCACAATTTTGGGGAAAAGGGGGAGAGGACACTGGCTAGGGTTTATATAGGCACCGCCGGGGGAGATCATTGCCTAGGCGGGCCAATTTTGCGAAAATGTGGAATGGCGGCTGTGGCGGAGCAAAATCCGTAAGGAGATGTGGGCGAGAGGGGCGGAAAATGTGGGGGTTTGCAGCGGTAACCTAGTCTGCGCATTTTGAAAGAAGGGCTGAGGTGCGAGGGGGTGGCAACGGGTGGAGATCGGATGGCATCGCACGTACAGGCTCTCCCGAGTTCGGCGGGAGGTAGACGACGCGACTGACAAGCGGGCCCCAACTTTAAGCGAGATGGGTGAACCGGCGTGACTAGGTGAGCTGGGCCGGTAGCAGGGCAAGGCGCGTGGGGAGAGAGTGAGGGAGAGGGGAGAGTGGGCTGGGGCGTAGGCCGACGCGGGAGGGAAAAGGTGGGCCAAGGCATGGCCCACTAGGGAAAAAAGAGAGGGAGGAAAAAGAAAAGGAAAAGAAAAAGGAAGGAAAAAGGATTTCCATGAGGGATTTAATTCCAATAAAGCAATTGATTTATTAAAAATACTTTCAGTGCTCTAAAAATTCCAATAAAAATCCCGTTAGTGTATTTTGGCAAGAGGAATAAAGAAAAATATTTCCAGTCATGATGAATTATTATTTAATGTTTCACCATTAATTATTCTCTCTTGTCTTATAAAATGATTTCTTGGGGCAATTTAATTTATGAATTTTGTGTAGCTCTATTAAGAGAAAACTCAGGGTGTGATAGAGGCTCACAAACCGGCACTAATTTAGTGTTCTGTGGTATGTAGAGAATTGTTCGTAATAAAACTCAATGAATTTTTCATGTCAAAACATATGTGTAGATAAACGTATGCTTTTAAATATGTAGAAGTTGTCTACCTCTTGTAGATTAGTTACACATACCAGGGCGTGATTAAGTAACACAATACTAATCTTGATGCCACCCAAGTGCCCAACACAGAACAAATCAGTCGCTGTCAAGGTTAAACTACACTCCATGCAAGAGTGTTTCATACACCGCCCATCATCCATCTATAAATTCACATTCCGTTAGCTAAATCCAACCGAATTAATGGTCAACGTACGCTACACATGCAGGCATGCAAGCCGCATATATACTAAGTTAGGTTTTTTTCTCCACAAGCAAGCTGCCACAAAACCTAGTAGCTCATGCTCATCCCTGACACTAGATTTGGACCCAAATACCACGACTTATTGATAGCTAATTCACTATAAAAACCCCAACTAGGGTGATAAGAGCTTCACATCAAACACAACACGACCCCAACAATGGCGGTCTCCACTAGTGGTAGTAGCTCCAGTGCCTTCTCCTTCTTCTTCCTAGTGATCCTGTGTGTTGGTGCGGTTGTCCTTTCACCTGCAGATGCGAGGTCTTTCCCTGGAGAGGGCAAAGGCCGCGGCGCCGTCGTCAATGGCTGCAAGTTCTCGCTGCCGTTCCTGAGTAAGGCCGGCGGTGCCGGGAGTGGCTCTGGCAGTGGCCATGGGTTCGGATGGACGGTGTCGCACAACGGGTCCGACACGACCATCGGGTTCGGCGGAGGCGTTGGCGGCGGCGTCGGGACCAGCCGTGGCGGCGGTTCGAGCGCCGGTGGAGGCGTGGGTGTCGGCGTGGGCGTCGACGTAGGCAGGGGCGGTGTCGACGTCGGCATCGGCGTTGGCGGAGGTGGCGCCGCGAGTACAAACAACGGCAGCGTCAGCGTGGGCGGCGGCGGTGGAGAAGGCATAGGCATTCACATCGGCCCTGGCGGGGTGACCGTCACCCACGGTCGCGGCGTTGGAGCAGGCGGAGGCACCAGCGGTGCCGCTTCCGGCGGAGGTAGCGGGACTGGACGTTCGGGCAACGCCGTGGGCACCGGCCAGGGCTCTGGAAGCGTGAACGGTGGCACAGGCAGCGGCGGAGGGAGTGGGTCTGGCTCCGGACAGGGAGGATCGGCTGGTGGCGGCGGCGGTGGCACCGGAAGCGGCAGCTCCGGCGGGCAACCGTGAGGACTATGTGCTTGCATTGCCATGTGTGCGTCGGAAGCAAAAGCTTTGACGATGTCGTAGTTGACGTGTGCTGTGTTAGTGTGTAAGCTTAATTAAATGTATCGGTTACTGTGTGCAGCATGTTGGCAGGAGTATGAATTAAGCTATGCTGTTATTAGTTACTAATTAATTAACGTTGTTCAATAAATTAATCTTTTTGCTCCTTCACTTGATATATATATACATGGACCGATGCAGATTCTTCCAAGGTAATTCCCAGTTTACTTTTTAATTGTTAAATGCATACATGAGTGAATAAACAGGTGGTAAATTAAAATTTATCTAGGCATTGTGTTATCCAGGTAAGATTAATTAATTATTAATCCGTGATAGATGATCCCAAGAGCTAGAAGTACGGCCGAAGGGATGCTCCGATGAGCCTGATTTACTTTTACTAGTTACCTTGGATCTAGCGTTTTTGTGTTGAGATGAATCCTCCGAGAGCAAATCACTTGTTCGAAGTGCCAATTAAGCAATGTCTTTGCAATTGGATGAATAAATTATTTGACCATGACCCATATGACCTCTACGGAGGTAATACCGTTAAATCTTAGCCATTCATTGCACATTGGGCATTGAGAAAACTCGTGAGGTTCACTAGCAATTCCAGGTAAGTGTTTATCATATGTAATGATGTAAGCCTCATGTATATCAGGTAAGCATCTCATCAGTACTGAGTGATTAGTGATGTAAAAAACCTCATCTGTGTCGGGTGAGAACTCAACAGTGATAACCGTTATCTATAATCGATAGTAATTACCATTCGTCACATATGTGGTTCCCCCTACTACTAGATGGCTTACCACACGTCACTAGTGAATCATTTGTGATGGGTGGTAAAAACCTTACTTACCTTAGCTTCATCAGATTTGATAAAAGATAACTTCGTGTATTTTAGCTTGCATCTCGTATATAGAGGTGTTTCTAAATTCATTACCAACCTGATAACCTTCTCATACTCCCTCTCATTATAGGCAGGCTCCTCTATTTCATATAACATTGCATTAAGAGTGTCATTATCTACATTAAATATATACCCACCCAACATAGAAGAAACGAACATGTCTCATTCATCTTGTTCCTCATTATGTCCATCAATCACTTCAGCAACTGTAATATTCGAAGGTTCTTTCTCACCATGCTTAGTCCGATAAGTATAATTCTTCATGAATCCTCTACGTATTAAATGAGATTATAACTGTACTCTTTCTGCAAATATCTTTTCAATTTTGCAATCAATGAATGAACAAACCATATATTCATTCTTACTCGTCTACTTGTCATCCTCAGCAACATTGAGGAATTGAACCACACCATTCCTATACTCTTGGCTCAAGCGATTACTACTGTACATCTAACTTCGATCCATTTGAAATAGTGAAAAACCAATTAATAAATAAAACTTACAAAGAATAAAATTTATGCAGCATATAACTATTTAACTATACATGAACCTAGCCACAAATTTAGCTCAAATATTTTTTTCCTCCAAATATAGAGCAAAGAATCGCCCTCCCTCCCGAAATGTGTACAATACATAGTGATGGTAACGGAGATGCCCGATCTTCTGTTAGGTAAGGATAACTCTCGATTTGGTGGAAAATTGACACTCACGATCTGGCTTCTGATCACCAAGAGTCAAACCCTGCAATCACTGCACTACGTCTCCTCTTGTTATCAACCATGCGCTGCCCAGTTGACCTCTCCATGAAGGCTAATCCCTGCATACGAATGGAAGAACACAAGTAAGAACAAGGAAGGTTGCAACTCAACTTGCAGATGAATGATTATACTCTCGAAGTTGGGGTCTCACAAACCGATAAACGGCGAAACTGTTCAAAGACAGATTAATCTAAGCAAAACCCACTCTAAACGGCGGCGGCTACTAAATATATATGAGTTAGGACGTCCTAGGGTCAGGGTTTGCCCTATGAGGGACGAACTCCTCATGGGTTTAGCCCACGACATAAATACAAGCCCAAAGACCCAAACTGACTTGGATAGGGACAATAACGTAATTTGTTTTGACAATTCTAGACAGCTTAGGAGGAATTTTATCATGAAACCAAAACCATATGAAAGTAGACTTCATAAGTTTTCCAACAAGTACTTGTAGGCCCTGTAACTCCTTCTAAATCAAAAGTTATGGCCGTTTGAAGTTGACGCTGTCTCCTAGTCCGAAACTGAACCGGTCTCGGGAATAGGAGTTTACTTGCACTTGTTGTCTCCACTTTAATATTTGGTTTCTTGAGCTATTCTCCATAGTCTTTCCCCAAGTTCCTAATAACAATAAAATCATCACAAGAATTAAATAGTATGCTATTCGTAGAAATATTTCCATGTAAGCTTAGGAACGTATTCACCTGGCGATTAAGTTGATGGGCAGTGCGCGAGTAATTGGTCCTTGGATCTGTGGCGCATCTTGTTCAACATGAGGAGGTTATAAGTGTGTATCTAAAGAAATGATGTCCTCATCATCCTCCCCCTCTTGATTTGGAGTCGTCCTCAACTCAAGATCTTCTTTTTCACCCAAGTAAGGCTTCAAATCAGCAACATTGAAAACATCACTCACACTATAATCTGCAGGCAAATCAATCTTGTATGCATTATCATTTATCTTCGTAAGAACTTTAAAAGGACCGGTAGTTCGAGACATTAATTTTGACTTGCGCAAAGTAGGAAACCTATCCTTTCTTAAGTGTAACCAAACAAGATCATCGGGTTCAAAATTAAACTCCTTTCTACCTTGACTACCAGCAAGTTTATACTTTGCATTCATACACTCAATATTATTCTTAGTGGTTTCATGTAACTTAAGCATAAATTCAGCCCGTGTCTTAGCATCAAAATTCACTTTTTCTGAATATGGTAAAGGCAATAATCAATTGGAACACGAGGGTTAAAGCCATATACCACCTGGAATAGGCTCATCTTTGTGGTGGAGTGCAACGAACGGTTGTAGGCGAACTCCACATGTGGAAGTCATTCTTCCCACACTTTCAAATTATTCTTCAGAACAGCCCGCAACATCGTTAACAAAGTACGATTCACTATCTCCGTTTGTCCATCGGTTTGGGGGTGGCAAGTTGTAGAAAATAGTAACTTCGTCCCCAATTTTCTCCATAACGTCATCCAAAAATGACTCAAGAACTTGGTATCTCGATCTGAAATAATTGTATTGGGCACACCATGTAGACGAACGACATCCCTGAAAAACAAATCAGCAACTTTGGTAGCATCGTCGCTCTTATGACAAGGAATAAAATGTGCCATTTTGAAAAATCTATCAACAACAATAAATACACTATCCCTCCTCCTCTTTGTCCTAGGCAATCCTAAAACAAAATTCATAGAAATGTCTTCCCAAGGAGCACCAGGGATGGGAAGAGGCATATAAAGACCATGTGGATTAAGACGGGACTTAACTTTGTTACAAGTGCTGCATCGTGCAACATATCATTCAATGTCACGCTGCATTTTTGGCCAAAAGAAGTGAGTGGCTAGTACATCCTCTGTCTTTTTCACTCCAAAACGTCCCATCAATCCACCTCCATGCGCTTTCTGTAAAAACAAAAGACGAACAGAGCTTGCAGGAACACATAATTTGTTAGCTCGATACAACAATTCTTCATTCAACACATATTTATTTCAAGTTCTCCCCCCTCGACAGTGATCATAAGCTTCTTTAAAGTCCAAATTAGTAGCATATAATTCTTTTATTGTCTCCAATCCAAAAATTTTATGATCAAGTTGAGATAACATAGTATAGCGCCTAGATAAAATATCAGCAATCACATTGTCTTTGCCTTTCTTATACTTAATGATATATGGAAACGACTCAATAAATTCTACCCATTTAGCATGTCGTTTATTCAATTTAGCTTGACTTCGAATATGTTTCAAAGACTCATGATCAGAATGTATGATAAATTCTTTTGGCCATAGAGAATGTTGCCAAGTCTCTAATGTTCGAACCAAAGCATACAATTCTTTATCATAGGTTGAATAGTTTAAACTAGGTTCTGATAACTTCTCACTAAAATATGCAACTAGCTTACCTTCTTGAGTAAGCACACCTCTAATCCCAATCCCAATCCCACTTGCATCACATTCAAGCTCAAAAACCTTACCAAAGTCAGGTAGTTGGAGTAGTGGGGCATGAGTCAATTTCTCTTTAAGCAAATTGAAGGCGTCTTCATGTGCTTGTCCCCATCGAAAAGGAACGCCTTTCTTTGTGAGCTCATTCATGGGTGCGCCAATGGTGCTGAAATCTCTCACAAAGCGACGGTAGAATCCAGCTAGCCCAAGAAAGCTCCGCATCTGTGTAACCAATGTAGGAGTCGGCCAACTCTTGATCGCTTCTATCTTGGTCTCATCAACTTCAATTCCCTGTGGAGTCATAGCATAATCAAGAAAAGAAACTCGTTCCGTGTAAAAAGTGCACTTCGCGAGGTTACCGAACAAACGTGCATCTCTCAAAGCATTAAAAACAGCACATAAATGTTCCTTATGTTCATCTAAAGACTTGCTGTAAATAAGTATATCATCAAAGTAAATCACCATAAATCTACCAATGAAAGTGCGTAAAACTTTATTCATGCGTCGCATAAAAGTACTAGGAGCATTAGTCAAACCAAAAAGTATTACTAACCACTCATACAAACCAAATTTAGTTTTAAACACGATCTGCCATTCATCACCCAATTTCATTCAAATTTGGTGGTATCCACTACGCAAGTCTACTTTAGAGAACACAACAGAGCCACTTAATTCATCAAGCATACCATCTAACCTAGGAATAGAATGATGATATCTAATAGTTATGTTGTTAATGGCTCTACAATCCACACACATGCACCATAACCCATCTTTCTTAGGCACCAAAATAACAGGAACAGCACAAGGACTAAGACTCTCACGTACATACCCTTTTTCAAGTAAGTCTTACACTTGACGCTGAATTTCCTTAGTCTCTTCGGGATTGGTCCTATACGGCGCATGGTTTGGCAACGTAGCTCCTGGGATCAAATCAATTTGATGCTCAATTCCTCTCATAGGTGGCAGCCCCGGGGGTATCTCACATGGAAATACATCAGCAAACTCCTGCAAAAGGTTAGTAATAGCACGTGGCAAAGAAGGAGGCAAGTCCTCAAGTGTAAAGAAAGTTTCCTTGCAAACCAAAGCATAGCAAATAGATTCATTAACATTTAACTCAGAAATCTTAGATTTAGTAGCTAACATGGAAGCTCCTTTCAACTTAAGTGTGTCTCTTCTAGCATGTGGCTCTTTTTTCTCCTTTTTAGGTGAAAACACATCTTTAGCTACTTGCTGATTTTCAGACTTAGATTTATTTTCAGCACGCGCTATATTGTCCTTCAAAATTTCAGCAGGGGTCATTGGTAGCAACTTAATCTTTTTGCCATTATGTGTGAAAGTGTACATGTTAGTTCTACCACGGTGCAGCACATCTCTATCATATTCCCAAGGTCTACCAAAAAGCAAAGAACATGCTTATAGGTACGACATCAAAATTTGCACTATCATGGTAATTTCCAACAGAAAATTGCACTCTCACAACTTTACTTACCTTTAACTTACCACAAGAGTTGAACCATTGGATGTAGTAAGGCCGTGGATGTGGTTGTGTAGGCAAACCTAGCTTGTCAACCAAATCTGAACTAGCAGGGTTGCTACAACTTTCGCTATCAATGACAACACGGCATGCTCTATTGTGAACCACGAACCTTGATTGGAACAAATTGTGGCGCTGATTTTGCTCCGCCTTCTCCATTTGAGCACATAGCACCCGTGTGCTACAATGCTCAGGTACTTGCTTGTATCTTCCGCACCTATATGCTCCACATCCTCATTGCTCTCATCTTCATCACCGGCATTGTTAGTGCCATGTGCTAATTCATCATCAACATCACTAGCACTAGTGTACTCACCATCATCTGTAGCAATGAGAACTCTCTGATTTGGGCAATCACGTTGCACATGACCCATCCCTTTGAACTTGAAGCATTGGATATCTCTCATTCGTCCCGTAGAAGCAACCGATGATGCGCTTTTTGCGGGAGCCTGTACGTGAATAGATTTACTCACCTCGGTAGCATGCGAAGATGGCGCTGCTGGTGTCCTATTGGTGGAAGGCGTAGAACTCCGAATAGGGACACTTTTGCCTTGCCCAATGGAAGGCCTCGATGTAGACGTGCTTCCCCAATTGTTCCTTCTTAATGGCGGCCTTCCCTGCAATTCCTGTTCAGCTAATATAGCTAGATGGAACAATTGGTTAAGAGAATTGTATTCTTTATATTGAATAATGTCCTGAATTTCATGTCTCAACCCCCCCATAAAAACGAGCCATCTTATCCTTCTCTACCTCACAACGCAACATTCCTGTTTGTAGCTCCTGAAAGTAATCTTCTACAGATTTTTCTCCTTGGTCTAAGTATTGCAACTTATTTCTCAAATCACATTCTTCATTCAGCCCCTTCATCATCTGGTCCATGTAGCCTTGCATCTCGGTACGAAGAACGCACTCCGAGATTTCGTCGGTCCCTATCATTGTTAGCAAGAAGACAGAGAAAACACAAAGGAATTATTCCTATCAACTACTACTATGCAAGGATAGTGGACACTCGCAAATGGAAGCACCTTACCGAGCTCTTACAAGGTTCTGAGACTAGCGAGCAAAGGATGGTACAACCGGTGGCTGGTTCGTGATACCTTGAGGATGTGATCCAACGATTGCAAGGGTCAAGACCGTGCTGATCAGAAGTATATATGTGGAGCTTGGGAGGCCAAAAATGTTAGTGGCACACAATTCAATAACAGATAGTAATGCTGAATAAATGTTCAAAACACTTGTCCTAGTTGCTGGCCTAAACGCGTTCTAAACCAGATGTGATATGAAAGGACAGCAGCAAGGAAATAAGGACAAGATAAAAACACAGCACAAAACAGCACACAGTTGGCTCCCTGGTGTGTCCTATGTGCTCCTCTCCTTTTCTCTTTTTTTCTTTTTTTCTTTTCTTTCACACCTTTTTTTATTTTTCTTTTATTTTTCTGATATTTTTTCCTCAACTAGGAGCATAGGAACAACAACCTCAGGCGGTGGCTGCTCAATCTAATATAAGATGTGGCCTGTGGAAATACACGAGCGTACTTTAAAAATCGTGCTAGAACTTTGGAGTGCGGATACCCAATTTTCTGGCCCGAAATTTGCAAAACTGATTTCGGCCAACTCGACAAAGTTGGGGAGAAGCAGATGGGAATTTTTTTTGTAGATGTCCATAGACTATTTATTTGCTTGATTACGAGTCCGTATGCGAAAGTTATGGCTGTTTTAAGGAAGGTCGTCCGTATCAGTGTTTTGGTGGAGGCTGATTCGGAATCTGGTGGTGAAACCGGGGATGATATGGTGGCGGTGGCTGCTAGGGAGGTGGATAGAGATGTAGGGTGATCAAAGGATGTGATATATGAAACTAAAACAGAACACACAACGACCAACACTTGCACAAGATGGTTAGTATATAGGAAAACAAAGACAATGGTGGTGGTGCCTAGGGTTTTTGGGGTGCGGCGGATGGATCACAAACTAGACTCAAACACAATCTAAGCTAGCAACTGAACTCAACCTAGGACACAAACTTAACACTACGGACTCTGAAACAGAATTATTGAAAAGGCTAAACGTGGTTGTAGGACAGGGAAAACCTACGACTACCAATTTTTTGTGTGGCTTTTCTGGACTCTAGGTATAGGAAACAAAGATTGAAACAGGGCGGAAAAGATGATACCTAACGGGCAACCTTCGCTCTGATACCACTTGATGGCAACGGGGGTGCCCGATCTTCCGTTAGGTAAGGATAACTCTCGATTTGGTGGAGAATTGGCACTCACGATCCAGCTTCTGATCACCAAGACCCAAACCCTGCAATCACAGCACCACGTCTCCTCTTGTTATCAACCGTGCGCTGCCCGGTTGACCTCGCCACGAAGGCTAATCCCTGCATGCGAATCGAAGAACACAAGCAAGAACAAAGAAGGTTGCAACTCAATTTGCAGATGAATGATTATACTCTCGAAGTTGGGGTCTCACAAACCGATAAACGGTGAAACTGTTCAAAGACAGATTAATCTAAGCAAAACCCACTCTAAACGGCGGTGGTGACTATAGCTCCACCTTGTTTAGTCTTCAATTTATCAATACATTGGTTTATTTACCATTGTGCGTACTTTTTAACTCGTGTCTTCCGTCTTCACTTTCTTATTCTATATTGTGAACCATAGAGAACTAATATTTATAGTTATTGAAGTACAATATTGTTTGAGAATTATGGGCCGGTTTGGTAAGCCCTATTTAGTTTGATGCCAATGAGGATCAATAGACTAGTAGTTCTTTAAAACAAAATTTGGCTAACTTCAAAAGTTTGGTATTCGGAACAAGCGGTAAGGCAAAAATTGGAATAAACCAAAGCGGCCCTATGCATATCTCTGTATCTCTACTATTATAAAAATAAATAGTGTTCTACCTATTTTTTTTCCTCTGCCATCCCTCAGCCGTGCGTATCAGGCTTCTGTGTGGTCCGTGCGTTGCACACTGCATCCTTTGCTCCGCATCCTATTACGCTTCATCTGTCCTCGCTGCATCCTTATCTGAGACACTAAGATGACTGGACTCGGTCTATTTCCCAGCCCAGTCGAGAGGAGAGAAGGTGATGGCCACCCGAGAGGAGAGAAGCCGATGGTGGACATGACCGCGGGGGATGGATAGGTCACCGTCACATAGATCTGAGCTACCACCACCGCCGGCGTCACTGCCCCTAGCCGAGTCGCCGTCGGTAAACCGACGTCTCCCCTCCCTTTTGCTGTCATCAAGGTTGGGGATAGCTTGATCTGGTGCAATAGGCTTGCAACTGGTAGATCTGGCGGCCCAAGAACTCAAGACGGCCGGACCCTAGACTTGTTGCCGTGGAGGAGGAAGGGGAAGGAGGCGTAGAGGATCGACGGCAATGGCAGCAGGCAACAACCACCATCTAGGTCTTTCCTGCACCCCCACCTCTACTGGTGCTCTGGCTGATGCGTTGCCGCCATTGTTGGCCAAAGCTCAAACCTAGCTTCCTTGTTTTTTCCATCGCTTAGAGACAACTGCAGTGCTTAGGGCAATTGGATTCGGCGGCCCTGAGCTCGGTGTTGTCACAGCCCTAGATTTAATTTCAGGTAATTAGTGTTATGCCCTACTGTCATTAGAATGCAATTTAAATTTGTGCATTGTCACTTCATGCAAGTTAAAGTTTGCAATATTTAAACCCTCATTAATTAAACCCTAAATCGGCAAAAACAAAACACTACTAAAAGTGCATCAAATTGAATAGAAGTGTATATGGGAGATAATTTATGCAAATACTAGATTATTTATCATGAATTAATATAATTTTTCCAGAATTTAATTCATTAGTTTGGACCCATTAAATATTCCAACAAATTTCAGCCAGGGTCCTTTTCTTTGACATATGCATTTGTATAGTCTAAGGATTTTCTAAAAATGATTGGTTCCACATAAAATCATGGAAAAATTCCAGTAAACACTATCCCACATAATTGATCCACTGTAAATTTTACATGATTTTATCACTTCCATAGCCACCCCAATAAAATCTTCCAAATCAGCAAAACTAGAAGACCAGTTAAAATAAATTGATTAGCTCTTATTTTCACCAAATAAAAGTAATAACTATTCAAGCAGTGCCTTTCAACCAAAATGTGTACCAAAATGTATTCTACAACCAGAAAATTTGGCTTAATTTAATTCTCAAAGAAACTACATAAAATGATAGGAACAAGGCACTAGGAAATAATTGAACTGCAGAAAACTGTGTTGCTAAGCCTATTTCATCTTTTTGCCACATTAAAAATATAAGGCCTCTAGCTTTGAAACTTGTCAGTTTGGTAGAACATATATTCACCTACAACCATAAATTTCTCCAACCCCAGAAACCCTCAGCAGCTCGGTGAAATCTCCAGTGCAAAACAGCTCACAAACACAGCTTCCTAGACTTAGCCAAATCCTTGAGATTCTCTCTATTTCACTTCCAAGTGGGACCCACAAGACCCTGGCCCACCTGTAAGCCTCAGATTTTTCTTTGCACAGTGTGTTTCACCAAGAAATCCACCCACACCTCTCTCCTCTCCATAGGTTTCCACTACATGGATCCACTAAACATAGTCACAACCTAGCTAAATGTGTGTAAAACAATGCCTCCTTACAAGTGGGACCCACCCTGGGCACCGTAGAACCGGAGCAACTCAGCACTGCATGAGAAACGTGGCAGCACCTCCTTTCTCTCCCTCCCTCGGTACATAGAGCAGCCTGGGCAAGCACACCTCTGGGAAACCTTGACCTTTTCGCTCCAAATCTCGCCAACAGAACCCTCTTCTCATCCTCTCCACGTTCTCACCGAGAAAACCAAGAAAATCTCCAAGGATCACAGGTGGCAAACTCACCTTCCTCACTGCCGAGGGTGTTCGATTGAGCCTGAGCTAGCTCCGGTGAGCTCCATCCTTTCTCGACTCCAGGAACGTGATCTACAAGTATTAACCATTCCATTTTTGTACTTGGCGGCCCTAGGTTCGCTGGTCGAAGTTGCTGTGCCACCGCCGTCCCTGCTCTTTGCGCTACAGAACTGCCGCTGCCCGGGTTGTTGCTGTTCCGGCGAGCTCCGACGATCCCAGCCCGAAGCACCTTGCCGTCAACATTGCCTTGATCCCAGGAGACTCTAGACTGCACCAATCGGACTACAACGCCGTGTACCAGGAGATCGACACTGTTTTCATTTCCTCCAGTCAAATCGCCGCCGCCATTGATTCGTCCTCTCTGGTTAGCCTCCATTCGATTCCTCCTGTAGACACCATCTCTAAGAGGTCTCTAACCTATTCGGCACCTTAGCTTCGTCGCAGTACCCCGAGAGAAGGCCGACGACGTGGTCCCAAAGGTTTCTGCCGCCGCTGGACTGTGTTCACCATCGCCGTTGCTGTTCCAGCTTCGCTTGGACCAACGTAACCCTCGGTGAGCTTTCTGGTACCCCTTAGACACATAAGCATGCTTTAGTTTGGCCAGAAACCGGCCTTAGCTCGATTTGCCTCGTTGACCCTAAGGGAGTACACTTGTAAAATCCTATTTTGGAATGCAAGTTACTTGTGACACCCTAAGGGAGTACAAATTAATTACAGATCTGCCATTTTCAGCGTATATGGCTTATTATTTTTGTATCTCCTAAACCGTAAAAGATTTTGGAATGATTGTTTCACTAAAATTCACTTTAGAATATGGCGTACCTACTGTATTTATTGCATAATCAATTGATCATTTTGCATAGACATATTTAATTGATTCTTATTTGCATATTCGCCTTTTATCGGTAGATTCAGACAATTCAGAGTACGAGGAGCAAGAACCAGAAGTTGAGTGTAAACCACTATAGCAGCAAGGCAAGCATCTAAGCATATTGAACCTATGTCTTCAATAAATTGATTTGTTTACGAAAACAATATCTATATGCATGTTTCGGTCTATTTTAAAATGGGAAAACGGGTAGAGTCAATATTGCCCAATTGTATGCATTTCCATTCCTTGGTTGTTGATTCCATGTTGCTACCTTGTCACCCCTGGTTAAGGGCTTTGGGATACTTTTATTTTATCGAATGCTTAGCCATGCTTATTTTTAGACTTAGAAAAATCCGATAGATGGAGCTATCGGTTCAAAACTAGTTTAATACGAATGGATGGGTTAAAATCTGAAAAGAATAACTTCTGATTCATAATTAAGAATATGTTTGACTTGGACGGATGATAGGGCGATGACGGGATGGTGTTTCCCCGATGGATGTAGCTCCGTCTGGGTCGTTAAGGACCGAACATGTTGACGTCTATTCAAGCACCCTACGTACTTCCACACGCCGGGAATGGGATGGCTTAACTTAGTAGCACGGGAGGCTGTGGCCATCTAAGCCCGTCCGTCAGTCGTGAGGGTGGTCTTTCCTTTGGAGGGCCTCGTGTGTGCCTGGTTTTGGCCGGAGGTGCCTCCCGCGACGGTGAGCCCGCCTTAGTCACCGTGTGTGTGGCTAAGTCGTCGAGGGCCTAGACGTGGTTTAGGTGGTTGGAGCTAAGCATGGGAAAGGTTTTGTTGTGACCTCTAGTCCGCACTCAATGTGTAGAGTGTGGGTACCGACGAGTACGGATCAAACTAGAGTGTAGCCGTATGGCTTCTATCACATCGTGTAGGTAAAGATGTACACCTCTGATCAGAGTAAGAACTATTTGAATAGCCGTGTCCACAGTTACAGGATAACCGCTTGATGTGTTAGTCAGTCTATGTTAGTATCCAACTTGGAAAATGTGATTATGGGATTATGTGGTTATATCATGACTTAGGATAGTCATGGATGGATGGGTTTATATGAGAGATTTTGGTGTTAAATATGACTTGGTTTTAGTCATGAAAGATGGTATGCTTGTATAGCATATTTATTTGGGCAATGGTGGCCCATTGTTGATGTTAGAGTATGGGATTGTGCTTATGTTCACCTCTTTTTCAGAACATATTACTTGCTGTCATAAAATTTCAGATTGCTATTCTTTCGCAAATGCTTATAGTTTCAAGTTATTATTTTGCTCAACAAACTTAGCTTTGTGCAAAACCAGATTAACATAGCCATATTTCTTGATGTAGAGACTAGCATTACTCCTTTGTACTATTAATATTGTGTAAGTCTAGCTGAGTACCATTCATACTCACGCTGCATATCTTTCAGGTGAGGATAACGACGACGTTGGTGTGGTATACTATTATCCCACCGAGGGTGGCGAGGATAATGTGTAGTTGGAGTTAAGCTCTACCCTAGTCGGTTGCCTTGTGGGGTTTGGTACGGCACCACTAGTTTTATCCTTATGTTTATATTTCCGCTGCTATCTTTTGTGCTACTCTGAGATGAATTAGGGTGTGCAAACCCTCTATGTAATATATATAACCCCGCTGCTCTTTTATCCATGTTTTAGAGTACTTGTGATGTTTATCAATTGCTAAGATGAACGTGTGGGACTAGAGCTTTCCTGGGCTAGTCACACACTAGTAAGAATTTAGAAATGATGAGATGCATGGATATTGATTCAACCGTAGACCATGTCCCCAGAAGTGTGTATCATGTTTGGTCGCCACCTTCGTGTGGTTTGACGGGCACACTTCGTTGTTTCGGACTGGTGAATCAACTCTCCAAATATCTCCTTATTTCTGAATTCGGTGCTTTGGATTTGTATTATGAATGGGTAAATATTATGGCAAGGCTGTGATGAGGATGGATGGTTATTGCGCTTATTTGGTTTTGATTTGAGATCCCATCTATCTAGATATTTCTCGTTGTCATAAGTAATTACTCTCCATAATGCACTTCCGGGGTGTCCACAGGTGTGGCTGGATTAACCCGAGCTTGGAGCAGCCGAGTTTTCTTACCAGATGAGGGAGGGCAGGAGAGGGGAGGAGAGTAGATGTTGGAAAAAAAGGACATGTAGATTTAATTTATTCCATAAATAAATCATGACATTAAATGCATAAGCTAACAGAACCATCTCATATGATCACACATGTATACAACGGAACAACACATGAATAGATCGAATATATAAAACATGATGAATACGTACCGATAATTCTGTTTAGGAGGAGGGTTTAGAGTAGTTGCGTGCACTGCACGTACAACACGCGGTACAGGATGTTGATGATGACGCATAGCTCCGAACGTAGAGGAAGACGAGCCGTGGTAGACAAACAATGAGCAGTTGCATGGAATGCTTCCCGAAAATCTTATTCGCCCTCTCCCAGTGCAGGACTTCATGACGACGTGTGGCGGCGTAGTACAGAGGAGAGGCAAAACTCTAGATTGCTTTTGCGTGTGTTACATGGAGGTGGTGGTTCGATATTTATATGACGTGTCATCAGGATGACTTCCAAAACCTGTAACCGAACCGGATAAGTCGCGCGTAACCTATCCAGACTCCACTCTAGTCCAACGCACCAAACAATCCGGGGTGAGTTTTAAAAACAAACACCAAAATATCCGTTGGATGCAGCAAAACAAAACTGCAATGGGAAGCCACGTCTCCACAAGCATGAGGAGCCAATTTTGGCGGAATATTCACGCTCATGTTGCCACCTTGGCCCCGGCCCATGAGGCGAGTGAGCGTGTGTGTGTGTTTCTTTTGTTCTCTCCACCACATATTTCTAAAATGGCTAGGAGAGCACTCATCCTTTTAAGGTGGTCTACCTTTTCTAGAATAAGCAAGGTGGTACTAAAGTTTGCATGCATGCCTCCTATGTGGTAGGATTTTGAGATTTTCCTACGAATTATTCTTCCATTAGACCCTTGGCCCACTAACAATTCCAATAATCCCCCACCAAATCTCAAAGTTACATAGAGATTTATCTTTTTTTTCACGGTACTGTTTTTATACTAGTGTTTCGATGAAGATCGGTTGAGTTTGAACATCCATCTAGATCTCCAAGCTACACTTACTCACAACTTGAACACTGACCTATGCCTTGAATTGCAAGTTTTGTGTGAGAAAGTTTTACTTAAAGACTTTACTGATACTAGACCTCCAGTAGACTACCCCTTGGTTGGAGTGTATAAGTCATACTCCTTGGTCTCTTGATGAGCTTTCTAGGAGATTCACCTAAAATCTCCATAGACTGCAACTAACAATCTGGCTCATATAGGTGTGTTCTTTCAAGAATACTGTGCAGGACAGCATCTTCGCTATTTAAAGCCAACAGAACACACTAAGGCATAATCAACCTGCCTTGCAGCTTGTGAAAGTACATACATCTTCACTTAGAGAGAGTTAAAGGTACTCTTCTTCACTTAACTAATGCCTTGTTCTTTCCAAGTCCTAATTCACAGGATCTCCGATCACATAAGTTGGGTTACCACCATCATATAACTCACATGGGTCTCATACCCATCTCCTTCGATGCATTGTCTATCACATTCCATGATAGTCCCATTGTAAAGGGATCTGCTAGGTATCTAGATGTTTTGGATGTAATCCAATGATAGAACTCTGGAGTTCCTCGATTTTCTGACAGACTTCAATCGTCTCTTCACATGTCTAGACAATTTCATGTTATACTTAAAACTATTCACATTAGCAATGACAGTTTGATTATCACTGTTCATATGGATGGTCGGCATAGGTTTCTCAACCACAGGCGGATCCATTAGTAGATCACTCAACCATTCTACCTCAATAGTAGCAGTGTCTAATACCGTAAACTCAGCTTCCATGGTTGACCTTGACAAGATGGTCTGTTTGCAATTAATAGGTATATAAGTGAGCTAATTATCTGAGAGTATTCTAATTGATTTTTGGCTATTCTCTTGTTCATATGAAGCAACAAGCTAGGATCATAAGGTGTTGGAGAAGGCTTACTATCAATGTAAACAAAACGGTTCAAGACCTTTTCCACACAATGGGACTGCGTGAGTGTAATCTCATTCTCACCTTTAATTAGCTTGATGTTCAAGATAACACCAACTACTCCCAAATCCTTAATATCAAAATTCTGAGACAAGAATGATTTGACATCATTTATCACATCAATGTGTAGAGGGCATGGGCCCTGGGTACCTCATGAAAGGCATTACGCTACTCGGATAGAGGGTGGGCCGGCTTATACAATTAGAGAATACATGGATTCATGTAACCTTGCATGACAAGAAAACGGATATAGTCCTAGCCGGTTACTCTATGTTTTGATAGGGAAATCCCTTGGTTGAGTCTGACTGGGATTCCTATCTTGTAACCTTGTTTCCTCGATATATAAGGAGAGGCAAGGAGCCCCCTGGGGCAGACAACCAATCCCACCAGAAAATACAGCGAAAGCAATACACAATAGTTGGAAGTAGGGTATTACCTCATCTCGAGTTCCTGAACCAGGATAAAACTCGTGTGTCCTTTCGAATCCATTGAGTTTTGGTCCGATGAGTAGACCTATAATCAATATTGCCGATACAGAGCATCGACAGTTGGTGCACCAGGTAGGGGATTCGTCAAGATTATCGTCATCAAACCCGATGGATCGAACCACAAGAGTTGACGGTGTCAACTTCATCCCCGGGCAAACTATCAGCTTCGGGAGCCTCGACTTCATCGCCGACAATCTCGGCATTCTTACCCTGTCCAACTTGGTTTCAACCTGATCAGCCAGGAGCCAGGCCGACCCAGCGCCAGCTAGCTTACCCAACGCCGCAGCAACATTCGACAATCTGTTTTGGTGATATCCAAGACCTATGAGTTCAGGGACAACTCTCTTTCCTGATGTTCGAGTCGAACAAGGCCCAAAGCCGGTCGAGATTGGGCCGAGGGAGGAAGAGATCGTCAACTTCCCACTAGGACTCGACAACGCCGCAGCTATTTTCAACTCAAGTCTGATGCGGCAGAACCAATCATCTAGAATTCGACTCGGATACGGCCCAGAGCCGCTTGGGATTAGATTTAGGGAGGTTGGGGTTGTCATCACACCATTAAGCTACTCCAAGTCTGACTCCTAGTCAGATAGCAGCTCAGGGAGCTTTTCTCCACCACGCGATGTCTTTATGGCGTCGAAGGGATCAACCCTGGGGCAAGAAGCACGCCAACTACGCGACCAGCAAGGGGAGGAGGCTTGCCGGCTATTTGAGCAACAGGAGAAAGACGCACGATGCTTACGAGCACGAGGCTCACAACGACAATCTGCGTAAGGCTAGGCGGACTGCCCAACAAGAAACTCTTCAGACCAGAGTGCGCGACCATGATGTTTTTGTAACTCCATAGCCAAACATTATGGCCTCGACTACACTCTTTGACACCCTGCTGATGAGGAACGGGGTTCCCAATCTTCCGTCAGATAGATAGCTTTCGTTTTTGGTGGAACGCGACACACCGATCCGGCTTCAGATCAGAAGATCCGATTCCTGCAACCTTAGCACCACGATTCCTCTGGTTATCAACCGTGTCACAAATCCGGTTGACCTCGCCAAGAAGGCTAATCCCTACCTGCAAAACGAAGAACACAAGCAAGAACCCGAAAGTACGCAACTCAATTAAAGTGACAATTGCAGATGAATGATTAAGCACTCGAAGTTGGGGTTTCACAACCGATGACGGCAACTGTTCTGATACAGATTGATCTAAAGCAAAACTCGAAACCTAACGAGGGCGGCGGCTACTGAATATATAGTGTAAGGGTCGTCACACCCCCTGGACGCGCCCTCTAACAGGCTCTAAGACGATACACGGCCCAACGGGCCAAAAGACGGTACCCTGGCAGATTTTGGATGTTGACTTGTTTCGACGATTTCCGTTGACTCCGGTGGAATTTGGACGTCAAACTAAAGCCATTGGTTAGCTTATAAAATTATCTTTCCATGCATATGTGGATCGTCGAAAACGGAGTCTGTATGCGTCCTGGGCGTCCGTTTTACTGCAGGCTGTTTCTGAAGCCCGAGGCAGACTCGAACTCGAGTTGGGCTGGGCCTCCGGCTTGTCTTGGGTGTCCTTGCTGGTCTTCTCCACCTCCACACCTCTCTCCAAGTGCTTCATGATCCTCTCCAATGTTCCTAAGCAAAATAACATCATTAGGTAGCAATCTATTCTCAAAACTACGAAAAGGATCGCTTAAGAACGAGCTCACCTCTAGATTTAATTGTCGCATTCGAGCTCGGGTCATTGGACCTTGCATAACGGTTGGAGGATCAGCGGGTGCATCCAAAGGAGTGATGTCCTCATCACCTGCAACTGGAGCCTAATCAGCAAGCTACCCCGACTATCAGAAGAATCAAAGCAATGATAACCGTGGCAGCCTGTCAACAACGACAGCAATCTGGAGATACATTTATACCGTCTAACAAAACAACTTCAAATGCTGTGACTTCATCAGCTTCAACTCGGCGCCGGGTAGCCAGCTCTGGTCAAAACCACTCGGGGTCCCACCGCACTCGGCCATCACAATGACGATCGATGCCGATTCCATCACAATGAGTGCCGGGATAACCAGGACGCTTGAGGATGACTACGACGGGATCTCCGCCATGACATTAATGCGTGATGCTGAGAACACCATGAAGATGAATGTTGCTGACTTGAAGACGAACATGAATGCTTCATCCTCCACGATGAGCGATTTCATCGTCGTAGTCAAAGTCAAAGCCCTCACCCGGATGAAGGAGTTTCGGCCTTCACTCATGAATTACAACAAGTTGACTGGCCATCCGGCTTCAAGCCACTAGTATAGAGAAGTACGATGGCAAGACCAACCTAGAATCCTGGCTAACCGTGTATACCTTGCAATCTGAGTGGCCGGAGGAGACTACAAGGCTATGGTCAATTACCTACCAGTCACCCTGTCCGACTCGGCACGGACGTGGTTGACGGGGCTTCGTAGGCAGTCCATTGGTTCCTGGGGGGTACTTCGTGAGCGATTCGTTGCCAACTTCCAAGGAACCTACGATAGGCCGTCATCCGAGTACGATCTGTACTAGTGCCACCAAAGGAAAAATGAGTCTCTCCGTGACTTCATTAAGCGCTTCTCCAAGAAGAGGAACTCAATCCCCAAAATTAAGGACGATGTCGTCATTGTTGCCTTTCGCAAGGGAGCCAAGGACACCCCCCGTTCATTGCCAAGTTCACTCGGAAACCACCCAATTCTGTCAAAACTCTGTTCGACATGACAAACAAGTACGCTGACTCAGCTGACACCGTCGCCAAAGCACTCGACGACAAGAAGGAGCCCTGACAGAAGGAGTGACGGGATAGCGATGATGCAGCCCCGTTGGGAACCACAAGCGCAAGTCGGAGACCATCGTGGCAATAGTCGAGTGCAACCAACCGTGAACCCCAAGGACGGATGATTAGCAAAAAGTTATGAATGGGCCATGCCCTTTCCATCCAAAGGGGAAGCACAAGGCCAAGAACTGCTTCACGCTCAAAAAGTTTGCTACCGAACAAACCTCAGCATCCGATGAACAAAAAGACAAAGACAAGCCGGACTCGGGCGCAGCTAGAAACTACCAATATCCCCAAGCTGAGGTCAACCACATATTGGAGGGCCATCAGCATACGAGTGTAAACGCAAATAGAAGCTAACTGCTTGAGAAGTGAATTCGGTCTCTACTGATACCCCCTAGTATTTACGCTAGTCCGAGATGGCAATCATGTTCAACCGCACGGATCACCCTGACCGAGTGACTCATCCAGGACGGTATCCACTCTTCTTGGACCCAGTCATTAGAAGCATCAAGTTGAAGAAGTTCTCATCAATGGAGGAAGTGTACTCAATATCCTTTTTGCCAAGACACTCGACGAGATAAAGATACCTCGATCAGAGTTACGATCGAGTATAGCTCCCTTCCATGGGGTAATCCCCAGCCTCTCTTTAACTCCACTCGGACAGATTACTTTGCCAGTCACTTTCAGCACATGGGAAATTTTTTGCACAGAGAATATCTGCTTCGAGGTCGCTGACTTTGAGACTGCCTACCACGCTATACTCGGACGACTAGCACTCACCAAATTCATGGCGGTACCTCATTATACGTACATGATGCTCAAGATGCCTGGACCAGCAGGAGTTCTCTCTCTACGCAGCGATGTCAAGCAAACCTTCATTTGTGACAAGAAGAGCTGTGAGCTGGCCCAGTCACACGAAGCGATAGTCGGACGAAACAATATCCGACTCGCAGCAACAATGTCACGCCCTGAAAATTGCTTTAATTAAAAATTGTTTTTGGGTAAATCAAAATACAAGAATACACTAGAAAATTTTTGTTTGAGAAACGTGTTTGAATAAAATTTTGAAATTTCCAATATTAAAAATCCCAAGTTGAAAATTTTAAAATAAATACTTGGATGTTTTTATATTCCCGGGGTTTTTGTCGAAATATTTTAAGCATTTAAGTATTTATAATAATAAACTCTTTCTGTTTCATGGTGGCATTTATTTTTGGTAAATTCCCCATGATTTAATAAGCTCTCTGAAATTTTCTCGGAATTTTTGGAGCTCCAGAATTAATTTTAATGGGACAAAGATCATTTCTGTAATTAGATAAATCTATAATAAAATCCATGTCTTTTCCCCTGTCCGTTCGTTCTGACTCAGTCCTTTGAAGCCTCCCCGTGTATCGTGAACTCTGACTCCCTTTTCTTCTAGGGTTTCGGAATCCTAAAACCTCCTCGACATTCCGATTCTCAAAATATACCGATATTTCCAGCAATCAAATGTTTCCTAAACTTTTCCCCCACCCCGTTCTCGACTCCCAAAATATTCTCCATATTTTAGAAGTTTATTTATTCTGTTTCCCGAACTCCATGAAATATATTCTTTAAATATTCTAATTTCTCGGTCGACACAAAATACCCTTCATTTTCCCCAAGTTCCTGATTCCACAAATATTCCCAATTTTTTCTAATTTTGGAATATTCCTGCTAACTCCTTCCAATATTCTAGAAATTCCCAAAATATTCTTATACTTGGAGGGTTCCAAAAATTCCGTTGAATCTCCTCGATTCCAAAGAAATATTTCGATTTCCAAAAGTGTTTCGACGTTTTCCATTTTCCATATATATATATATATATATATATATATATATACGCCAACGTTCATGACCCGCCAAAATTCCGAACAATTTCCCAATTTCCGATATTCCTGATACTTCTTGAAATTCAAAAATTTAAATTCTAAATTTAGAGAATTTCCGGAAAAAATCCCCCAAAATCCTCACCTTTTCTCCTTCTTTGTTCTTTTCTTTTTTCTTCCAATTTTCCCTTTCTCCTTTTATTTCTCTCCTTCCTGGTTCCTCCCTCCTATTCATCTTCTTCTCTGCTTCTCTCTCTCTGCTTTGGTTGCCAACGAGCTGAGCCGCCGCCGACGCCTGGGCCGAGCCCCTCAGCCTCGCTCGCCCAGCCCACGCCGCCCCGCCCCTCGGCCTCCCTCGGCCCGCAGCCACTGCTGCCGCGCTCGGCATGCTCCCACTCACCCCGGCCCCGGTCAGCGCCCCCACGCTCCCACGCCTGCCGCGTTTCTCGGCACGTCGCGCCACCGCCCGGGCTGTGCCCTAGCTCGCCACCTCACTCCTTTAAATAGCGACGCCACCGCCTCTTCTGCTCCCCGCCCGAAGCCGCCGCCACCTGGCTTCGCCCACCGTCGCCTGCGCCACCCCGTCGGCGCCGCCGCCGCATCCAGCGTCACCGCTCTACTCCTGGCATCGCCGCCGCCCTGTTGCCGCCCCATCCCCTGCACGCCGCGCCGCCCCTCTGCTGCTCCCGTCGCGTTGCCACCCTGCTCACCCCTGCACACGCGCCGTGCGCCGCCTCCTCCCGCCCGCGCATCGCCTGGAACGCCGCCGCCGCTCCTGCTGTTGCCTGCAGCGCCGCGTCATCCCATCCCTACTCTGCTCCCCATCTGCTGCCGCCGCTGCCCGCACTTCGACGCCGCTCCGTCGTCGGCCGTCACTGGAAGGCCTCAAGCCGCCATCGGCGTCGTCGATTTCGCCAGCCGCTGGTGAGCACCACGCCGCCCTGCCTGTCTTCCCCTTGTTCGTCATCGCCGTTGTCGTATGTCCCGGTGCCCAGCTCCTCTTCCCTATTGCCGGCTTGTCACCGTCGTTGCCGTGGTCGTACTGCGTCCTACCGCTGGTCATCGTCGTTGCGCCGTCGTCCCGGCCAACGAGCCGTCGTCACCGTCTCCATGATCCAGTGCCGCCGGTGAGCCCCGTGTTCCCATCGGTGACGCCCTCTTCTTCCCATCTAGGCCGCCCTGCCACGTCACCGTGCCGCCGTCGCGTTCCCTGGTGCCGCAGTCATCGATCGTCACTCGGCCTCGCTGCCCCGCGTCGCTGCACCACCCCGGACCTTGCCTCCCTTCCCTGTCCCGAGCGGCCGTTGCCGGGCAATCATCGTCGTTTTCGCCGGTGCCCGCTGGTGAGCTCCAGCATCAGCCCCTGCTGCTGTTTCCTCCCCCACGTCGTCCGCCGTCGTCCTCGTTACCTCTGTGTGTCTCGGTCATCACCGGTTTGCCATGCCGTCGCACCGTTGGTCCCGCCATCATCGTCTCCTCCTCGGTACTGCTGCCAGCTGTTCCTAGCCCCTGGCCACGCCATTTCTTGTGCGTCGCTGTCGTCTAGTCGTTGAACATCGCCGTCCTGAGCCATCGTCGTCTCACCTGCATGTCGTCGTTGTCGCATTGCCCGTCTCTCGTCAGTCTCGCTCGTCAATCATTACCATCGTCGTCGACTTCCCGGCCGCCGCGTCGGCTTGTCTGTGCTATGCCTTGGACGGCCGAGCTTATTTTGGCCTCTCGGTGTGCCACTGCTGCACGGACCCCAACGTCTCCCCCTCCCCTGTGACCCCAGCGTATATGTCTTCAAGCCATCTCGATCGTCGATCCTTCGAGACCTAATTCGGGCCGACGATCCAGAACATGAAATACGAAGCTGGATCGCAACCAATAGATTGGTCCAGGTCGAGTCTCTACCGTTGGATGCCACACGTCTAAATCCGATCGCCACGTCAGTCCTAGTCAGTCCATCTCGTCTACCACCTCCCAGCCCTGTTCCTCGTCATCGATCCACCTCATCGCCATCTCACCTTTTGTGCCACATCGGCATCCACCTCAGTAGCGATGTTGTTTCTTTGTCCACGAGTCAGACACATCACTCCAATCCACCACCTCACCTTTTCCCTCGATCCATGGACCTAGTCCATAGGATCTATGTCCATGACAGTGGGTCCCACTCATTTATCCAATCAAAAATAATTCTTTTATTTTAATTCCGAGAGAATATTCCAGAGAATATTCTTTTCGGATTTATTCTGAATTTGATATTCCGGAAGCCATATCTTTTCCGTCCGAACTCCGAATCGACCTATTCTTCTTCCTAAATTCATCTAAAATCATGCTTTACTTTTTTATGTAATTTTTATGTACTGTTTATTTGGAGTTTCTTAGTGTTTTTATCGTTTTGAGTGTAGTCACATATAATCGCTGTTTCGAAGGATTGCGGAGTCTACGGAAGAGTTCGGAAGGGCAATCGAAGACGTTTTGTTACAAGGCAAGTTACACATTCATCCTTGAGCATGTTGAACCTACTTTATGAAACATTTTATGATTTATAAATAAATTGCATGTTTTGCCAATTACATGGAATATGGGACAACCTATCCATTTGCTTGAGACCCTGTTTATTTGTTATCTATTCCTTGATAACTTTGGGTGATAATTTGAACTAGTTTATGTCTCATTCGGTGACACAGCTAGAGATAGGACCTTCTTAGCCATGCTTAGTACCATTAGATCACTGCAGGGATAATCACACTATTTCTATTTGGTAACCTGATGAGCCCTGTGCTCAAGATGTTTAACCATGGTGATTGGTCGTAACTCATCAACTAAAATTTGACCCAAATGGTGGGCTGTGAGTGCATGGTTTTGCTGGTCGCAACCATGTCAATTAAGGACTGGTTCGTGGGAACCCTTTGGGCAAATACTCATACTTTCCACAAGCCAACGTAGGCAACGGCTGGGCTTGTAGCGTCTCTTCTCCCTCTCCTAGGCACCGAAGATGAGGGTGGGCGTGATGGAGTTGGGTTGGCCCGGGGCAGGGTTGATCGGCTTTCGGATCCATCGTGGCACAAGGGGGGTAGCCTGGCCAATATGGGGTGTCTTGTTGGCAGGTGCAACCTCAGCGTGGTGTGAATGGTTTGGGAGAGGTTGTGTGAACGGTCCTGCCACAGCCTCTTGCGGGGTATCGTAGTGATGCACCGGCACACAGTAACGTGTGTGGGGCTGTGTCTTGTGGGTATAGTTGTACACCTCTGATCAAAGTAAAGCTATTTGAATAGCCACGCCCGCAGACATGGGCGGTTGGCCAAGGTTCACCGTGATTAGGCTCACTTTTATTTAATTAATTTTGATTAATGGAACTAGTATAGTTTAGGTGGATGGTTTGGGCCTTTTCAACGTGGTGTAGCATTGTTCAATGTTGGATTAATACTGATTAATATAACCATTGTTTTACCTGTTTTATCACTACCACCGTTTACAAATGCCTTTACGCAAATGAGCCACCATCCTCCCTTCGAAATCCCGTGCACAAATGCATCATTGGTGTGGCTTGCTGAGTACGGTGGGTGGTACTCAGTCTTGCTATGTCTCCCTTTTCAAAAGTGAAGACCATTTGTGTCGAAGTTGAGTTTAGAAGACCTTGGCTTATACTCCAGTTGAGCTTGCCTGTGGTGTGGAGCTGAAGTCACGCAAGTTTCGCCTTTCCGCTGCCGTTTTCTTCCGTGTGAGGACTAAGTGCCTCTTCTGTAAGTATTTACGCTTTATTTATGTTTGGATCTGTTTATTGATTTGTCATTTTGTGTACCCTGGCTTGATTCTTGGACAGGGATTTTAATACACAAAATAGTCTAGAAATTGACTAAATTTCTGGGCGTGACAAACAACTTCAAAGGAGGACGACGAAGTCCTGATAAAAAAGGCGGCCAAGGCGGAAATCTCAGCAGACTTAGAGACAAAAAAGATTCCCCTGGACCCTTTCGACCCCACCAAGACTGCACTTGTCGGCACCGGACTAGACCCCAAATAGCAAGACGAGCTCATCACCTTCCTCTAGGTGAATAGAGATATTTTTGCTTAGAAGCCTTCCGATATGCCTGGTGTACCAAGGAGGTGATCGAGCATTCCCTCAATGTCAAGCCAGATGCCAAACCAGTCAAACAACGGCTACGACGCTTCGCACAAGACCGCAAAGATTCTATCCGAGAGGAGTTAACCAAGCTCCTGGCAGCTGGGTTCATCAAGGAGGTCTGCCACCCGGATTGGTTGGTAAACCCAGTTCTGGTCCAGAAGAAGAATGGTAAATGGCGCATGTATGTTGATTATACTGACTTAAACAAGCCGTGTCCCAAAGATCCATTTGGTCTACCCAGGATAGACTAAGTGGTCAATTCAACAGCGGGATACAACCTACTTAGCTTTCTCCACTACTATTCAAGATACCATCAAATAAGCCTAAAAGAGGAGGACTGCCTAAAGACTTTTTTTATCACGCCGTTTGGTGCATACTGCTATATCACTATGCCGTTCAGGTTGAAAAATGTGGGCGCAATGTATGAAAGTGCCATCTAGCGGTGTCTTCATGCTCAACTCGGGTGCAACGTGGAGGTGTATATCGATGACGTGGCAATCAAGACCAAGTTCAAGGAAAACCACATCGCCAACTTAGAAGAAATTTTTCAAAGCCTTTGAAGATTCAAGATGAAGCTGAACCTGGAAAAGTACGTCTTCAGAGTACCTTCGGGAAAACTACTCGGTTTCATTGTCTCATACTAGGGCATTGAGACAAACCCAGAGAAAATCAATGCAATTATGAACATGGCTCCCCCAACTAGCCAAAAGGACGTACAAAAGCTAACTGGCTGTATGGCAGCACTTAGCCAATTTGTTTCTCGACTCGGTGAATGGGGCATGCCCTTTTTCAAACTACTAAAGAAGGTTGACAATTTTCAGTGGACGCCCAAAGCCCAACAAGCCTTTGAAGACTTCTAGAAGTTCCTTACATCATGACCTATGTTGGCATCACCAATGCCCCAGGAACCACTTATGTTGTATCTGGTGGCAACTACTTAGGTAGTTAGCACGGTTTTGGTGGTCGAGCGGGCAGAGCTAGAACATATACAAAAAGTTCAAAGGCCAGTTTATTTTGTCAGCGAGGTCCTAGGCGAATCCAAGATGCGGTATCCCCAAGTCCAGAAGCTGCTATATCGATTACTCATAACTGTCCAGAAGTTGGTGTACTATTTCCAGTCGCATCAAGTCACAATTGTCACATCGTTTCCACTCGGGGATGTTCTACATAATCGCGAAGCCACTGGCAGAATTGCTAAATGGGAACTCAAGTTGATGGCGTTTGGCATTGTCTTTCAACCACGGACAGTAATCAAATCTCAAGCCTTCGCTGACTTTGTGGCCAAGTGGACGGAAGTTCAGATGGTCTCACCTGTGGACAAGCTTGAATACTGGACAATGTACTTCGACGATTCTCTATGGATCGGTAGAGCAGGAGCTGGCATCGTTCTGATGTCGTCCAATGGAGAAAAACTCAAATACATCCTTCACATACACTTTCCAGCATCTCACAATGTCACCGAGTACGAAGCACTCATCCATGGGCTCCGCATTGCCATATCGCTCGGTATGCGACGACTAGTGGTTCGTGGGGATTCACAACTCGTGGTGAACCAGGTCATGAAATACTGGACATGCTTAGATGACAACATGACGACATACTGCTAGGAGGGGCGAAAGCTAGAGAACAAGTTCGACGGGCTAGAAATCACACATGTTTTGTGCCAACACAATGTAGCTACAGACAAGCTAGCTAATATGGGATCCAAGCGAGAAGTGTGGGTGCCATGAGCCCCGGGTACCTCATGACAAGCATATGGGCCACTCGGATAGAGGATTGGCCTAGCCTTGTAATTAGAGATATAGCTAAATTCGGCAGACTTCGCCTTGTATAGAAAGGAATATACAGTCCTAGTCGGGTGCGTTATATCTCTAAGGGGAGATCTCCTAGTCGTAATCCGATGGGGACTCCTACCTTGTAACCCGGTCCCCCAGTATATAAGGGGAGGCAGGGCGCCCCCTAAGGGCACGAGCTCATAGAAGAGCACTCATAAGCTCAGGTGCATACAAGTTCATCAGAACTACCACCGTATATCCTCAAAGGAATACATATAAACTGGACGTAGGGTATTACCTCACATCGGGGCCTGAACCAGTATAAATCTCCCTGTGTCCTTTGCAATCCACCGAGTTTCCATCCGCCGAGTAGCCCCATATATTTATTGCCGGTGTAAAAACATCGACAGTTGGCGCGCCAGGTAGGGGCTTCGGCGCGATCTACATCTACAAGCCGATGGATCCAGCAACCGAAGTCGACGGCGGCAAACTCCCCCCCGGAGATACAATCGCATTCAGAAGCCTTGACTTCGTCGCCGACCAGATCGGCAATCTCACCCGGCCGACACGGACCCGATCCAACCGCCGAGAACCAGCTGACTCCGCGCCAGTCGGCCCACACGACGCTGCGGCAATCTTCGACGACATGCTGCGCGGCGATCTCCAATACGCCCGAGTCCAGGGACAACTCTTCCTTTCAGTGTTCGACTCGGACTCGGTTCTGAGCCGGCCGAGATCGGGCCGAGAAGGGAAGAGATTGTCAACTTCCCGTTCGGACTCAGCGACGCCGCGGATATCTACAATCTACATCCGACGCGGCAAACCCGATCCCCTGGAGTTCGACTCGGATACGGCTCCGAGCCGCTCGAGATCGGATCTAGGGAGTCGGAGTTGTAATCACCCCCATCAACTATTCCGACTACGACTCTCAGTCGGACTACGACTCCCAGTCGATTCCGACTCCAAGTCGGATACCAGCTCGGCAAGCTTCACTCCGCGCGAGAAATTTTCATGGCATCCAGAGGCTCTACTCCTATTCAGGAATCATGCCGACGACACGAGCCACAAGAGGAGGAGGCCTACCGACTGCAAGAACAACAGGAGGAAGAAGCAAGACGCCTGCACGCCCGCAACGACATCTACGCAAGGCTGAGCAAACGCTCAGCAGCAAATCCTCCAAACCCGAGTCGGCGACCACGGATGTCTTCGTTACTCCCCAACAGAACATCGTGGCCGCTGAACCCTACTGGACACAGTCCAGCTTGGGCCTGATCATCAGCCACCCCGACGATCGCAAGATAAAAGCCATGCTTACCGCTGCTGCATGTCAGCAGCACCAACAGTCGGGAGATACCCTCATACCAACCAACCGGTCGGCATCCCAATGGCAGTCTCGTCTACCTCAAAGCGACGCCGAGTCCGGCTCTAGTCAGCTACACACGGAGTCACGCCAAACGTCATTCGGCAACCCAAACAACAACCGGCAACGTCGAAGTGACCGTCGGGACAACCGGATCTCCGAGGCCAACTATGGCGGTGATCTTCGGCAGGACACCAATGCTCGGCGCGAACAAGAAGAGACGAGCAACGCCAACTGGAAAGACCGAGAACGAGCATTTCGGCTCCACCACGAGCGGTTTCGCCACCGTAGTCGGGTCGGAGAGTCCTCATGAAGACGAAGGCATACCGGCCTTCACCCAGGAGCTACAACAGGTCGACTGGCCGTCGGGTTCAAGCCTACAGCATCGAAAAAATACGACGGAAGACCGATCCCGAGTCCTGGCTCACAGCATACACTCTGGCAATCCAAGCTGCTGGAGGTGACCACAAGTCATGGCTAACTACCTCCTAGTTGCTCTAGCCGACTCAGCGAGGACATGGCTAACAGGACTTCCCAAGCAATCAATCGGCTCTTGGGGAGAACTCCGGGAACGTTTCATCACCAATTTCCAGGGAACATACGAGAGGCCATCTTCTGAGTACGACCTATATCAGTTGCGTCAAAGGAAGAACGAGTCTCTCGTGACTTCATCAAGAGGTTTTCTGAGAAGAGGAACTCAAATCCCGAACATCCAGGATGAGGTCGTCATCGCCGCCTTTCGAAAAGGAGTCAAAGACACCTCGTTCATCGACAAATTCACGCGGAAGCCTCCAACTCTGTCAAGGCCCTATTCGACATGGCAAACAAGTACGCCGACTCGGCCCACGCTGTTGCCGAGGCCCTCGATGACAACAAGTCACCCTGACAGAAAGAAGCGGACGACACCGACAACGCGGTCCCAACTAAGCTGGGAATCGCAAACGCAAGTCAGACGGCTCCATTGTGGCAGTCGGTCACGACCGCCTTCCGACCTTCAACAACTGAGGATTATCAGAACAACAAGTGACATGCTCGGGGGCTCACAAGCTCAAACACGAGGATGGCATCCCCACTCCCAAATACCGAACAGCTAAGTCGCTTTCTGATAAACATCTCCTCACTCGGCCTTGCTAGTGCCACAGCCGCTTACACCTAATAGGTGTATAAGCTGCGCATTTACTTTTTTCCGTTTTTGCTCTTAAATGATTACAAAAGTACTCGAGTAGCATAAATCTCGATCCGTGAAACTCTGCTCCATGTAAGACGAACTCAAGTCACCCAAAACACGTGCCTGGGAAAGAGCCATGAGCCAACTCCCGAGCTAGGGGCTATGACTAGTCGGGCAGAGTGCTTAAACGTAAGGGGTCAACTACTCGAGGAAATTAATATCAAAAGAGGAAGAACACGTATTTACATACATTGTAAAACATTTATTCGGGTGATTATTTTCATCATCAGATGCTACTCATCCGATATTTTTATATTGCAGGCCCAGCTCCGGATATGCGTGACAGGGAACTCAGGGCTTCGAGCCTATCTCCTACGCTCGGGGCTGGACAAGTCTGCCGAAATACACTCGGGATGCTCCATGAGGGCTACTTACCGAGTACTTGCGCCAGTCGGGACGTCATCTTCCCCGACTACGCTCCATGGGAGCTAACAATCGGCCCCCGGCGCCAGTCGGGGCTGTGTACCACTCGGCTAAGTAGGGTACGCCCCATGAGGGTCGCCAGCCGAATCCTACGCTAATGCTAGGTTCGGGTACCTTATTTGGCCGCAACTCTGTCAGGTTGGGTACGCCCCATGAGGGTCGCCAGCCGAATCCTATGCTAATGCAAGATTCGGGTGCCTAGCTTGGCTATAACTCTGTTGGATAGGGTACGCCCCATGAGGGTCACCAGCCGAACCCTCTGCTAATGCAAGGTTCGGGTACCTTGTTCGGCTTTTCCCAAGTCAGAGAAGACTTACATCGTCAAAGCGCATCCGGAGTTCTCATGCACTGCGTCACACCTGAGGAGGGCAAGCAGATCCTGCAACATACCTACTCGGGTACATGTGGCAACCAGTTTGCATCCAGAACGTAAGTCGGAAAGGCTTGCGAATGAGGATTTCTCTGGCTGATTGCGGTTACCAACACCAAAAAGCTCATCCTGACATGCGATGGATGATACTTCCTTAGAGCTATGCTGGATAGGTCGGCTCAGGCCGGCTTATTTGGTAGCAGCCACCAAGATATGAGTTCCTACGGTAGCATGCTCCATGTGGGCCGCCCGCAGGCTGAGTTGAAATTATAGCGCTGGTGCTACCAACAGGAGCCGATGAGGTAAACAGATATGCTTCATGAGAGCCTTATTGCTAAACATATATGTTTGGGTATCTGTCTTATCCGCCAGGTCTCGAGGATACATCCTTACAAGGATCACAAGCTGGTCTTCATTGAAATTGGAGATACAGGTATCTCTCTCGAGTACACCTAACCACGTAATGGATTTATTTTTCATACAGTGGTACTCGGCCTATATGCGCGGCCACCAGTTGCCATGAGCAACATTACTCCAGCCGACATGACGCTGAAGAGTCTAACTTTCGAGTAGTGCACTACTCGGGAGAGACTATAAAATTCTCATTCCCGCTGACATGATGCGGAAGAGTCTAACTTCCGAATGGGACGCCACTCGGGAAAGACTATAAACACCTTTTCCGGCTGACATGATGCCGACGAGTCTAATTTTCGAGTAGTATACTACTCGGGAAAGACTATAAACACCCCCTTTCCAGCTGACATGACGCTGAAGAGTCCCATATACGAGTAGCATCCTACTCGGCAAGACTATAAACGCACATTCCGACTGACATGAAGTCGAAGAGTCCTATATACGAGTAGTTCCCTACTCGGCAAGACTATAAATCATATTCCGGTTGACATGATACCGAAGAGTCTCATGTACCAGTAGTAATCTACTCGGGAAAGACTACAAGGTTAAAGATCTTTGACTTCATGTTTAATTGTTTTCACAATTAAGCACAAAGTCGGGGGCTACACCTAATAGGTGCGCCTACTCGGCGCACACTATTCCAACATCTACATCGAGACCTTCATAGCCTCGCTGCCAGCTGACATGAAGCAGGACTCGGGAGAAGCAGCACTCAGACAAAGAGTACTCGGGAGCAATGCACTCGGGAAGACTTCACCGTGGAGGATGAGCACTCGGCATCAGCTGTGACTCAACTATGAAGGTCTCGGGGGCTACTGTGGGTGCCATGAGCCCCGGGTACCTCATGACAAGCATATGGGCCACTCGGATAGAGGATGGGCCTAGCCTTGTAATTAGAGATATAGCTAAATTCGGCAGACTTCGCCTTGTATAGAAAGGAATATACAGTCCTAGTCGGGTGCGTTATATCTCTAAGGGGAGATCTCCTAGTCGTAATCCGATGGGGACTCCTACCTTGTAACCCGGTCCCCCAGTATATAAGGGGAGGCAGGGCGCCCCCTAAGGGCACGAGCTCATAGAAGAGCACTCATAAGCTCAGGTGCATACAAGTTCATCAGAACTACCACCGTATATCCTCAAAGGAATACATATAAACTGGACGTAGGGTATTACCTCACATCGAGGGCCTGAACCAGTATAAAATCTCCCTGTGTTCCTTTGCAATCCACCGAGTTTCCATCCGCCGAGTAGCCCCATATATTTATTGCCGGTGTAAAACATCGACAAGAAGTGGTCCCGACTGGATTTTTTTTGAGCAATTGCAGGAGCCATTAGTCAAGAAAAAGCCTAATCCCGAGCAGTAGGTGGCTGAACCAACCACAGAACCAAGGGAAGCGCTAATCATTTCTCAAGACTGGTGGACTCTAATTATCCGATTCTTATTAGAAGACGAGCCCCCGAAAGATCGTAGCGAAGCCGAACGAGTCAAACGTCGAAGCAAATGCTTTCTCATAGTCGGAGAAGACCTTTATCGTCGAAGCGTATTCGGAGTCCTCATGCGCTGCATCACACCTGAGGAAGGCAAGCAGATTCTGCAATCAATCCACTCAAGCATATGTGGCAACCATGCTGCATCAAGGATGCTAGTCGAAAAGGCTTATAGGCAAGACTTCTTTTGGCCCACTACAGTTACCGATGCCAAGGACATAGCTCAGACATGCAAGGGGTGCCAATTCTTTGCTCGGCAAACACACCTACCAGCTCAAGAGTTACAGACAATCCCAATATCTTGGCCCTTTGCAGTCTGGGGGCTCAACATGGTCGGGCCATTCAAAAAAGCGTCAGGAGGGTTCAAATCCATGATCTTCGGCTATTGCTCGAGCAGTGGGCCTTGTCTAGTTGACCAGTTCCAATCCTTGCTCCGGGGTGGTGCCCTTAGCGAATCCCTCGCCGACCGCCTCAATGTCCACCCAGGGGTAGAGAGACTTGGTCATGGCAAGGGCTTGGGAAATCCCCACGGTGGCATGCTCAGTGGCGAACTCCTTCAAGACTGCTGGAGCATCTCGAAGGCCTTGTAACACCTGGGCAGGAGTGCTTGAGCTGGATCTAGCTTGGCCCGGCTACATGATGTCCAATAGAGCCTTCACCGAGTCCACCTTGGCACTCTACGAATTTTCTATTGCCTTTATTTCCTCGTCGAAGGAACTGAACTGCATCTACGTGTTAGTCTTGAAGGCTGCTCATTTAGAGAAAGGATACGAGGAAACTTGGATATCTAGTCAGACACAGTTCAGAAATAGATATGCAACTTACTTGCAAACTTGGCATCTTCGTTGGACATCGCCTTCTCGAGCTCCTTCAACTCTTTCTTTAGGCGTTCAATCTCCAAGGACTGATTATGAAGGTTTGTCTCATAAGCTACAACTAAGCAAGTCCGAAGATCAGAAGCATACTAAGGAGAACTGGAGCTACTCGGGCAGAAGGGAGGCTTACCTCTAATGGTCCCAATCTTCTCCCATTGCTCATCACGCAGCTTGTTGACCGAGTCCTTCAGCCAAGCTTCCCTCTCCTTGCTGGTCCTCTCTAGTTCGTTCTTCTTGGCTTGGAGCTGGGTAAATTGAGAGATATGAGGAGTGAGCCGGGCGAGTGCCTGACTCATCTTCTCAGACTGATCAACAATTTTCTGCAAAGCAAGATTATTTTCAAATAAGGCAAAACGTTGCTAGACAGCCACAAGATCAGACAACCAACATGAAGTTGAAGTTATAGTTAGCTGAGCTGCATACTTGGACTTGCCTTGAAGCTTTGATGGTGGCCTCCATCAGCTCAATTCGCTTCTTTTTAGTGGCCTCCTCGTTCAGCTCTAGCATGTCGTCGCTTCCATCCGGGTTAACCCAATAGAACACCCGAGGGAAGTTAGGTAGAGGGGTGTCACACCCTGAAAATTGCCCTAATTAAAAATTATCGTGGGTAAATGGAAATACAAGAATACGCTGGAAAATTTTGTCTGTGAAAGTGTTTGAATAAAATTTTGAAATTTCCAATATTAAAAATCCCAAGTTTAAATTTTAATTAAATGCTTGAATGCTTTTATATTCCTGGGTTTTGTCGAAATATTTTAAGCGTTTAAGTATTTATAATAATAAATTCTTCACATTTCATGATGGCATTTACTTCTGGTAAATTCTCCATGATTTAATAAAGCCTCTGAAATTTTCTCGAATTTTTTGGAGCTCTAGAATTAATTTTAATGTAATAAAGATCATTTTAGTAATTAAATAAATATAAAATAAAATCATATTATTTTCCCTTTTTAGGTCGCCTCTGGTCCAATTCTTTCATCGATCTGTTTGACTCGGACCCGTGTCCCTCTCCCGTCTCAATACCTAGTGCCACTCCCGAAACCCTAAAACCCCTTTTGGACTCCCAATTTTCCCTTGGAAGTAAATCCCAGATATTTCATTGTAAACTCTATTCCGTTGAAACAAATCCAAATCTCCAATCGACTGAGATTTTCCCCAATTCTAGTTCCAACAAAACATTCTTGTCAATTCCTTAATCTCAGAATATTTATATTATTTGGAATATTCCATTTTTCCATTTCCCGAAAAATCTCCTCCAGTTCCCAACCCGAAGAATAATCCGATATTTTATTCCCCAAATATTCCTCGAATATTCCGATATTCTACTCCCCAAAATTCCCTCGGGAAAATATTCTTCATTCTCTGAATCCCACAAAATATTTCGTCTGCCTGACCCCACTACATATATTCTGTTTTCTAATTACTTCCAACTACTCTTCGATTCCCAATATATATATTTATACCTATGTATATATACGTATATATATGTATGAATATATATATCCTCATATTTAGAGTATTTCAAAAAAATATAATAATCCTCACATCCTGTAAATATCCTTAAAATTCCAATTTTTGCAAAATTGGAATTTCCCCAAAAACCCCTTCCTTTTCTCCTTTTTCTTCTTTTTCTTCCATCTTTCCTTTTTCCCCTTCTTTCTTTCTTTTCCTTTCTTCTTCCTCCCTCCTCCTTCCTTCTTCCTTGGGGTCTCTCCCCCCTGGCCAAAGGCCGAGCTCCCCTGGCCAAGCTCCTCGGCCCAGACCTTGGCGCCTGCCTCCCTCCTTGGCCCGGCTTGCCAGCCGCCACCGCCGCCCGGCCTAGCCCAGTGCCACCGCGTTGCCCCATGCCTAGCACCGCTGAACCTGCGGGCTGCCGCCACTCGTCACCGCCCCAGACGCCCTCCCCTATAAAGCTAGAGCCCTACCGTGCCCTAGCCCTAGCTGCCGCCCCCTCGCCTTTCATCCTAAGCCGAACACCGTCGCCCCTACACCGCCGCCCTCTGCTCGCGAGCCGTGCCGCCGCTGCCGCATCTAGTCGCCGCCGCCCTGCTGCCCGAAACTACCGCTGCCCCCTCGTCTTTGCACCCTAATCCACCGCACATCCGTGCTGCTCCACCCCGTGTGCCACCGCTCTGTTCTGCCCATGCCGCCGCCGCTGCCAGGCAATCATCACCATCATCGTCGCATTTGCCTACGCCCGCTGGTGAGCTCCAGGCCACCACCCCCATCTTTTCTCTTTTCCCCGGCGCCCTATTTCCTTTCCCAGCCTACTGTGTCGCCTGTCCCTCGTCGGTCTTGGCTCGCTGACGAATCATCGTCGCCGGGTAGTCGCCGCCGTCGTCGTCTGCCACCTGCCGCCGGACGTCGTCGATGTTCTCCTGGCCTTGCCTTGCCACTCAATCCCATTTTTTTAGAAATAGACATTGAGGGCGAACCGTCCGAGATTTGTCAGGAGGATGAGGAACCGAAGGAGGCGCCATAGGATGCAGGTCGCTAGTCGAGTGCCTGTGGACTAACGCAGGACCACCGCCACTTAAGTTTCCGCTGTTGTACTTTTTCTTTTGCTAATTTACCCTAAGTTGGGTGGTTATGTATCCTCGGGGCCCTAGGGTACTCCCCTTTTGTAATCACTAAGCAAGTGTAAGACTCCATTCTGTTGAATGCAACGATACTAGTTGTGTTACACATGTGCCAAACTACTAATCTAGGGATTTGGAACACAAAGCATGGGTGGTTCCTGGTCTTAAGAGCCGGGGGCCAACAGAGCTAGTATCAGAGCCGCCTTGACCGTAGGACTTAACCAATGGCACCCTTCCCCTAGACCTGTAGCATTGAGCCTTAAGGAATCCACTGTTACCACACGGACTTAGGAAAACCTAAACTAAGCCTAAAACTGACTTCTAGGTCGCGTTTTATTCCTCTTCTCCATAAGGTCGCTCAATATTCACTCTCATGGAAATTTCGTCAGATGGACCACCGCTACAGCCATGACATGTACTTGCGTCGCATTCGAGACCAGCGCTACTTCCTGGTCGTTTGGTACGGGGAGTCGCTGATGGAGTCTGATGTAGTGTGAGGCCACCACACCCGCTCGGCTCTAGAGGAGCTCGAGGGACGCTACGAGTCCCTCCGCGCACACTACCTCCACCAAGGTGAGTGCATCAGAGACCTAGAGCTTCGGCTCACGGAGGCACGTCAGGGATGCCGCATCGCGGCCCAGGCCGTAGCCAGGGTTGTTACTCAAACTGCACCACGGACTTCGTCACCGACCACCCCGCCGGTGGCACCGACCTCTACGCCGATAGCTACTCTGGCCTCTACACCGACCTCTGCACCGATAGCCACCCGGTGTCGATGTTTTACACCAGCAATATAATTATAGGGCTACTCAGCAAGGGAAAACTTGGTGGACTGCAAAGGAATACAAGGAGATTTTATATTGGTTCAGGTTCTCGATGTGAGGTAATACCCTACGTCCAGTTGTGGTGGTATTCCTTTGAGGATGTGTGTCGATCAATGATCTTCTACCCTCATGGAGCGCTCTGCCTCTCCTTATATACTGGGGGACAGGGGTACAAGATAGGAGTCCCAGTCGGATACGGCCAAGGGATTTCCTTCTTAGAGATACATCTTACCCCGCTAAGACTGTATATTCCTTTCTATAAAAGGCAAAATCTACCGGGTGCTATTATATGTCTAATTACAAGTCTTGGCCCATCCTCTATCCGAGTGGTCCATATGCTTGTGATGAGGTACCCAGGGCCCATGGCCTCCACAGTAGCCCCTGAGACCTTCATAGTTGAGTCATAGCTGATGCCGAGTGCTCGTCCTCCACGGTGAAGATTGCCCGAGTGCATTGCTCCCGAGTACTCCTAGTCCGAGTGCTTTTTCTTCCCGAGTCCTGCATCATGTCAACTGGCAACGAGGCTATGAAGGGCTTCATGTTGGTGTATGAATAGTGTGCGCCGAATAGGCGCACCTATTAGGTGTAACCCCTGACTTTGTGCTTAATTGTGAAGACAATTAAACATAAAGTCAAAGATCTTTAACCTTGCAGTCTTTCCAAGTAGATTACAACTGGTATATGAAGCTCTTCGGTATCATGTCAACCGGAATATGATTTATAGTCTTGCTGAGTAGCATGCCACTCGCATATGGGACTCTTCAGCTTCATGTCTGCTGGAAAAACGGGTTTATAGTCTTTCCCGGGTGGCGTCCCACTTGGGAGTTAGACTCTTCAGCGTTATGTCAGCTGGAAAAAATATTTATAGTCTCTCCCGAGTAGTGCACTACTCGGAAGTTAGACTCTTCAGTATCATATCAGCTGGAATAATGTTGCTCATGGCAACTGGTGGCCAAGCATGTAGGCCGAGTACCACTTTATGAAAATTAATCCATTGCGTGGTCAGGTGTACTCGAGAAAGATACCTGCATCCCCAATTTTAATGAAGACCAGCTTGTGATCCTTATAAGGATATATCCTCGATACCTGGTGGATAAGACAGATACCCAAATACATATGTTTAGCAATTAGGCCTTCATGAAGCATATCTGTTTACCTCATCGGTTCCTGTTGGTAGCATCAGTACTGTGATTTTAAGTCAGCCTGCTAGTGGCCCATATTGAGCGTGCTACTGTAGGAACTCATATCTTCGGTGGCCCAGCTTCAACTATGTAGGCCCAAGCCCATTTACTCGGCACAGGCTCTATAAAGGCTGAGGGAGAGAGAAAAGATTCCTCTATCTTCCCCACGCGACCAATCGTTTCGTCTTCCCAACTCCGCGCCGAAATTTTGCTTCCCACTCCGCTAGGGTTCGCCATTGCTTGCTCCTCCCCACCAAAGCTCGAGCGATTCCGCATCCATTTGTCCACTCCAAGCCCCCGACTATATTTCCCCCAAATCTCTTGTCCCCCTAGCCATGCCGAAGGTGCCAGATTCCGTCGGGGTGTCGGATGATGGGTGGCCAACCTCGGATTGCAGCCGGTCGAAGCTGGAAAGATTGGAGAGGTCTCTGCAGCTGCAAAGCCACGATATCATCCGATGGCGCCCGACTGAGGGTGAGTCGGTCCCAAATCCCCAATTCGGCGAAACCGTTGTATTTGCTTCTTTCTTTGACCGGGGTTTGTTCCTTGCCTCTTCTGAGTTCTTTTGCCGTCTTCTTAATTTTTACGGATTGGAGTTAGTGAATTTGAATCCCAACTCGATCCTGCAAATCTCAATATTTGTGACTCTCTGCGAGTGCTGCTTGGGTGTAGAACTGTCGATGTTTTACACCGGCAATAAATATATGGGGCTAGTCGGCGGATGGAAACTCGGAGGATTGCAAAGGAACACAGAAGATTTTATACTGGTTCAGGCCCTCAATGCGAGGTAATACCCTACGTCCAGTTGTGGTGTTATTCCTTTGAGGATTTGTGGTGGTGATTCTGGTGAACCAACTCAACCTGCCCTCATGGGGCGCCCTGCCTCCCCTTATATACTGGGGGACAGGGTTACAAGGTAGGAGTCCCCATCGGATTACGACTAGGAGATCTCCCCTTAGAGATATAACACACCCGACTAGGACTGTATATTCCTTTCTATACAAGGCGAAGTCTGCCGAATCTAGCTATATCTCTAATTACAAGGCTAGGCCCATCCTCTATCCGAGTGGCCCATATGCTTGTCATGAGGTACCCGGGGCCCATGGCACCCACAGTAGCCCCTGAGACCTTCATAGTTGAGTCACAGCTGATGCCAAGTGCTCATCCTCCACGGTGAAGTCTCCCCGAGTGCATTGCTCCCGAGTGCTCTTTGTCTGAGTGCTGCTTCTCCCGAGTCCTGCTTCATGTCAGCTGGCAGCGAGGCTATGAAGGGCTCCATGTAGATGTTGGAATAGTGTGCGCCGAATAGGCGCACCTATTAGGTGTAGCCCCCGACTTTGTGCTTAATTGTGAAAACAATTAAACATGAAGTCAAAGATCTTTAACCTTGAAGTCTTTCCCGAGTAGATTACTACTGGTATATGAGACTCTTCGGTATCATGTCAACCGGAATATGATTTATAGTCTTGCCGAGTAGGGAACTACTCGTATGTAGGACTCTTCGACTTCGTGTCAGTCGGAATGTGTGTTTATAGTCTTGCCGAGTAGGATGCTACTCGTATATGGGACTCTTCAGCGTCATGTCAGCTGGAAAGGGGGTGTTTATAGTCTTTCCCGAGTAATATACTACTCGAAAATTCGACTCGTCAGCTTCATGTCAGCTGGAAAAGGTGTTTATAGTCTTTCCCGAGTGGCGTCCCATTCGGAAGTTAGACTCTTCAGCTCGTCAGCTGGAAGAATGTTTATAGTCTTTCCCGAGTAGTATGCTACTCGAAAGTTAGACTCCTCCGCATCATGTCAGCGGGAATGAGAATTTTATAGTCTCTCCCGAGTAGTGTACTACTCGAAAGTTAGACTCATCCGCGTCATGTCAGCGGGAATGAGAATTTTATAGTCTCTCCCGAGTAGTGTACTACTCGAAAGTTAGACTCATCCGCGTCATGTCAGCGGGAATGAGAAATTTATAGTCTCTCTCGAGTAGTGTACTACTCGAAAGTTAGACTCATCCGCGTCATGTCAGCGGGAATGAGAAATTTATAGTCTCTCTCGAGTAGTGTACTACTCGAAAGTTAGACTCATCCGCGTCATGTCAGCGGGAATGATGTTGCCAATGGCAACTGGTGGCCACGCATGTAGGCCGAGTACCACTGTATGAAAAATAAATCCATTACGTGGTTAGGTGTACTCGAGAGAGATACCTGCATCTCCAATTTTAATGAAGACCAGCTTGTGATCCTTGTAAGGATGTATCCTCGAGACCTGGTGGATAAGACAGATATCCAAACATATATGTTTAGCAACAAGGCTCTCATGAAGCATATCTGTTTACCTCATCGGTTCCTGTGGGTAGCACCAGCGCTATAATTTCAACTCAGCCTGCGGGCGGCCCACATGGAGCATGCTACTGTAGGAACTCATATCTTGGTGGCTGCTACCAAATAAGCCGGCCTGAGCCGTCCTATCTGGCATAGCTCTATAGAAGTATCATCCATCGCATGTCAGGATGAGTTTTTTGGTGTTGGTAACCGCAATCAGCCAGAGAAATCCTTATTCGCAAGCCTTTCCGACTTACGTTCTGGATGCAAACTGGTTGCCACATGTACCCGAGTAGGTATGTTGCAGGATCTGCTTGCCCTCCTCAGGTGTGACGCAGTGCATGAGAACTCCGGATGCGCTTTGACGATGTAAGTCTTCTCTGACTTGGGAAAAGCCGAACAAGGTACCCGAACCTTGCATTAGCAGAGGGTTCGGCTGGTGACCCTCATGGGGCGTACCCTATCCAACAGAGTTATAGCCAAGCTAGGCACCCGAATCTTGCATTAGCATAGGATTCGGCTGGCGACCCTCTTGGGGCGTACCCAACCTGACAGAGTTGCGGCCAAATAAGGTACCCGAACCTAGCATTAGCGTAGGATTCGGCTGGCGACCCTCATGGGGCGTACCCTACTTAGCCGAGTGGTACACAGCCCCGACTGGCGCCGGGGGCCGATTGTTAGCTCCCATGGAGCGTAGTCGGGGAAGATGACGTCCCAACTGGCGCAAGTACTCGGTGAGTAGCCCTCATGGAGCATCCCGAGTGTATTTTGGCAGACTTGTCCAGCCCCCGAGCGTAGGAGATGAGCTCGCAGCCCTGAGTTCCTGTCACGCGTATCCGGAGCTGGGCCTGCAATATAAAAATATCGGATGAGTAGCATCTGATGATGAAAATAATCACCCGAATAAAATGTATTTTACAATGTATGTAAATACGTGTTCTTCCTCTTTTTGATATTAATTTCCTCGAGTAGTTGACCCCTTACGTTTAAGCACTCTGCCCGACTAGTCATAGCCCCCTAGCGTCGGGAGTTGGCTCATGGCTCTTTCCCAGGCACGCGTTTTGGGTGACTTGAGTTCGTCTTACATGGAGCAGAGTTTCACGGATCGAGATTTATGCTACTCGAGTACTTTTGTAATCATTTAAGAGCAAAAACGGAAAAAAGTAAATGCTCAGCTTATACACCTATTAGGTGTAAGCGGCTGTGGCACTAGCAAGGCCGAGTGAGGAGATGTTTATCAGAAAGCGACTTAGCTGTTCGGTATTTGGGAGTGGGGATGCCATCCTCGTGTTTGAGCTTGTGAGCCCCCGAGCATGTCACTTGTTGTTCTGATAATCCTCAGTTGTTGAAGGTCGAAGGCGGTTGTGACTGACTGCCACAATGGAGCCGTCTGACTTGCGTTTGCGATTCCCAGCTTTAGTCGGGACTGCGTCGTCGGTGTCGTCCCGCTTCTTCTGTCAGGGTGACTTGTTGTCATCGAGGGCCTCGGCAACAGCGTGGGCCGAGTCAGCGTACTTGTTTGCCATGTCGAATAGGGCCTTGACAGCGTTGGGAGGCTTCCGCGTGAATTTATCGATGAACGAGGTGTCTTTGACTCCTTTTCGAAAGGCGGCGATGACGACCTCATCCTTGATGTTTGGGATCGAATTTTTCTTCTCAGAGAACCTCTTGATGAAGTCACGAAGAGACTCGTTCTTCCTTTGATGCAACTGATATAAGTCGTGCTCGGAAGATGGCCTCTCGTATGTTCCCTGGAAGTTGGCGATGAAGCGTTCCCGGAGTTCTCCCCAGGAGCCGATTGATTGCTTGGGAAGTCCTGTTAGCCATGTCCTCGCTGAGTCGGCTAGAGCGACTGGGAGGTAGTTAGCCATGACTTTGTGATTTCCCCCAGCTGCTCGGATCGCCAGAGTGTAGACCGTGAGCCAGGACTCGGGATTGGTCTTGCCATCGTATTTGTTGATGCCTGCAGGCTTAAAGCCGACTGGCCAGTCGACCTGTCGTAGTTCCTGGGTGAAGGCCGGTATGCCTTCGTCTTCATGTGGACTCCGACCCCGACTACGGCGGCGAAACCGCTCGTGGTGGAGGCCGAAATGCTCGTTCTCGTCTTCCAGTTGGCGTTGCTCGTCTTCTTCTCGTTCGCGGCGCCGAGCATTGGTGTCCTGCCGAAGATCACGCCATAGTTGGCCTCGGAGATCCCGGTTGTCCCGACGGTCACTTCGACGTTGCCGGTTGTTGTTTGGGTTGCCGAATGACGTTTGGCGTGACTCCGTGTGCGGCTGACTAGAGCCGGCCACTCGGCGTCGCTTTGAGGTAGACGAGACTGCCATTGGGGATGCCGACCGGTTGGTCGGTATGAGGGTATCTCCCGACTGTTGGTGCTGCTGACATGCAGCAGCGGTAAGTATGGCTTTTATCCTTGCGATCGTCGGGGTGGCCTGATGATCAGGCCCAAGCTGGACTGTGTCCAGTAGGGTTGCAGCGGCCACGATGTTCTGTTGGGGAGTAACGAAGACATCGTGGTCGCCGACTCGGGTTTGGAGGATTTGCTGCTGAGCGGTTTGCTCAGCCTTGCGTAGATCGTCGTTGCGGGCGTGCAGGCGTCTTGCTTCTTCCTCCTGTTGTTCTTGCAGTCGACAGGCCTCCTCCTCTTGTAGCTCGTGTCGTCGGCATGATTCCTGAATAGGAGTAGAGCCTCTGGATGCCATGAAAATTTCTCGCGGCGGAGTGAAGCTTGCCGAGCTGGTATCCGACTTGGAGTCGGAATCCGACTGGGAGTCGTAGTCCGACTGAGAGTCGTAGTCGGAATAGTTGATGGGGGTGATTACAACTCCGACCTCCCTAGATCCGATCTCGAGCGGCTCGGAGCCGTATCCGAGTCGAACTCCAGGGGATCGGGTTTGCCGCGTCGGATGTAGATTGTAGATATCCGCGGCGTCGCTGAGTCCGAACGGGAAGTTGACGATCTCTTCCCTTCTCGGCCCGATCTCGGCCGGCTCAGAACCGAGTCCGAGTCGAACACTGAAAGGAAGAGTTGTCCCTGGACTCGGGCGTATTGGAGATCGCCGCAGCATGTCGTCGAAGATTGCCGCAGCGTCGTGTGGGCCGACTGGAGTTCTTTTGCCGTCTTCTTAATTTTTACGGATTGGAGTTAGTGAATTTGAATCCCAACTCGATCCTGCAAATCTCAATATTTGTGACTCTCTGCGAGTGCTGCTTGGGTGTAGAACCCCACCTCAACCTCTTTAGGCACTTATTCCACATAAAGCCCCAGCCCTCCAAGAACAAGGTTTAGGTGATTGGGGGGCTGGCCTTCAGTTAAGAAGTGAGATCAAAAAGTCATATATCAATCTTCCTTTGAAGTCTTCCTTGAAAGGCTGGCACAAGGAGTGGTTTTATTGTTCCGATCTGGTGCCCTCCCTGCCTCCATTCACCGGGAAGCCCCCGACAATCTCGTCCAATTGGTCATCGGACCCGACCTTTGAAGAGATGGGCCAGGTGCATCAGTTGCTGGCCAGGTTGGAGAAGTTCAAGGAAGCTGGCCTGATTGGCCCTTGGGTGGCCAAGAGTTTCCTGACCCGGCGCGTTCAACCACTGAAGCTAAGGAGCGAGTTCTGCTGGGACTATCAAGGGAAGGATGACCCCGACCGAGAAAGCCGAGAGGTGATCAGCCAGCAAGAAGTGACCGAGATCTTGTTCACCTATTTCTCCAATGGGGTGATCGAGACCGAGGACGCGGAGCGCTGCATCACAGTTTATAACTAAAATCGGCCCCGTCCCGAGGTAACATCTGCTTCTCTTCTGTAATGAATGCTAGTAGATTTGTATCCATGATTATCCAGCATTGTGTGATGTATATTATGGAATTGTTTGTAGTGGTGCAAGGAGTTTGATGACGACTCCCATCCATTGTCGGCCACGAAATTGAAGAAAAGGCCGAGAAGTCCTTTGGCCACCCAGCCCGACTCCGAGAGAGCGGGGAAGAAACCCATTGCAGATCGGGACAAGCGGAAGGTTGTGAAGTCAAGCACCGCCGCCGGGAGTCTAAATATAAAGGACACCACCAGTGCGGCGCCTAGGCCATCGAGTCCTAGGCCAGGACCCGCGCTATCGAGCCCCACGTCGTTGAGCCCAACAAGAGTGCCGCCGAGTACGAAGTCGACTGCAGCGCCGCCTGTGGGAGCCATGGGCCCCGGGTACCTCATTACCAGCACATGGGCCACTCGGATAGAGGATGGGCCAGACCATGTAATTAGAGATAAGATAGCACCCGGCAGGCTGTGCCTTGTATAATAAGGAAACATAGCCTTAGTCGGATAGGATTCTATCTCTAAGAAGGAAATCCCTTGGTCGTATGCGACTGGGATCCTTACCATGTACCCCTGTCCCCTAGTATATAAAGGGAGGCAGGGTGCCCCATGAGGGCACGCAAGATCATTGATCGCAAAACCACCTCAGAGGAATAACACCTCAACAGGACGTAGGGTATTACCTCACATCGAGGGCCTGAACCAGTATAATTCTCCTGTGTTCCTCTGCAATCCACCGAATTCCAAGTCGCCGAGTAGCCCCATAATATTATTGCCGGTGCAAAGCATCGACAGTTGGCGCGCCAGGTAGGGGGACGGTGAATTCTTCATCAACAGATTCGATGGATCCTATCAACGGAAGCAAGGGCTACAAGTTCTCCAATGGAGACACCATCACCTTCGGGAGTCTTGATTTCGTCGCCGATCAACTCGGCAATCTTTCCTTGGCTGAAGCAGATCCGATCTCGCCAGCCGAGGAGCCAGCCGGCGTTGCACCAGTCGGCCCCAGGGACGTTGCCATCTCCTTCGACGATCTACTACGACAGTCCTTCACATCGCCGGACATCGGGACAACTCTCTCCTTCGGCGTCCGACTCGCGCTAGGCCTTGAGCCAGCGTGGGTTAGGCCGAGAGGGGGAGAGATCGTCAATCTCCCGTACGGATTCGGCGACGCTGTGCATCTACAACCCGCGCAGTAGATCCGACCTCCAGCAATTCAGTTTGGACACGGTCATGAACCGTTTCAGATTGGATCTAAAGAGGTCGGAGTCGTCCTAACTCCGATAAACTACTCGGAGTCCGACACCAAGTCGGATAGCGGTTCGAGCACCAACTCGGACTCCACCTTGGCAAGCTTCCTCCTCCCCCGCGAGATCTTCATGGCTTCAACGCCACCTTCCGAGGTGCGCCGACTGCAAGAGGAGCAGCAAGAGGAGGCGCGCCGACTACAACAACAAGAGGAGGCCAACCGCCAAGCTCGCAATGACGGGCTACGACAGGCTGGACGAGCCGCCCAGCAGCAGATCCTCCAAACCAAAGTCGGCGACCACGACGTCTTCGTCACGCCACAACAGAATGTCGTGGCCGCCGCAACTCTGCTGGACACGCTCTAGCTTGGGCCGGATCATCAGGCCACACCAACTATCGCCAAGATCAAGGCGATGATTACTGCTGCCGCCTGCCAGCAGCAAGAACAGTCAGGCAACACTCACATACCGACCCATCGGACGGGCTCTCCAGCGGCGGAGTCATCTGCATCAGCGCGACGTTGGGCGGCCGGCTCCACCCGGCAGCACGAAGAGTCCCGCCAAACAACGCTCGGCAATACCAACTACGACAACCGGCGGCGTCGCCAATACGACCGCCGACCCAATCAAGACCTCCGAATGCGAATACAACGCGATCTTCGCCACACCATAGGGGCCCGGCGCGAAGAGCGCGAAGAGGATGAACGCCGCCGACTGGAGGATGAACACGAGCGCTTCGGTCTCCACTACGAATGGCTACACCGCCAAAACCGAAGCCCAAGTCCTCACGATAACGAAGGCATTCCAGCCTTTACTCGGGAGTTACAGGACGTCCGCTGGCCAGTCGGCTTTAAGCCTACCGGAATCGAAAAGTACGACGGCAAGACCAACCCAGAGTCCTGGCTCACCGTTTACGTCCTAGCAGTACAAGCTGCTGGGGGCGACAGCAGAGCCATGGCTAACTACCTCCCAGTCGCATTAGCCGACTCGGCGAGGACATGGTTGACAGGCCTCCCAAGGCGGTCGATCGGTTCCTGGGGACAACTCAGGGAGCGGTTCATCGCTAACTTCCAGGGGACCCACGAGAGACCGGCTTCCGAGCACGACCTTTACCAGCTGCATCAAAAGAAGAACGAGTCTCTGCGTGAATTCATCAAAAGGTTTTCCGAGAAGCGCAATCAGATTCCAAGTATCAAAGACGAGGTCGTCATCGCCGCCTTCCGCAAGGGAGTAAAAGACGCCCGTCATCGCGAAGTTCACATCGGAAGCCACCATCCACTGTCCGGGCTCTTTTCGACATGGCCAACAAATACGCCGACTCGGCTGAAGCCGTTGCTGAGGCCTTCGACGAGAAGAAGGAGCCCCGACAAAAAGACAACAAGGCGAAAGCCGACAACGAGCCATCTCAGAATAAATCTGGCAGCCGCAGCGAAGTCGGACAACGAGGTGGCCAACATGGAGCGCAGTCGTCGCGGCCCAGCGGAACAACGACTATCAGAAAGTCATGAGCGGGCCTTGCCCATTTCACCCCAAAGGCCGGCACACGGCCAAGGACTGCCACATTGCTCAAGAAGTTTGCCTCCGAGCAAGCTTCATCGTCTGGCGCCGACAAGGACAAAGACAAGCCAGACTCAGGCCCGGCTGAGGATTTCCAGGATCCCCAAGCCGAACTCAACCACATCTTTGGGGGACCACTTGCGTACGAATCCAAACGCAAGCAGAAGCTCTCCATACGCGACATCAACACGGTCTCCACGGCCGACACCCCCCAATACCTGCGCTGGTCAGAAACGGCCATCACCTTCAATCGCGCAGATCACCCAGATCGGATTTCCCACCCGGGACGATATCCACTCATCCTGGACCCGGTCGTCAAAAATATCAGGCTGAAGAAAACCCTCATCGACGGAGGCAGCGCGCTCAACATCCTGTTCACCAAGACTTTGGACGAGATGAGAATTCCTCGTTCAGAACTACGGCCGAGTACTGCGCCCTTCCATGGGATAATTCCCGGCTTATCATCAACCCCACTCGGGCAGATAACCTTGCCGGTAACCTTCGGCACGCGGGACAACTTCCGTACAGAAAACATCTGCTTCGAGGTCGCCGACTTCGAGACCGCGTATCACGCGATACTCGGACGACCGGCCCTCGCCAAATTCATGGCGATACCGCACTATACGTACATGGTGCTGAAGATGCCCGAGCCAGCAGGAGTCCTCTCCCTCCGCAGCGACGCTAAGCAAGCCTTCACCTGTGACAAGGAGAGTTGCGAACTGGCTCAAACACAAGAAGCGGCAGTCGGGCGCGATAGCATCCGACAAGCCGCTACACCTGAAGTCGATCAAGATCCAGTTCCGGCGAAAAAAGCAGCGAAGTCGGGAATTTCAGCGGACTCTGACACGAAGAAGATCCCCCTGGACCCTTCCGACCCCTCCAAGACTGCCTTAGTCGGGACCGGACTCGACCCCAAATAGGAAGACGCGCTCGTCACCTTCCTCCAGGCCAATAAAGATATCTTCGCATGGAAACCGTCCGACATGCCGGGCGTACCAAGGGAGGTGATCGAGCACGCCTTACACGTAAAGCCAGACGCCAAGCCAGTCAAGCAACGGCTGCGGCGCTTCGCTCAAGACCGCAAGGATGCTATCCGGGAGGAAATCACCAAGCTCCTCACAGCCGGGTTCATCAAGGAAGTCTACCACCCGGACTGGCTGGCAAACCCAGTTCTGGTCCAGAAGAAAAACGGTAAATGGCGCATGTGCGTCGACTACACCGACCTCAACAAAGCGTGCCCCAAGGACCCATTTGGTCTTCCCATGATAGATCAGGTGGTTGACTCCACGGCCGGGTGCGACCTACTCAGTTTTCTCGACTGCTATTCGGATATCATCAAATTAGCCTGAGGGAACAAGACTGTTTGAAAACATCTTTCATCATGCCGTTTGGAGCGTATTGCTATATCACAATGCCGTTCGGTCTAAAAAATGCGGGCGCAACCTACCAACGGCTATTCAGCGCGCTGTCTGCACACCCAGATTGGGCGCACGTGGAAGCCTACATCGACGACGTGGTGATCAAGACTAAGTCCAGAAAGATCTCATTGCCGCTTGGAAGAAACCTTCCAAAACCTCCGAAGATTCAAGATGAAGTTGAACCCGGAAAAGTGCACCTTCGGAGTGCCGTCTGGAAAGTTACTCGGCTTCATCGTCTCGCATCGTGGCATCGAGGCCAACCCGGAGAAGTTAACGCCATCAGGAACATGCGCCCCTCGACCAACCTCAAAGACGTCAGAAGTTGACAGGTTGCATGGCGGCACTCAGCCGTTTATCTCCCGACTGGGCGAACGGGGCATGCCTTTCTTCAAGCTCCTCAAAAAGGCGGACACCTTCAAATGGACTCCGGAAGCCCAACAAGCCTTCGAAGACTTCAAACAGTTCCTCACATCACCTCCCACGTTGGCATCACCCTTACCCCAGGAACCGCTAATGCTATACCTGGCGGCAACTACTCACGTAGTCAGCACGGTGCTGGTAGTGGAGCGATCCGAACAGGGTCATGTTCAGAAAATACAACGGCCAATCTATTTTGTCAGCGAGGTCCTTGCCGACTCCAAAACGAGATACCCGCAGGTCCAGAAGCTGCTATACGGCCTACTCATCACAGTCCGAAAGCTGGTGCACTACTTTCAAGCACATCAAGTCACGGTGGTCACAGCGTTTCCACTCGGGGATGTCCTTCATAATCGCGAGGCCACTGGCCGGATTGCTAAATGGGCACTCGAGCTGATGGCGTTCGACATCACCTTCCAGCCACGGACAGCTATCAAATCTCAAGCTCTAGCCGACTTCGTGGCCGAGTGGACAGAAGTTCAACTCCCAATACCAACAGCAAAGCTAGAGCACTGGACAATGTACTTCGACGGTTCCCTACGGATCGGTGGCGCCGGGGCTGGAGTCATATTGACATCCCCCACTGGCGAAAAACTGAAGTACGTTCTACAAATCCACTTCCCGGGCTTCCCACAACGTCGCCGAGTACGAGGCACTCGTTCATTGGGCACCGCATCGCCATATCACTCGGGCATACGTCGACTGGTTGTGCGCGGAGATTCCCAACTCGTGGTAAACCAAGTCATGAAAGACTGGACCTGTCTCGACGATACAATGGCGGGCATACTGTCAGGAGGTCCGCAAGCTGGAAATAAGTTCGACGGGCTGGAAATCACACACGTCCTCGCCAATACAACGACGCGGCGGATGAGCTGGCAAACATGGGATCCAAACGAGAAGTAGTCCCGACTGGAATCTTCGTCGAGCAACTTATGGAGCCATCAGTCAAGAAGAAACCGGCACAAGAGCAGTCGGGAGGCGAGCCTACCCCGGCTACCGACGAAGTGCTGCACATATGTCAAGACTGGAGGAGTCCTGTTGTCAAATTCCTTCTGGATGATGAACTCCCAGAAGATCGCAGTCAAGCCGAGCAGGTCAAGCGTCGGAGCAAAAGCTTCCTGCTAGTCGGAGAAGACCTGTACCGAAGGAGCGCATCCGGCGTCCTCATGCGTTGCGTCACCACCGAGGAAGGCAAGCAGATCTTGCATTCAATCCACTTGGGCATATGTGGCAACCATGCTGCATCCAGGACGTTAGTCGGAAAGGCCTACCGGCAGGGATTCTTCTAGCCCACAGCAGTCACAGACGCCAAAGACATCGTTCGCAAGTGCGAAGGTTGCCAGTTCTTCGCAAGGCAAACAAATCTCCCAGCCCAGGAACTCCAAACTATCCCTATCTCCTGGCCATTCGCAGTATGGGGCTCGACATGGTCGGCCTTCAAGAAACGCCAGGGGGGTTCACACATTTATTCGTCGCGGTGGATAAGTTCACCAAGTGGATTGAGGCTAAACCCGTCGCAACAATTACAGCGGCACGAGCAAAGGACTTCATCATGAGTATATTATACCGGTTCGAAGTCCCTAACCGCATCATCACCGACAATGTACTCAGTTCGCGCGGGCCTATCCAAGATTTCTGCGACGATTTCGCATCAAGATCTGCTATGCATCTGTGGCACACCCGCGGAGCAACGGGCAAGTTGAGCGAGCCAACGGTATGGTCTTGCAAGATCAAGGCCAGGATATTCGACCGACTACAACCTATATGCGGTCGGTGGTACAAGAACTCCCATCCGTTCTCTGGTCTCTCAGAACCACAGTTAGTCGGTCAACAGGGCAATCCCCTTTCTTCCTGGTCTATAGGTACCGAGGCCATGCTACGACAGAGATACAGTTCGGCTCTCCGCGAGTCCGGGCTTACTCCGAAGACGACTCCAACAAACACCGACTGATCGAATTAGATCAGCTGGAAGAAGCAAGACGCCGCAACAATCCAGTCAGCAAGGTATCTTCAAGGCCTGCGTCGTTACACATCGCAATGTCCGTGGCCGTGCCTTTTTGGTCGGGGATCTCTTTCTAAGGAAGATACAAACCACCAAGACAGGCACAAATTATCCCCCCATCTGGGAAGGGCCGTTCATTATAGCCGAGTCACACGGCCAGGCGCCTACCGATTGAAGACCAAAGACGGTGTCCTCATCACCATTCATGGAACATAGAACAGCTACGTCCTTTCTATACCTGAGTTTTACATTTCCATGTGTACAGTTTTTCTGACTCACTACGCCGCTTGTTATCAACCGAGTAGTGAGTCGGGGCTGCATGTATATGTGTTCTGTCAATAACATACAAGCTTATTTCACCCCGGTTATGAAGCCTTGCCACGACTGATGCGTTCGCCCGAGTATAGCATCTTACTCGAACGTTTTTTATCAATTCTATCGGACTAACTCGTGCATGCTACACGGTCGGGTAAAGCTAATGACAACCGAGTGATAAGCTTGGTGGCACGACACACATATTTACACATGACCATGTATAAAGCTTATATACATACCGACTACATAATGTATTGCCTTTACAGACCAGGTCTCGGGTAATTACTTCAGCAGTCGGCTTCGCCTGTGCGATCAGCTCCAGCGCTTCCTCGGGCGTCGTCTCTTCGGAAATCCCTCCCCGATGGCCTCAATGTCCGCCCTCGGGTAGATGGACTTGGTCATTGCTAGGGTCTGGGCCACACCGGCGCAACCCGCTCGTCCGAGTACCTTTTCAAGGCACTCGCGCGCCTCGAGACGCCCCATTATCTGAGAAATTCTGCTGCAGCTGTTCCCACTGGGCGGATCTACAAGGTCAAGGAGCCCTTTCACGGACCCGACGTGGGCCTCCGTGACTCCCTGATCAACCTATCTCCTCCTGTAGAACCGATACTGGGCCCCGGACGTTAGCTCTCATGCCTGCCCAGATCGGCCGCAAGTAAGCTGTCAAATTCGGCTACACACAGGATAACTAATGGATTGGCTGAGATCACAGTCGGTGAGACTAGTTTCGTAGTCGGCCTCCCACCCGGCCACGTCTTCTCCAGTTCAGCCTTCTCCTTACCGAGCTTGACGACGGCCTTCTCCAACTCGGACTTCTCCCGGTCAAGCTCGGTGTTGCCTTCGTCAGGTCGGCCTTGACCTTTTCAAGCTCAGCCTTGGCTTCTTCAGCCTCCTTCAGCTGCGATTCCTCTCTGCTCGGGTCTTTAACTCCGCTTCGAGGTCTGCACCACAGAATTAGCAAGAGCTCAACCGTGCAGTCATGACACCACCGGGCAGTCGGATCAACGCGGCTAGATGAATACATCACGGTTCAGTCGGGAAGATATACTCGAGGATCTTACCTCTGACCTTTCTCGGCTAGGGCCCATGTCTCGCCCTGAGCTGATCGGCGCCCACTCTTCAGCCAGGCCTCCCTTCCCGCGTGACGCGCCTCCATCTCGGCCTTCAATGCCCGGAGTTGCTGCAATTCCGCGAGGTGGGGAGCCATCTCGACCAGGATCTCCGTCATCGCCTCGTTGCAGTCGACGAGCTTCTGCTCGGGACAAGGAACAAACCGACGACAGAGTCAAACATCAAAACAAGAAGATTGCTGGAGCTTTACTACAAGAATCATATCGTGACCCCTTGGGACCCGCTGATGGCGGCGCAAAGCAAGCTTTCGCGCTCTCTCCTTGCAACGACTTCATCGAGCCTGAAGCTTTTTGTAGTACCGTCGCGAGTGGTCCACGTAAAGGTCCGGGGCATCACACATGGGGGAGCTTCGATCCGAGGCAGATGCGGGATCTCCGGCGGTGGCGGCAGCGGCGGCGATGGCGATGACGATAACCACGGCGGCGACGGGGTCCTAGCCTCAGCACCGCCTTCCCTACGATTTTGGCGGACCGGCTTAGGGGCTCCGTCCGCCGCTTCCGCAACGTACGGCGCCTCGGGGGCTGGGGCCTCAGTTTCAACAGCACACTCTCGGTCGGGTGCGGCAGCGGCCCTATAGTCGGAGCCACTCGGTCTCAGCAACCGGGCTGGCCGCCGGCTCAACAGGTGTGTTCACCGCCGCTGGCTTGGCTGGGGCAGGCTCATCAAGTGGAGCAGACGGGTCAATCTCTTTGAGATCGATATCGGCCCGCTTCCTGCACGATGAAGCAAGACATCAGGACATTACTCTAACATACAATGACTACAGAGGACCCAGAGTAGCGCACCTCTTGGAGAACCTCAGCTTCCTGCCGGGCGGCCCGCCCCCCGGCGAAGCGCTAGCGTCGGCAGTCGGCCCGGTCGGCGTCATCGATGGCAGAGGCGTATCAGCCCGAGTCGGCCCCGACTCTGGTATGGTTGGCTCAGGTCCTTCGCCCCAAGCGGCCTCTGCTCTAGCCGGCCCCTTGGTGCACTGCGGCCTGGCACGACAACGTTGGCGCCCGAACCTGCCGGTCTCAGCCTGGGACTTCGACCGCGTGGGCGTTTGTGGCAGCGGGTCCTTTATTTTCAAGCTGCCGCTCACGGCGCGCGCTGTCATGGCCCCCTCGCCCCGATGTTAAAATCGGCTTCTTCCCCGCTCTCTTAGAGTCGTGGCAGCAAGGGACTCCTCGCCTCTTCTTCGACGCACAAGCGCTGACAATGACGGGAGTCTCATCAAAATTCCTCATGCCACTACAAGCCAGTCGATGATACCATCACGCAAGTTGAACAATCACCGTTCCCACAGCGTTCACCACAGAAGAAAGTAGAAGTTACCTTGTCCGCGGCGGATGAAGCTATAGCAGCAACTCGGCGTTATCATCTTTCGGTGGCAACCACCTCGAGAAGTAGCCAAACAAGTATCGTCACTACCCCTTGTCCGCCGTCTCGCTGCTCACTCGTCGGGATCGTGTTTACCTTTGAAGCCCAGCCAAACGCTTCTCAACTTCAGCGGCTGACGCGGCCTCGTCAGAAAACGACGAGCCACCCAAGGCCCTGTCAAGCGGCCCTCTTGAGGTCATCTATCTGTCAGCAAAGTATTGTCCTGGCCCAGTTCTTCAAAGGTTGGGTCCGAGACCAGCTTTGCAATCACCGCCGGCGGATCATACCGGTAAAGCGGCGCAGGAAGAGCCAGATCGGCGCCACTAAAACCACTCCTTATGCCAGGCCCTTCAGAGAAGATTTCAAGGCAAATCGATATACGTTTTCTTCCCATCGCTCCATCAGTTGAAGACCAGCCCCTCCAATCACACGATATACTCTGGAATTGGGGTTGACATGGAACAGGTGGAAGAGATGAAATGGGTTCAACACAGAAAAGCACTCGCAAAGAGTACAAATAGGAGATCTGAAGAGAGTTGGGATTTTAAATGCACCAACTCCAGCCCGTAAAATCAAGGATGCCGGCGAGAAATCAGAAAGACGGAAGACACAAGCCGATCAAAGAAAAGAGCGAAAACTACCGTCACCATCCGGGGTTGGGATCCGACTCATCCCCTCCCGCTGACAGAAGGGGATGAACAAAATAACAAACACCATCCCAATCTATTAAGCACACTACCTCAACCAGTCTCCACTGCATGAACCACACCACGTCACCAGACACACTCCGGCTACCTATCACCATTACCCAGACTTCACTGATTAAACGGCACACCACGAACCATCACCATCGGACAACGATACACCACGCTTGACCAGCTTCCATCAACGCTACACCACGTGTTAACCAGGCCTTGATACACCACGACCATCATCTTCACTATTGAGAGTACACCACACCACCAGTCTCCACCCACAGCTTACAGACGCTACACCGCACCCTACCTCAACTCAACCACGAACAAACCGGACTCAACACCGTTCCACAACACCAGTTTATAAAACAGGCATAAGCATCTAGAGTAGACAATCACGGTGATAACTGCAATCCCATAACCGCAGCGTTGCTATTCGAATTATTTTACTTCTATCAGAGTGATACAAACTATCCCACAACACAGCCCCACACAACTTCCCGTTGCTACAATCACCACGAATCCCGCAACAGGCTCACTTTCTGGACTGGGAGCGCAACTACACCGACTCTTCTTCTCAACCCAAGATACCTCCGTCCCTTCACACGAGCCCACCCAAATCTCATCACTTCCATCGCTTAGAGGAATCACCTAGCCTAATTCCCGAGGCGGCCGCACAAGCCAATGACCAGAAACACCCTCTTTCCCCCTCGGCCAGCGTCGGACATCCCCCCGCCACCACCCCGCAGATTCGTCCGCCTTCGGCCATAGACTGGAGGTGGTGAATCTTGGGGAAGCAATCGTTCTTGGACCAACATTGACGAATCTGAACCCAATCCCGCCGAGTCCGAGTGGGACCCAACACACTCACCCTCACCCTCTTCTCGCCGTTAGAACGTAACCCAATAGAAGAAACGCGGTCGACGAGGACCGGCGAAACGGTCACGGCCGTATACCCGGTGAGCGAGCTGGACCTGAAGAGATGGACCGAATATTGTAATGAGGGTAGACCATACTCCCACTACATCTTTCTCCCATATCCCTTCTCACCACCTGTCTTCATTGTGTAATAACACCACAACTCATTACACCCACATCTTTTTCCTCTCCCTTCTACGCCCACCACCATTCAAGATTATTCCTAAATAGGTTAATACCGACAACTCAACAAAGTTCACTTTCGACCCATCGCACGTACAACACTATAAAAAAAGTATTAATTCCCATGTGCCAGTTACTTAAGCATGCTAAGCACCAAAAACTTAAATCTACTACCCTAATTACTCTGAGCAAGTCTCAGTTCAAACTATTAGTCTAGAGTCCTAACACTTCCAGCTCAAAACCACCCACAAAATATTAAAAATATTCCTCGGAATAAACAAACAAAACAATTTAGCAAAAAATAAATATGGTACAAATATGCGCTCAATGATACGTCACTTACCATGTCCCCCAGAGAGTAGCTACTTGCTCTCTTCTGCGCCCCGCTACGCCAGCACTGATAGCTTGAGAAGATATTAACCGCATCGGATCTACAACAAACTGCATAAACAATTAAATAAATATTACGCATGTCATCAAACATGTGCCTTTAACACAAATTTAAGCCTGATCGCATGTTTCATTAATAGATATGAGAGTGACTTATCGAACCTCCCATCATTAGTGATTATGATGCCATTTTATTGACTTATTACACGGCTCTTATTCATTGTGAAAATTTAATTAACACGCGATTATCGCCTATTACAACCATAATTAAATACTGTCATCAGAGGGAAACCGCGACTCAGTCAGCCCACTCGAGGTATAATAGCTGGCGTCACAGAGCGGACCGCGCAACCACACTCTCACCCACCCACGGACAAGCCTCCTGAGCGACGATCTTCAGTCATAGACACCCGATTCTGCAGCCGAGCCAGATCCTAGACTTCTCCGTCGACTACCGCGCGAGAACCCAACTCAATAATTTACTTGTTACAGTGAAAAGGGGGTACTCGGCGCCCTACATGCGTGGCCATCAGTCCATCGCGGAGAAGCGCGAACCATTGCACTGCTTCCAGCGCGCCACACGAGGCGCAATAGATCTGCAAGCGGGAAAAGACGAAGTGTCTCCTAATCGCCTCCACTCCGACACGCGCGAAGTGCCAATCTACTCGGGCAGATATTCGTTGTACGAATCACCCAGCGCTACATCATGCGACCCAGAGCATGACCTGTCTTCGACACTGCACAAGCCTCAGCAGGCAGAATACGTAGAACCTGAATACTGTTCCGCCGATGCTATCCTGAAAGTCGAAGATAGTCCATATACTAACGATAATTATGTGCTGAACGTCATGAGCCCGCAGGCTTCAAAGAAATCTAACTCGATGTAAGCACATGACATCGAATCCGCTCAACAGTACGCGATTCGTCCGGCTGCCCCAAAGTCATCTCTCTCGGGCCACAGGAAAGATCGCACGCAATTGAATAGCGTCTGTTAGCCACTAGTGTTAATGTCATTCCAGTAGCAGTTAAGCACAATTCAGGTGGCGTTCCGAACGCTTCACTACGAGTAATGTCGCTCTCTGCGCGCGACACAACTCAGATAATATAACATCAACATGAAGAGCCCTTCATAGACTCACTGCCAGCTGAAATAGCAACAAACAAGACTTTGACCTAAAAGGTTACTCGGAGAGTTCATAGGAGCACGAAACTCGTTGGAAAAAGACATGCAGGAGCGCGTACGGGGTACCGGATTCGAGCGTGGCGAGTATGAGCACTCTTTGCATCAACATGGACCAGACTATAAAGTCAAGGCTACACTGTGGGAGCCCATGGCCCGGCTTGTACCTATTACCAGCACATGGAGCACTCGGATAGAGGATGGGTTTAGGCCAGACCATGTAATTGGAGAGAGATAAGTAATTATCGAGCAAACCTGGCGGCAGGCTTGTGCCTTGTATAATAAGGAAACATAGCTTAGTCGGATAGGATTCTATCTCTAAGAAGGAAATCCCTTGGTCGTATGCGACTGGGATCCTTACCATGTACCCCTGTCCCCTAGTATATAAAGGGAGGCAGGGCGCCCCATGAGGGCACGCAAGATCATTGATCGCAAAACCACCTCAGAGGAATAACACCTCAACTGGACGTAGGGTATTACCTCACATCGAGGGCCTGAACCAGTATAATTCTCCTGTGTTCCTCTGCAATCCACCGAATTCCAAGTCACCGAGTAGCCCCATAATATTATTGCCGGTGCAAAGCATCGACACCGCCGAGTACCCGAGCGCCCCAGTTGGTCACACCGCGGACGGGGCCAACCAGGGCTAAAAGTGGTCACCGCCGACTGCCGCGCCTTCTGGCCCGACAGCCAGCAGCCCTCCAGTACCGGCCTCTAGATCTCCCAGACAGAGGCTCAAGTTTTCCAAGAGGTGGGTGGTTCTGGGTCTTCTGAGAATCATGTTTATGATTGTGTCGTCTTGATGTTGGATTCGTTGCGCAGGAGGCGGGTCAACATTGACCTCAAGAGGCCACGCTGGCCACTCCTACTGCGATCCTACCCCAGCCGAGTCAAGCACCAGTGAGCACACCTACTGAGCCGGCAGGGGCCTCAATTGTAGAAACTGGGACGGCCCCGACTGCAAGGCCGCCGACACCGGTTGACCAAGGGATGGTTGCCAGCGCCGCTACTCTGGCTCCTGAGCCGGCGCCTATCGTCAAAGCCGTCGAGGTAGCACCTGAGCCAGTGCCGGTTGTTGAAGCCGTGGCCGCAGCCCCTGAGTCAACCCCCGAAGCCCCGGAGGCCGCCGAGTTGGGGGCTAGGAGTCCGTTGCTGTCTTGGTCGTCGTCCTTGTCGTCGTCGCTGTCTCCACCTTCGGATAGACCGGACCTCCCCAGACTCGAAGCACCTCCTCGCAAGTTCCCGCGAATGTTCCATTGGACGGTGCCCAACGGAACCCGAAGATTATAAGCATGACGAGGCTGGCGGCGGAAAGGAGAGCATAAAAGCTTGCTGCGCGCCCGACACTCGCCGCGTCCCAGGGATCCAGGTATGACCTTCGCTGTATTCGTAGGTCTTGTTTCTTGCTCGTATGAGTTATCTGACGACTGACTCTGTTTTGCTCTGTTTTTCCCCGAGTAGAAGCTCGTTGATCGCTCGGAGAAGATGAGCGAAGTCTTGATGGCGGTTGTCCCCCAGCTCCAGAGTTAGACCAACTCCGGGCCTTGAAGGCCCGAGGTAGAAGGGCGCTGTCTGGAGAGGAGTCTTGGTTGAGGGACTCCTTACTCAGCTCAGGGCCGAGAATGGGACCAAGCCAGTAAGATTAGAGGTGAGCCCCAAGATGTATCTTTCTGACCAGATCCATAGTATATTTCTCCAGCTGTGTTGTTCCCAACTGCCCAGTTGTACCTTGACTGCAATGTCGAGTCCTTGACTAATCTGTCTTGCAGCCCTAGAAGCCGAGTTGAAGGCCCAAACAGAGGGAGAAATCTAGCTGAAGGAGGCCGTGAAAGCCAAGGCCGAGCTTGAAAAGGACAAGGCCAACCTGACGAAGGCCAAAACCGAGCTTGAGCGAGAGAAGGCCCGAGTTGAAAGAGGCCAACACCAAGCTCGAGAAGGAAAAGGTTGAACTGGAGAGGACCATAGCCAGGTGGGAGGCCGACTACGACAACGAGTCTCTTTTTTGACACTGATCTTAACCAATCCATCAATTATCCCATCTGCAGCCTTACCTAACAAGTTTACTTGTCAGTGAACCCGGGTAGCTGCTAGAGCCAACTCTCGGGCCCAATTTCAGGCTTACGAAGAGGAGATAAAGGTGGTCAAGGAGTCACAGGAGGCTCTCCTCAGATCCGTGAGAGGGCTCCTTGACATCGTGGATCCTCGCCCCGTGGGAACCAGGTATAGCTCGATCGCCCAAGTGGAGGCGCGCCTGGAGGATGCACCGAGTGCCCTGAAACGGTACTCGGATGAGCATGTCATTACCGGCGTGGCCTGAACCCTAGCTATGACCAAGTCCATCTACCCAAGGGCAGATGTTGAAGCCATCAGGGAGGGGTTTGCCAAGGAGACAACTCCTGAGGAGGCGCTGGAGCTGATAGCCAAGGCGAGGCCAACTGCAGAGATTATCACTAGGGATCTGGATCTGTAAAAACAACACGTCATGCAGTCAGTGTATTGTGGTTTTTTGTAAAGACATGTGTAAATATATATGCAGTGCTGCCAAGCTTTATTACTCAGTTGTCATCAGTTTTACTCGGTTATATGGTCTGCACCGAGTTAGTCTGTAGGAACTTAATAAAATCGTTCACCGCAAAAAGCTATACTCGGGCAAACATAATAAAGTCGTAGTGAAGCTTCGTAACTTAAGTAAAATAAGCTCGTATATTATTGACAAAGCATATAAGATACATGCAGCCCCCAACTCACTACTCAGTTGAAACAAGCGGCGTAGTGAGTCCGAGTGGAACTGTACACATGGAAAAAATAAAAACTCAAGTATAGAAAGGACGTAGCTGTTCTATGTTCCATGAGTTGCTGATGAGGGCACCGTCTTTGGTCTTCAGTCGGTAGGCGCCTGGCCGCGTGACCTCGGCTATAATGAATGGCCCTTCCCAGATTGGGGATGGTTTGTGCCTGTCTTTGGCGGTTTGTATTTTCCTCAAGACGAGATCTCCAACCAAAAAGGCGCAGCCACGGACATTGCGATTGTGGTAGCGACGCAGGCCTTGAAGATACCTTGCCGACTGGATTGTTGTGATATCCCTCGCTTCTTCTAACTGATCTAGTTCGACCAATCGGGTGTTGTTGGAAATATCTTCTCAGTAGGCCCGGACTCACGGAGAGCCGAACGCTAATTCGGTTGGTAGTATAGCCTCGGCACCATAGACCAGGAAGAAAGGGGATTGCCCTATTGCCCGACTAACCATGGTTCTGAGAGACCAGAGAACAGATGGGAGTTCTTGTACCCACCGGCCCGTGTATGGTTGGAGTCGGTCGAATATCCTGGCCTTGATACCTTGTAAGACCATACCGCTGGCTTCTTCAACCTGCCCATTGCTCCGTGGGTGTGCCACAGACGCATAGCAGATCTTGATGCCGAAATCGTCACAGAAATCTTAAAACACGCCCCTCGTGAACTGAGTGCCGTTGTCAGTAATAATGTGGTTGGGGACTCCGAATCGGTAGAGTATACTCACAATGAAGTCCTTTGCTCGTGCCGCTATTATGGTTGCAATGGGTTTAGCCTCAATCCACTTGGTGAATTTGTCCACTGCGACGAACAAGTGTGTGAACTCCCCTGGCGCTTTCTTGAAAGGTCCGACCATGTCAAGCCCCTATACTGCAAAGGGCCAAGAGATTGGGATTGTTTGGAGTTCCTAGGCTGGAAGATTGGTTTGTTGTGCGTAGAACTGGCAACCCTCGCACGTGCGAACGATGTCTTTGGCATCTGTGACTGCTGTTGGCCAGAAAAATCCCTGCCGGTAAGCCTTTCCGACTAACGTCCTGGATGCAGCATGATTGCCACATACGCCCGAGTGGATTGACTGTAGGATTTGCTTGCCCTCCTCGGCGGTGACGCAGCTCATGAGGACAGCGGATGCACTTCTTCGGTACAGGTCTTCTCCAACGACTAAGAAATTCTTGCTTCGACGTTTAATTCGTTCAGCTTCACTGTGATCTTCTAGGAGTTCATCATCTAGGAAGAATTTAAGAACAGGAGTCCGCCAATCTTGACATATGTGCCGTGCCTCGTCTGTTGCCAGGGTAGGTTCGCCTCCCGATTGCTCGGGCGCTGGTTTCTTCTTGATTGATGGCTCCATGAGTTGCTCAACGAAGATCTTTGTCGGGACCGCCTCTCGCTTGGATCCCATGTTTGCCAACTCGTCTGCAGCGTCATTGTATTGTCGTAGGACATGTGTTATCTCCAGCCCGTCAAACTTGTTTTTCATCTTGCGGACCTCCTGACAGTATGCCGCCATGGTGTCGTCGAGGCATGTCCAGTCCTTCATGACTTGGTTTACCACAACTTGGGAGTCTCCTCGCACAACCAGTCGATGCATGCCGAGTGATATGGCAATGCGGAGCCCATGGATGAGTGCCTCGTACTCGGCGATATTGTGGGAAGCAGGGAAGTGGATTTGTAGGACGTACTTCAGTTTTTCGCCGGTGGGGGACGTCAGTATGACTCCAGGCCTGGCGCCGCTGATCCATACAGAACCGTCGAAGTACATTATCCAATACTCTAGCTTCGCTGCTAATGCGGGCATGTGAACTTTTGTCCACTCGGCCACGAAGTCGGCTAGAGCTTGTGATTTAATTGCTGTCCATGGCTGAAAGGTGTTGTCGAATGCCATCAACTCGAGTGCCCATTTAACGATTCGGCCGGTGGCCTCGTGGTTATGCAGGACGTCCCCGAGTGGAAATGATGTGACCACCGTGACTTGATGTGCTTGGAAGTAGTGCACCAGCTTCCGGACAGTGATAAGTAGGCCATAGAGCAGCTTCTGGACCTACGGATATCTCGTCTTCAAGTCGGCAAGCACCTCGCTGACGAAGTAAACTAGCTGTTAGACTTTTTGGATGTGACCCTGTTCGGATCGTTCGACTACCAGCACCGTGCTGATTACCTGGGATGTTGCCGCCAGATATAGCATTAGCTGTTCTTGGGGTATCGATGATGCCAACACGGGGGGTGATGTGAGAAATTGCTTGAAGTCTTCGAAGGCTTGCTGGGCCTCGGGAGTCCATTGGAAGTTGTCTGCTTTCTTCAATAGCTTGAAAAAGGGCATACCCCATTCGCCCAGTCGGAAAATAAACCGGCTGAGTGCCGCCATGCAGCCTGTCAGCTTCTAGACGTCCTTCTGGTTAGTCGGGGGAGCCATATTCATGATTACATTGACTTTCTCCGGGTTGGCCTTGATGCCGCGACGCAAGACAATCAAGCCGAGTAGCTTGCCGGATGGCACACCGAAGGCGCACTTTTCCGAGTTCAACTTCATCTTGAACCTTCGAAGATTTTGGAAGGTTTCTTCCAGGTCAGCAATGAGGTCTTCTTTGGACTTGGTCTTGATCACCACGTCATCGACGTAGGCTTCCACGTTGCACCCGATCTGAGTGTGTAGACACTGCTGAATTGCACGTTGATACGTTGCTCCAGCATTTTTCAAACCGAACGGCATAGTGATGTAGCAGTACGCCCCAAACGGCGTGAAAAAAGATGTCTTGAGGTAGTCCTCCTCCTTCAAACTGATTTGATGGTATCCCGAGTAACAGTCGAGAAAGCTGAGAAGTTCGCACCCCGCAACTGAATCCACCACCTGGTCTATCCTTGGTAAACCAAATGGGTCTTTGGGGCACGCCTTGTTCAGATCGGTGTAGTCGACGGACATGCGCCATTTACCGTTTTTCTTCTGGATCAGAACTGGGTTTGCTAGCCAATCCGGGTGGTAGACCTCTTTGATGAACCCAGCTGGGAGAAGCTTGGTTATCTCCTCCCGAATAGCATCTTTACGGTCTTGAGCGAAGCGCCGCAGCCATTGCTTGATTGGCTTGGCGTTTGTCTTCACATTGAGAGCGTGCTCGATCACCTCCCTTGGTACGCTCGGCATGTCGGATGGTTTCCACACGAAGATATCCTTGTTGGCTTAGAGGAAGGTGGCGAGCGCGTCTTCCTATTTGGGGTTGAGTCTGGTCCCGACTAGAGCAGTCTTGAAGGGGTTGGAAGGGTCCAGGGGGATCTTCTTCGTGTCAGAGTCCTCTAAAATTCCTGACTTCGCTGCTTTTTTGTCCGGAACTAGGTCTTCCTCAACTTCTGTTGTGACGGCTTGCCGAATGCTACTGCGTCCGACTGCCGCCTCTTGTGATTGAGCCAATTCGCAACTCTCCTTGTCACAGGTGAAGGCTTGCTTGACGTTGCTGCGGAGGGAGAGGACTCCTACTGACCCTGGCATCTTAAGCACCATATATGTATAGTGCGGTACTGCCATGAATCTGGCGAGCGCCGGTCGTCCGAATATCGCGTGGTACGCGGTCTCGAAGTCGGCGACCTCGAAGCAGATGTTTTCAGTGCAGAAGTTATCCCGCGTGCGGAAGGTTACTGGCAAGGTAATCTGCTCGAGTGGTGTTGAAGACAGGCCGGGGATTATCCCGTGGAAGGGCACCGTACTCGGCCGTAGATCCGAATAAGGAATCTTCATCTCATCCAGGATCTTGGCGAAGAGGATATTGAGCGCACTGCCTCCGTCTATGAGAACCTTCTTCAACTTGATGTTCATCACGACCGGGTCCTGGACAAGTGGGTATGTCCCGGGTGTGAAACCCGATCTGGGTGATCTACGCGGGTGAACATGAGGGACGTCTCTGACCAACGCAAATATTGGGGGGTGTCTGCTGTAGAAATTGAGTTGATGTCGTGCGTTGTAAGCTTCTACTTCCGCTTGGACTCTTAGGCCGACGGCCCTCTGAAGATGTGGTTAAGCTCGGCTTGGGGATCTTGAAAATCGTCAGCCGGGCCCTGATCTGGCTTGTCTTTGTCCTTGTCGGCTCCAGATGATGAAGTCTGCTTAGAAGCAAACTTCTTAAGCATGAAGCAGTCTTTGGCCACGTGCTTCCCCTTGGGGTGGAAGGGGCAAGGCCCATTCATGACTTTCTGGTAGTCATTGTTGCGTTGGGGCCGTGACCGAGTTCGCTCCTTGTTGGTCACCTCGTTATCCGACTTCTGCTTGCAGCCGCCGGTCTTGTTTTGAGATGGCTCGTCAGCTTTCGCCTTTTGTTCTTTCTGTCGGGACTCCTTCTTCTCGTCGAGGGCCTCTGCGACCGCTTCAGCCGAGTTGGCATATTTGTTCGCTATGTTGAAGAGAGCTCGAACAGAGGATGGTGGTTTCCGAGTGAACTTTGCGATGAACGGGGCATCCTTTACTCCCTTGCGGAAGGCGGCGATGACGGCCTCGTCTCTGATCATTGGGATCTTGTTGTGCTTCTTGGAGAATCTCTTGATAAAATCGCGTAGAGACTCGTTCTTCTTCTGGTGTAGTTGATATAAATCATGCTCGGAAGACGGCCTCTCGTAGGTTCCCTGAAAGTTGGCGATGAACCGCTCACTGAGTTCTCCCCAGGAACTGATCGACCGCCATGGGAGCCCTGTCAGCCATGTCCCTGCCGAGTCGGCCAATGCGACTGGGAGGTAGTTAGCCATGGCTTTGTGGTCACCCCCGGTAGCTCGTATTGCCAGGGTGTATACAGTGAGCCAGGACTCGGGGTTGGTTTTGCCGTCGTATTTCTCTATCCTCGTAGGCTTGAAGCCCGACGGCCAGTCAACGTCCTAGAGATCGTGGGTGAAACCTGGAATGCCTTCATCTTTGTGAGGCTCCGATCACAGCAGTTAAACCGCTCGTGGTGAAGGCCGAAACGCTCGTTTTCATCCTCTAGTTGGCGGCGCTCTTCCTCTTCACGTTGGCGGCGCCGGGTGTTGATGTTGTATAAGAGGTCGCGTTGTAGGCGGACTCAGAGATCTTGGTTGGGCCGGCGATCGTAGTGGTGACGTCGCCGATTATCATTGTTGGTGTCGCCGAGTGTCGTTTGGCGCGATTCCTCGTGTGGCCGACTTGAGCCAGTCACCTGATGCCGTGCTGATGTAGATGAGCCGGCTGCTAGAAAAACCGACCTGTTGGTCGGTATAATTGTGTCGCCCGACTGCTGTTGCTGCTGACAGGGGGCAGCTGTGATCATCGCCTTAATTTTGGCGATAGTCGGGGTGGCCTAGTGATTAGGCCCGAGTTGGAGCGTGTCCAACAGAGTGGCAGTGGCCACAACGTTCTGTTGTGGCATGACGAAGACGTCATGGTCGCCGACTTTTGTCTGGAGGATCTGTTGCTGAGCGGTTCGCCCAGCCTTGTGTAACTCAGCGTTGCGAGCTCCGCGATCGGCTTCCTCCTGTTATCGTAGTCAGCGTCCCTCCTCCAGCTGCTCCTCTTGTAGTCGACGAACCTCCAGTGGTGGTGTTGAAGCCATGAAGATCTCGCGGGGCAGAAGGAGATTTGCTAGACTGGAGTCCGCACTAGTGTTCGAACAGTTATCCGACTTGGAGTCGGAATCCGAGTAATTCATCGAAGCAAGAACGACTCGGACCTCCCTAGATCCAATCTGAAACGGCGCTTGGCCATGTCCAAACTGAATCGCAGGAGATTGGGTCTGCCGCGCAAGATGTAAATCTACGGCGCCGCTGAATCTGCACGGGAGATGACGATCTCTCCCCCTCTTAGCGCAACCCGGGTTGGCTCAAGGCCTAGCGCGAGTCAGACGCCGAAGGAGAGAGTTGTCCCAAGGCTTGGCAAAGGTGAAGATTGCTGCACCGGATTGATGATAATTAGCGCAGCGTCTTGTGGGCCGACTGGTGCGGAGTCAGCTGGTCCCTCGGCCGGTTGGATTGGATCTACTTCGGCCAAGGTGAGATTGCCGATCTGGTCGGCGATGAAGTCGAGGCTTCCGAAGGATATTGTGCCTCCAGGGAAGAATTTGCCGCCATCGACTCTAGAAGTGGCATCCATCAAGATTGCTAGTGTAGATCTCGCCGAAGCCCCTACCTGGCGTGCCAACTGTCGATGTTTTACACCGGCAATATAACTATAGGGCTACTCGGCAAGGGGAAACTCGATGGACTGCAAAGGAACACAAGGAGATTTTATACTGGTTCAGGCCCTCGATGTAAGGTAATACCCTATGTCCGGTTGTGGTGGTATTCCTTTGAGGATGTGTGTCGATCAATGATCTTCTACCCTCATGGGGCGCCCTACCTCCCATTATATACTGGGGGACAGGGGTACAAGATAGGAATCCCAGCAGGATATGGTCAAGGGATTTCCTTCTTAGAGATACATGTCACCCGGCTAAGACTGTATATTCCTTTCTATACAAGGCAAAATCTACCGGGTGTTATTATATCTCTAATTACAAGTCTTGGCCCATCCTCTATCCGAGTGGCCCATATGCTTGTAATGAGGTACCCAGGGCCCATGGCCTCCACACCTGGATAGTAGCACCGACCTCGGCACCGAGGACTACTTCGGCTTCCTTTCCACCGACGGTTTCGCGGCTGCTCGTCCGGGCTCCGGCTCCATTGACCATGCGGCCATCCGCACCGGCATCTACCCCGATGACTCGACCAGCTACCCCAGGCTCTACACCAGCTTTCGCCCTGGGTGTGGCACCGGTGGGTACTTCGACGCCGGTGCCCCTGTACCCGTTCCTAGCCGGGTACCATGCCGCTCGTCCTCTGTAGACTCCAGCTTAGCCGACCCATGGCTTTGCACCAGTGTTCACCACCTCGGAGGTGGCACCGGTTTTCGAGATCAGCTCCACTTCGACAGCTTCCCCGATAGCTACACCGACTCCGAGGCCACAACCACCATTCCTCTTTAGGGATGGCAACATCTTCACCAGGTGCACGCCGTTCCTTCCTAGGGACGGTCCTTCCTTTGCAGGTACTCAGTCAGTCTTCACCGAGACTCCACGTGCAGTCTACCTAGACACCTTCAGGGTGCCAAGTGGGGCACCTGCAGCTTCACCCAGGACGACCCCCACCAGTACTACGCCCCACACCTGTACCGGCGTCTACATCAGGGCTGTCCTCATTCCTTTTTGGGACAGTCGCAACTCCTCGGCTGGGGACCAGTTCACCCCCACACCTTGCTGAGGGGGCTACCCCGGCAGTGATCACCCACACAGTGGCAGCTTCCCCTCCGACTTCAGCACCAGTTGCAGGCCCTGAGTCCGTTCCAGCTTCCTCCACGTGAGAGACGGCCAGTTCCTCCCGTGCCCCTGCACTGGAGGGGCTCGCCGTTATGGCCGCCCAGCTAGAGACTACCGCCGCCCCGGTCTTCATCTCCTCCGAGTCTTCAGAAGAGCCACAGGAGGTGGAGCCACACTTGTCAGACACTGAGCCGACTGCTCTAGTGGCACCACCTGTCCTCCCTCCACCCGTCCTTCCTTCACCACCGACGTACTACTAGGGGCCTATGGACGCGGACGTGGCCGCGCTCGCCGTGACTACTTTTCTGACAGCTCCAGCTCCAGCTCCGGCTTGGACTCAAACACCAGCCGCAACCATAGCCATTCTCCTCGCAGGACTAGGGAGCTCCGCTTTCTGCTCGCCACACCAACTTCTCCAGCTAGCGACGGTGTGCTGAGTGAGTAGACTAGGACTATAGTGCATCCTTAGTCATGGCAACGCTTTGGTGACCATTTGGACAGCGGGCCCTACCGACTCACTTCCCTTAGATATGCATAAGCCAGACTTAGTTGTGTGTGTATCACCTCGAATTGCGCACTATAAGCAGTCGGGGTGGTATCATCATCCATGTTTATGTATTGATATATGTGTGCTACACTTCTACTACGAGCTGTGAGCAGTAGAAGGCTAGTCTGTATGTCGGCTTTGTGCTAGTACAGCCTTATCTATTATTAGCAGATCCTCATTTTTGCATGTGCTAAGAACATGGTTTGTGAACATTACTAAAAACAACCAAACAAGTGGATAAAATACCTTACCCCCCTTCAATCATCAAGTTTCTCTCTTTTTCCATATGGTGAACACCCAAGCGTTAGGATTTGGAACTGCACACGCAGATGAGCCAACCCCTCCTCCACCCCCAACCAATCTTTCTATAGCCCAACTCCTTGCCACACAAAATCGCTCATGCAAACCTTGGCCAACTTTTACGCGTCAGGTGGCCATGCCACCTAGGGTAGGCAAGCCATACCGGCAGGACAGGACGCTCAGGCAAATCGCGGCCTGTCCAGCTATGGCGAGTTCATGAGGACAAAACCGCCAGTGTTCACTGAAGCAGAAGAACCACTTGAAGCAGAGGACTGGCTTTGCATGATTGAGAAGAAACTAGACCTCATCCAGGCCAAGGATGAAGACAAGGTTTGCTTTGCCACCAATCAACTGGATGGCCCAGCCAACGACTAGTGGGAAGCTTACCAGGCCTCTCGGGAAGATGGGGCAGAAGAACCCGATTGGGCGGATTTGACGGCAACATTCCGTGAGAATTTTGTCCTAGTAGCCATTATGAAAATGAAAAGGGAAGAGTTCAGGACCCTTAGGCAAGATCACCTAAGCGTGCAGGGCTACCTTGACAAGTTCGCCCAGCTGGCTCGATACGCTCCCTCGGATATCCCTGATGAAGGGGAAAAGATTGACAAGTTTCTTGGAGGGCTGAACGACACCCTGCGTGGACCCCTGATTATCCAAGACCATGCCAGCTTTCAGAGCATGGTAAACAAGGCACTGAGGTCCGAGCAGGACAACAGGAGAGTGGAGGCAAACATAAAGCGTAAAGCGGCCATCTTCCAGAGCAAACAACCCGGTGGACAACGGTTCAAGAATGTTACTCAACAAAGCTGGAGGCCAGTGTATCTCACACCACCCCGCCCTCGTCCCGTCAATCTAGCACCCGCCACATCGGCAGCTCGCCCCCAAACCCTAGGATTCCGCACAGCAGCTCCCACCATCCCCACACCAGGGCCAAATAACCTTAACTGTTATCAGTGTGGAGAAAGGGGTGATTTCATCAAGTAATGCCCCCAACGTTAGGCTACACCAGGAGGATTTCCAATCGGGGCGACACCAGCTAGGAATGCGACCACACTGGCCGTGCCCCGTGTAACTTAGCAAACCCCAGTGAAGATGAGGACCATGACTTCCATTCCAAAGGGGCGTGTGAACCACATCCACATGAAAGAAGCACAGGACGACCAGGGCGTCCTGATTAGTATGTTTTCTATCCACGCCATTCCTACGCTCGTGCATTTTGATTCTGGAGCATCACATTCGTTTATATCACCAAAAGCCCTTAGGAAGCATCATTTGGAAATCACTGATTTACCAAAACCCATGATCATACACTCTCCTAGGAGGGACCTTCACGTGTCTAGGGTTTGTGAGAAAGTCCCGTTTCTCCTACAAGGAGTCATTTTTCCCACCAATCTTGTGATCCTTCCCTCCCAGCATCTAGATGTCATTCTGGGGATGGATTGGTTGAAGCAAAAACAGGGAATAATCGACTGTGACCGAAGGGAATTAGTATTAAATCATCCGGATCAAGGGTGGATCAGGATTAAAGTAGGAGTACCCAGGCAGGTAGGCGATAACTCGAGGAGCAATCAACTCAATCAGCTCCTAGAAGAAACCTCGGTATTATAGGAATACCCGGATGTGTTCCCAGAGGAGCTCCCGGGCATGCCACCGGATAGGGACATCGAATTTGTCATTGACTTGATCCCAGGTACGGTACCCATATCAAAAAGGCCCTATAGGATGCCAGCCAATGAATTGGAAGAACTAAAGGAACAAATCCAAGACCTCCAAGCCAAAGGGTTTGTTAGGCCTAGCTCATCCCTGTGGGGAGCCCCGGTGCTCTTCGTTAAGAAGAAGGATGGTAGCCAACGGATGTGTGTCGACTATCGTGCTTTAAACAAGGTCACCATCAAGAATAAATACCCCCTCCCAAGGATTGATGACCTTTTCGATCAACTTCAGGGAGCATGCATATTCTTAAAAATAGACCTGCACTCAAGCTACCACCAACTAAAAATACGATCAAAAGATGTGCCCAAGTCTGTCTTCTCTACTCGATACGGCCTGTATGAGTTTCTAGTCATGTCCTTTGGACTGACCAATGCCCCAGCCTACTTTATGAATCTGATGAATAAGGTATTCATGGAATTCCTAGATAAATTCATCATGGTATTTATCGATGATATCCTGGTCTACTCCAAGACGGAAGAAGAACATACTGTGCATTTGAGGTTGGTATTGGAGAAGTTGCGGGAACACCAATTGTACACCAAGTACAGTAAGTGTGACTTCTGGCTTAAGTAAGTAAGCTTTTTAGGGCATATCATCTCTGCGGGAGGAGTGGCAGTAGACCCATCCAAGGTTGAGGTAGTAACCCAGTGGAGGACCCCCAAGACAATGACCAAAGTAAGGAGCTTCTTGGGCTTGGAAGGATACTACCGTAGATTCATTGAAGGATTTTCTAAGATAGCCCGCCCGATGATGCAGCTACTCAAAAGGGAAAAGAAGTTTGAATGGACCACCCAATGCCAAGGTAGCTTCAATCAGCTCAAAACCAAACTCACCACCGCCCTCATTCTCGTCCTACCGGACATCAAAAAGGATTTTAAAATCTATTGTGATGTGTCCCGGCAAGGATTAGGCAATGTGCTAATGTAGGAGGGCAAGGTAGTGGCCTACCCATCCCGGCAACTGAGGCCGCATGAAGAAAATTATCCCACACATGACCTCGAACTGGCCTCGGTTGTTCACACCCTCAAAATTTGGAGGCATTACCTAATTGGGAACCATTGTAATATCTACACCAACCACAAAAGCCTCAAGTATATCTTCACCCAGGTCAACCTGAACTTACGACAACGGAGGTGGTTGGAATTGATCAAGGATTATGACCTAGACATCCATTACCACCCTGGAAAGGCCAATGTAGTAGCAGATGCCCTTAGCCGCAAGCTGGCCTGTTGTCTCTTGAAAACCCAAAGATTCCCATCCAGGCTACAGGCAGACATGTCGTACCTTAACCTAGCATTGGTGGCTCCGGGAAGTCTAGCGACTCTAGAAATAGAACCGCAACTGCCTAGGCAAATCAAGGAAGCACAGCAAGAGGATGCCGAAGCAAATGAGATCAAGGACCAATTAAGACAAGGGAAGGTGGCCAAGTGCAAACTAGACGAGCAAGGAATACTTTGGTACAAGGATCGTTTGTTCGTCCCATCGACAAATGGCCTCCGCAAACTGATCCTCAAGGAAGCTCATGATTCGGCCTATTCTATCCACCCGGGTAGCACCAAAATGTACCAAGATCTAAAACAAGCGTACTGGTGGCCTTGCATGAAAAGAGACGTGGCGGAATATGTTGCTCTGTGCAATATATGCCAGAGGGTCAAAGCGGAACATCAACGCCCTGCCGGACTCTTACAACCCATACAAATCCCTGAGTGGAAATTTGACGAGATTGGGATGGATTTCATTGCTGGGTTGCCTAAGACTAAGTCAGGTTACGACTCCGTCTGGGTAATCATAGATTGCTTAATGAAAGTTGTCCGTTTTATACCAGTCAAAACCACCTATAGCGCGGCCAAACTAGCCGAGCTATTTATGTCAAGGATAGTGTGCCTACATGGAATACCCAAACAGATTATTTCGGACTGAGGTACCTAGTTCACTTCCCATTTCTAGGAGAGATTCCATGAGGCCCTGGGAAGCCACCTGGCTTTCAGCACTGCATACCACCCCCAGACTGACGGACAGATAGAAAGGACCAACCATACCCTAGAAGATATGTTACGAGCATGCGCACTGGATTTCACTACAAATTGGGATACGTGCCTGCCCTATGCCGAATTCTCCTATAACAATATGTGGGTGCCATGGGCCCCGGGTACCTCATGACAAGCATATGGGCCACTCGGATAGAGGATGGGCCTAGCCTTGTAATTAGAGATATAGCTAGATTCGGCAGACTTCGCCTTGTATAGAAAGGAATATACAGTTCTAGTCGGGTACGTTATATCTCTAAGGGGAGATCTCCTAGTCGTAATCCGATGGGGACTCCTACCTTGTAACCTTGTCCCCCAGTATATAAGGGGAGGCAGGGCGCCCCATGAGGGCAGAAGAGCTCATAGAAGCACACGGCCATACAGTTCATCAGAACTACCACCGTATATCCTCAAAGGAATACATACAAACTGGACGTAGGGTATTACCTCACATCGAGGGCCTGAACCATTATAAAATTTCCTTGTGTTCCTTTGCAATCCACCGAGTTTCCATCCGCCGAGTAGCCCCATATATTTATTGCCGGTGTAAAACATCGACAGTTGGCGCGCCAGGTAGGGGTTCGGCGCGATCTACATCTACAAGCTCGATGGATCCAGCAACCAAAGTCGACGGCGGCGAACTCTCCCCCGGAGATACAATCGCATTCAGAAGCCTCGACGTCATCGCCGACCAGATCGACAATCTCACCTTGGCCGACACGGACACGATCCAAACGGTCGAGGAACCGGCCGACTCCGCGCCAGTCGGCCCACACGACGCTGCGGCAATCTTCGACGACATGCTGCGGCGATCTCCTATACGCCCGAGCCCAGGGACAACTCTTCCTTTCAGTGTTCGACTCGGACTCGGTTTCGAGCCGGCCGAGATCGGGCTGAGAAGGGAAGGGATCGTCAATTTCCCGTTCGGACTCGGCGACGCCGCGGATATCTACAACCTACGTCCGACGCGGCAAACCCGATCCCCTGGAGTTCGACTCGGATACGGCCCCGAGCCGCTCGAGATCAGATCTAGGGAGGTCGGAGTGGTAATCACCCCCATCAACTATTCCGACTACGACTCTCAGTCGGACTCCGACTTCCAGTCGGACTACGACTCTAAGTCGGATACCAGCTCGGCAAGCTTCACTCCGCCGCGAGAAATTTTCATGGCATCCAGAGGCTCGACTCCTATTCAGGAATCATGCCGACGACACGAGCCACAAGAGGAGGAAGCCTGCCGACTGCGAGAACAACAGGAGGAAGAAGCAAGACGCCTGCACGCCCGCAACGACGGCCTACGCAGGGCTGGGCGAACCGCTCAGCAACATACCCTCCAAACAAAAGTCGGCAACCATGACGTCTTCGTCACGCCACAACAGAACATCGTGGCCGCCGCAACCCTACTGGACACGGTCCAACTTGGGCCTGATCACCAGGCCACCCCGACGATTGCAAGGATAAAAGCCATGCTTACCGCTGCTGCATGTCAGCAGCACCAACAGTCGGGCGATACCCTCATACCGACCAACCGGTCGGCATCCCCAATGGCAGTCTCGTCTACCTCAAAGCGACGCCGAGCGGCCGGCTCTAGTCGGCTGCACACGGAGTCACGCCAAACGTCACTTGGCAACCCAAACAACAACCGGCAACGTCGAAGTGACCGTCGGGACAACTGGGATCTCTGAGGCCAACTATGGCGTGATCTTCGGCAGGACACCAATGCTCGGTGCTGCGAACGAGAAGAAGACGAGCAACGCCAACTGGAAGACGAGAACGAGCATTTCGGCCTCCACCACGAGCGGTTTCGCCACCGTAGTCGGGGTCGGAGTCCTCATGAAGACGAAGGCATACCGGCCTTCACCCAGGAGCTACAACAGGTCGACTGGCTGTCGAGTTTCAAGCCTACAGGCATCGACAAATACGATGGCAAGACCAATCCCGAGTCCTGGCTCACGGTCTACACTCTGGCGATCCGAGCAGCTGGGGGAAATCACAAAGTCATGGCTAACTACCTCCCAGTTGCTCTAGCCGACTCAGTGAGGACATGGCTAACAGGACTCCCAAAGCGATCAATCGGCTCTTGGGGAGAACTTCGGGAACGGTTCATCACCAACTTCCAGGGAACATACGAGAGGCCATCTTCCGAGTACGACCTATATCAGTTGCGCCAAAGGAAGAACGAGTCTCTTCGTGACTTCATCAAGAGGTTTTCTGAGAGGAGGAACTCAATCCCGAAGATCAAGGACGAGGTCATCATCGCCGCCTTTCGAAAAGGAGTCAGAGACACCTCGTTCATCGACAAATTCACGCGGAAGCCTCCCAACTCTGTCAAGGCCCTATTCGACATGGCAAACAAGTACGCCGACTCGGCTCAGGCTGTTGCCGAGGCCCTCGATGACAACAAGTCACCCTGACAGAAGAAGCGGGACGACACCGACGACGCGGTCCCGACTAAAGCTGGGAATCGCAAACGCAAGTCAGACGGCTCTATTGTGGCAGTCGGTCACAACCGCCTTCGACCTTCAACAACTGAGGATTATCAGAACAACAAGTGACATGCTCTGGGGCTCACAAGCTCAAACACGAGGATGGCATCCCCTCTCCCAAATACCGAACAGCTAAGTCGCTTTCTGATAAACATCTCCTTACTCGGCCTTGCTAGTGCCACAGCCGCTTACACCTAATAGGTGTACAAGCTGCGCATTTACTTTTTTCCGTTTTTGCTCTTAAATGATTACAAAAGTACTCGAGTAGCATAAATCTCGATCCGTGAAACTCTGCTCCATGTAAGACGAACTCAAGTCACCTAAAACGCGTGCCTGGGAAAGAGCCATGAGCCAACTCCCGACGCTAGGGGGCTATGACTAGTCGGGCAGAGTGCTTAAACGTAAGGGGTCAACTACTCGAGGAAATTAATATCAAAAAGAGGAAGAACACGTATTTACATACATTGTAAAATACATTTTATTCGGGTGATTATTTTCATCATCAGATGCTACTCATCCGATATTTTTATATTGCAGCCCAGCTCCGGATATGCGTGACAGGAACTCAGGGCTTCGAGCCTATCTCCTACGCTCGGGGCTGGACAAGTCTGCCGAAATACACTCGGGATGCTCCATGAGGGCTACTTACCGAGTACTTGCGCCAGTCGGGACGTCATCTTCCCGACTACGCTCCATGCGAGCCAACAATCGGCCCCCGGCCAGTCGGGGCTGTATACCACTCGGCTAAATAGGGTACGCCCCATGAGGGTCGCAGCGCCGAATCCTACGCTAATGCTAGGTTCGGGTACCTTATTTGGTCACGGTTCTGTCAGGTTGGGTACGCCCCATGAGGGTCGCTAGCCGAATCCTATGCTAATGCAAGGTTCGGGTGCCTAGCTTGGCTATAATTCTGTTGGATAGGGTACGCCCCATGAGGGTCGCCAGCCGAACCCTTTGCTAATGCAAGGTTCGGGTACCTTGTTCGGCTTTACCCAAGTCAGAGAAGACTTATATCGTCAAAGTGCATCCGGAGTTCTCATGCACTGCGTCACACCTGAGGAGGGCAAGCAGATCCTGCAACATACCTACTCGGGTACATGTGGCAACCAGTTTGCATCCAGAACGTAAGTCGGAAAGGCTTGCGAATAAGGATTTCTCTGGCTGATTGCGGTTACCAACACCAAAAAACTCATCCTGACATGCGATGGATGATACTTCCCTAGAGCTATGCTGGATAGGTCGGCTCAGGCCGGCTTATTTGGTAGCAGCCACCAAGATATGAGTTCCTACGGTAGCATGCTCCATGTGGGCCGCCCGCAGGCTGAGTTGAAATTATAGCGCTGGTGCTACCAACAGGAGCCGATGAGGTAAACAGATATGCTTCATGAGAGCCTTATTGCTAAACATATATGTTTGGGTATCTGTCTTATCCGCCAGGTCTCGAGGATACATCCTTACAAGGATCACAAGCTGGTCTTCATTGAAATTGGAGATACAGGTATCTCTCTCGAGTACACCTAACCACGTAATGGATTTATTTTTCATACAGTGGTACTCGGCCTATATGCGCGGCCACCAGTTGCCATGAGCAACATTACTCCAGCCGACATGACGCTGAAGAGTCTAACTTTCGAGTAGTGCACTACTCGGGAGAGACTATAAAATTCTCATTCCCGCTGACATGATGCGAAGAGTCTACTTCCGAATGGGACGCCACTCGGGAAAGATTATAAACACCTTTTCCGGCTGACATGATGCCGACGAGTCTAATTTTCGAGTAGTATACTACTCGGAAAGACTATAAACACCCCCTTTCCAGCTGACATGACGCTGAAGAGTCCCATATACGAGTAGCATCCTACTCGGCAAGACTATAAACGCACATTCCGAACTGACATGAAGTCGAAGAGTCCTATATACGAGTAGTTCCCTACTCGGCAAGACTATAAATCATATTCCGGTTGACATGATACCGAAGAGTCTCATGTACCAGTAGTAATCTACTCGGGAAAGACTACAAGGTTAAAGATCTTGACTTCATGTTTAATTGTTTTCACAATTAAGCACAAAGTCGGGGGCTACACCTAATAGGTGCGCCTATTCGGCGCACACTATTCCAACATCTACATCGAGACCTTCATAGCCTCGCTGCCAGCTGACATGAAGCAGGACTCGGGAGAAGCAGCACTCAGACAAAGAGTACTCGGGAGCAATGCACTCGGGAAGACTTCACCGTGGAGGATGAGCACTCGGCATCAGCTGTGACTCAACTATGAAGGTCTCGGGGGCTACTGTGGGTGCCATGGGCCCCGGGTACCTCATGACAAGCATATGGGCCACTCGGATAGAGGATGGGCCTAGCCTTGTAATTAGAGATATAGCTAGATTCGGCAGACTTCGCCTTGTATAGAAAGGAATATACAGTTCTAGTCGGGTACGTTATATCTCTAAGGGGAGATCTCCTAGTCGTAATCCGATGGGGACTCCTACCTTGTAACCTTGTCCCCCAGTATATAAGGGGAGGCAGGGCGCCCCATGAGGGCAGAAGAGCTCATAGAAGCACACGGCCATACAGTTCATCAGAACTACCACCGTATATCCTCAAAGGAATACATACAAACTGGACGTAGGGTATTACCTCACATCGAGGGCCTGAACCAGTATAAAATTTCCTTGTGTTCCTTTGCAATCCACCGAGTTTCCATCCGCCGAGTAGCCCCATATATTTATTGCCGGTGTAAAACATCGACACAATAGCTACCAAGCAAGCCTGAAAATGTCACCAAATGAGGCATTATTTGGACATAAGTCTCGCACCCCACTCATGTGGACCGTAGTTGGGGAAGCAGCGGTGTTTGGATCAGACATTCTAAAGGAAGCTGAACAGAAAGTTCGCCTAATCAAAGACCGACTACAGACAGCTTAGGCAAGGCAAAAGAGCTACGCCAACACCCGTCGACGGGAGCTGATATTCAAAATAGGAGACTTTGTCTACCTCAAGGTGTCACCTTTATGGAGAATAAGGAGGTTCAAGGTTAAAGGCAGGTTGGCACCAAGGTATGTTGGCCCCTTTCCAATAATAGGCTAACGAGGACAAGCATCACTAGAAACAACGGAGTTGGATCAAGACTTGTCCTATCCCAAGCGACCAACTAGAATCCTCGAGGAGGCCGAACGAAGGACCCGTTCTCAAGTTATCAAGATGTACAAAGTGCAGTGGAGCAACCACTTCAGGGAGTAAGTCACCTGGGAGCGAGAAGACCTCCTGAGAACAGAGTATCCCTATCTCTTTGCATGACCGGTAAGCAATCTCGAGGATGAGATTTTCATAAGGGGGATAGGTTTGTAACATCCTGAAAAATGCAAAATAAAAATCAGAAACAAAGAATCGAAACCAACAAAAATTTTTGTGAAAAGATGCACTAGATGGACCGACAATTCGAAGCAAGTCGCGCCATGGGGACCTAGGATGGACCGGGGGATTGTCAACTACCTCCGCCCTCACGCGCCACTTGCCAAACACCACCAACCCGTCCTCGCCCTGCCAGCCTATCCTCCCGCCACCGCTGTGCCTAACAGCTCCGTCGCCCGAGCTTATAAAGCCCTGAGCCGTTGCGTCGGCCAATTTCGCCTCGGAACATCACCCCACCTTGGCCCCGAGCTCCCTCACCACAGCCCCGCATCGCCGCCCAAGCGGAGCTCGCCGCTCCGAGCTCGGGACGGACCGCCGCCATCTGTGCCTCCACCCCGCCGTCCCACCCAAGCCCAATGATGCGACGACTGCAGTTGCGCAAGGGAGGAGACGACTGCTGGAGACAAGAACCAGCGACCCTGCCGCCACAACTAGGATGAACAGCAAGCTCGCCGTCATCTCGCTTGGACCGCACCTCGCCATCGTACCCTACTCTACCACCGCTTCGACGACGAATCGTATTGTGCCGCTTCCCGGCTACCGCATGGTGAGCACTCTCGCCGGCTACTCCCTTCCTTCCCCTAGCCTCCTCAGCCGTGGTATTGCACCCGATTGCGCTGCCTCCCCATCGCAATAGCTGCGCCACTGCCACTCGGTCTCTCACACCGTAGCGCACCGCCTCTAGGGGCTAATCCGCCGTGCAGCCCCGGGCAATCAAGACACTGGACCTCACCGCCGGCAAGGATTGGTGACCCCATCTGGGACCCTGCCAAGCCGCCACGGCTCTCCGTGCCATGCGCCGGGTACTCAGCTTCATGCCCAGCGCGAGGAAGACGAAGGCTAGGGGCCTTAACCACTGATTGGTGGACCCCGCCCCAAATACTAATGACGAGATTAGAGTAAACCACCCCCCTTAATTCTTAGACTGACATTTAGGCCCTCATCATTAGCAAAATCTAATTAAAATTGAATTAAAACCTTGTGTCACTGTCGCCTGGGCCCCATGCACGGAAGAGAAATTATAAACCACCCCTACCCCATGCCACTAACCGGTGGGCCCCAGGCCCCCATGTTAGCCGAGTTGACCCAGCTGATCGGGACTCCGATCCCACCTATCAGTGGTAGGCCGACTAGATAGGGAACCCTCTCTCTCTCCCGCCCCGAGGCCCGCCTGTCAGTGAGGAACCGGTTTTTATTAAGGACAATAATTCATAGAAATAAAAAGAAAAGAAACCCAACAGTACACCTTTCCATTTATTTGATTTAATTCAAATTTGAATCTTCTAAAGCCCATAACTCCCTCATTTTAAGTTCAAATGGAGTAAAACTTTTACCGAAATTCATCTAAAATCAAGGCCTACCCAATGGCATTGGTTTGGTATTTTTCTCATTTTTTTATTTATTTTTTATTATTTTGTATCTCGACTTAGGGGTTTAATAGTTACCACATCCGAAGAGGGTATATTTGTGACGACGAAACCCTAACACAGAGGAGGACATTGCTGTAACTGAGCAAGGCAAGTCATCACGCCCTCCTCCTTGAACATGTTGTGCCTATTATGAAAATATTTGGTTTACAAATAAACTGCATGCTATATTGAAATCGCATACCTAAAATTCTCGTTTTAAGCCATTACTTGATATTGTTCCATATCCCTTGATGCTGTATATTATTTTACCTACGTAAGTCAAGTATTGACAAGGCCTAGTGTTGCTTATTAGAAATTCTGTACTTTTATGATTAATGTCTAGATGTGAACGATCGTTCTGGGTAGAGAGCAGTCGTCATTTTATGTGAGTGGAGACATGAAATGCCACTCGCGAGTTACACAAGGAGTTGTTTACGAAAACCAAAAACTAAGCAACCAAAACCATTTGAATTGGGGTGAAATGGAATGATTTGGGGTGGTTCTGGAAAAAGCTAGTGCCGACCCTAGTCAATTAAGGACCGAGTCAAGAAAACATGCAGGAAACGAACCGAGTACGACCGCATCTCTCGTATGGGTATAGACCTGGAGGATTAGGTAATCTGAATGGGGCGGCACCGCAGGCATGGTTGGTTCTGCACACGAAAGGAATGATGTTATGAGCGGTTGAATTATCGGGAAATTCTTGATGTCTGTATCTAAAACACGCCCTAAGTATGGGTAAACATACCTATATATATAGCTTACTTCCTAGATTCCTCGGGTTCCAGGACTCCTCTCACCACCAGCTCAAGGAGTTGGGTGCTGAGGGTGCATGAGGGCTCACAGTCCTTGGAGCAGGTGCCGCAACATGAGGGAAACTGAAAGACCAGGCCGTGAGAGGCCTCATGTGTTGGGGCTAGGCCCATGTGTTGGGCAGAATTACAGATTGTGGGTAAAGCGTATATCCACTACAGTGCGAGTAAAACCAAACTATTCAAATAGCCGTGCTCGCGGTTAAAGGAGCATCGGACTCATACTAGTCTTGACTAGACTCCAAATTTTTCCTAAAACTCAGCTAGGCAAGGGATGGATGGAAATGGGAACTTGTTTGGAATATGGTAACATGGCTGGGACATCGATGAGCAATCAGGCACAGAGGTAAAACCGAACAAGTGAGGATTGGCGAGGTGGATCTAGCCTCCACCATAAGTTAAACAACGTCAATCTTAACACCGTGGTTTGATAAAATGGCTAGTTCATAGGCTTGTGAAATGAATTGTGAAATGGCTTTGTGCAAATCACCCCGGCCTCCCTTGAATCCCAGGTGCATTAAATCATATTGTAGTGATGGCTTGCGAGTACTCTATGTACTCATCGTTGCTCAATCCCATTTTTTTTAGAAATAGACGCTGAGGGCGAACCGTCCAAGATCTGTCAGGAGGACGAGGAACGGAAGGAGGCGCCATAGGATGCAGGTCGCTAGTCGAGTGCCTGTGGACTAACGCAGGACCACCGCCACTTAAGTTTCCTATGTCATACTTTTTCTTTTGCTAGTTTACCCTAAGTTGGGTGGTTATGTATCCTCGGGGTCCTACACAGGTACTCCGAGGCCGACTACGACGTGATCTTCGGCAAGACATCAACACATGACGCCGTGAACGCGAGGAAGATGACCGTCGCCGACTATAAGATGAGAATGAGCGCTTAGGCCTCCACCGTGAGCGGTTTTGCCACCATAGTCGGAGTTGAAGTCCTCACACAGATGAAGGTGTACCAGCCTTCACCCATGAGTTGCAACAAGTCGACTAGCCGTTAGGCTTCAAGCTGACTGAAATTGAAAAATATGATGGGAAGACCAACCCCGAGTCCTGGCTCACAGTTTACACTCTGGCAATCTGAGCAGCTCGAGGAGATCATAAGGCCATGGCTAACTACCTCCCAGTCGCTCTAGCTGACACGGCAAGGACATGGCTAACTGGACTTCCTAAGAGGTCAATCGGCTCCTAGGGAGAACTCCGGGAACGCTTCATCGCTAATTTCCAAGGAACGTACGAGAGGCCATCTTCCGAGTACAACCTGTATCAGTGCCATCAAAGGAAGAACGAGTCTCTTTATGATTTCATCAAGAGGTTTTCTGAGAAGAGGAATTCAATCCCGAAGATCAAGGATGAGGCCCTCATCGCCGCCTTCCGTAAGGGAGTCAGAGGCACCCCATTCATTGCCAAGTTTACTCGAAAACCTCCCTCTTCTGTCAACGCTCTTTTTGACATGGCAAACAAATACGCCAACTCGGCTGACGCAGTTGCTAAGGCCCTGGACGATAAGAAGGAGCCCCGGCAGAAGGACAAAAAAGACAATAACGAGACAGCACAGAACAAGTCTGGCAACTGTAAGCGCAAGTCGGACAACGTGGTGGCTGCTGTGGAGCGTACTCGGCGGCGACCCCCGAGGATAGACAAGTACCAAAAAATGATGAACAGGCCATGCCCCTTTCATCCAAAGGGCAAGCATGCGGCTAAGGACTGCTTCATGCTCAAAAAGTTTGCTTCCGAGCAGACTTCAACATCTGGCAGCAATAAAGACAAGGACAAGCCACATCCCGACGCAGCCGGCGACTATCAAGATCCCCAGGCTGAGCTAAACCACATCTTCGGAGGGCCGACTACATACAAGTCCAAGAGGAAGCAGAAGCTCACACACACGAAGTCAACTCAGTCTCTGCAGACGCCCCCCAGTTCTTGCGTTGGTCAGAAACACCAATCACGTTTGACCGCACGAATCACCCCGATCGGGTTATTCATCCAGGACGTTACCCACTCGTTCTGGACCCGGTCATCAGAAGCATCAAATTGAAAAAGGTTCTCATCGATGGAGGAAGCGCTCTCAATATTTTGTTTGCCAAGACGTTCGACGAGATAAAGATCCCTTGTTTCGAGCTACGGCCGAGTACAACGCCCTTCCACAGGGTAATCCCCAGCCTGTCTTCCACTCCACTCAAACAGATAACTCTGCCAGTTACATTTGGCACGCGGGATAATTTCCACACTAAGAATATCTGCTTCGAGATTTCCGACTTCGAGACAGTGTATCACGCAATACTCAGACGGCCAACACTAGCCAAATTCATGGTAGTGTCGCATTATACATACATGATGCTTAAGATGCCAGGACCAGCCGGAGTGCTTTCTCTTCATAACGATATCAAGCAAGCCTTCACCTACGATAAGGAGAGTTGTGAGCTAGCCTAATCTCAAGAAGCGGCAGTCGGGCGAAACAACATCCGACTAGCCACTACAACTGCAAGCGAGGGCGATCAAGTTCCGACAAAAAAAGCAGCCAAGTTGGGAATTTCAACGGACTCTAAAACAAAAAAAATCCCCCTAGACCCTTCTGATCCCTCCAAAACTGCTCTTGTCGGGACCGGACTCGACCCTAAATAGGAAGACGAGCTCGTCACCTTTCTCCAGGAGAACAGGGATATATTTGCTTGGAAACCTTCTGACATGCTTGGTGTACCAAGGGAGGTGATCGAGCATTCCCTCAACATCAAACCGGATGCCAAGCCAGTCAAACAACGACTACGGCGCTTCGCACAGGACCGCAAAGATGCTATTCTGGAGGAGATAACCAAGCTCCTTGCAGCCGGGTTCATCAAAGAGGTCTACCACCCGGATTGGCTGGCAAACTCAGTCTTGGTCCGGAAGAAGAACGGTAAATGGTGCATGTGCATTGACTACACCGACTTAAACAAGGCGTGTCCCAAAGACCCATTTGATATACCTAGAATAGATCCGATGGTGGATTCAACTACTGGGTGCGAACTTCTTAGCTTTCTCGACTGTAACTCAGGATATCACCAAATCAGCTTGAAGGAGGAGGACTGCCAGATGACTTATTTCATTACGCCGTTTGGAGTATACTGCTATGTCACTATACCATTCGGGTTGAAAAACGTTGGAGCAACGTATCAATGAGCAATTTAGCGGTCTTTACACACTCAACTTAGGCACAATGTGGAGGCGTATGTTGATGATGTGGTGATCAAGACAAAATCCAAGGAAGACCTCATCGCCGACTTGGAAGAAACTTTCCGAAGCCTTTGGAGATTCAAGATGAAGTTGAATCCAGATAAGTGCGCCTTCGGTGTACCGTCCGGAAAGCTACTCGGCTTCATCGTATCACATCAAGGCATCGAGACCAATCCAGAGAAAATCAACGCTATCATGAACATGGCACCCCCAACTAGCCAGAAGGATATCCAAAAGCTGATAGGCTACATGGCGGCACTCAGCCGATTCATCGCCCGACTTGGTGAATGGGCATGCCCTTTTTCAAATTATTGAAGAAAGCAGAAAATTTTCAATGGAATCTGAAGCCCAGCAAGCCTTCGAAGACTTCAAAAAATTTCTCACATCACTACCAGTATTGGCATCACCCATGCCCTAGGAACCGCTAATGTTATACCTAGCGGCAACCAGTCAGGTAGTCAGCACGGTGTTGGTACTCGAGTGAGCAGAGCTAGGGCATATACAGAAAATACAAAGGCTAGTCTACTTCGTTAGTGAGGTCCTAGCCGACTCCAAGATGAGATATCCTTAAATCCAGAAGCTGTTATATGGTCTACTCATCACTGTCCGGAAGTTGGTGTACTATTTTTAGTCACATCAAGTAACTATTGTCACATCATATCCACTCAGGGACGTCCTACACAACCGCGAGGCCACTGGCAGGATCACTAAATGGGCACTCAAGCTGATGGCGTTTGACATCATATTTTAGCCACGGACAGCAATCAAGTCTCAAGCTCTAGCCAACTTCGTGGCCGAGTGGATAGAAGTCTAGACGACTACAAACACAGACAAGCTAGAGTACTGGACGATGTACTTCGACGGTTCTCTACGGATCAGAGGTGCAGGGGTTGGCGTCGTGCTGATGCCACCCACTGGTGAAAAACTAAAGTACGTTCTCCAAATTCACTTTTCGGCTTCTCACAATGTTGCCGAGTACGAGGCACTCATCCACGGGCTCCGCATTGCCATATCACTCGGCATCCGCCGACTAGTTGTACGCGGGGATTCTTAACTCATGGTCAACCAAGTCATGAAAGAATGGACATGTCTCGACGATAATATGGCACCGTATTGTCAGGAGGTACAAAAGCTAGAAAACAAGTTCGATGGGCTAGAGATAACTCATGTATTGTGACAATACAATGAAGCTGCAGACGAATTGGCCAATTTAGGATCCAAATGAGAAGTGGTCCCGACCGGGATTTTTGTCAAACAACTATTGGAGCCATCCATCAAGAAGAAACCAGTGCTTGAACAGTTGGGGACTGAACCTACCCCGGCAACAAATGAAGTGCTAATCATCTCTCAAGACTGGCGGACTCCAATTTTCAAATTCCTCTTGGATGATGAACTCCCAGAAGATCGCAGCGAATCCAAGAGGATTAAACATCAAAGCAAATGTTTTCTTGTAGTTGGAGAAGACCTTTACCGTCAAAGCGCATCCGGAGTCCTCATGCGTTGCGTCACACCTGAGGAGAGCAAGCAGATTCTGCAGTCGATCCACTCGGCTATTTGTGGCAACCACGCTGCATCTAGGACGTTAGTCGGAAAGGCTTACAGACAGGGTTTCTTCTGTCCGACTGCGGTAACAGATGCTAAAGACATAATTCGCACATGCAAGGGATGCCAATTCTATGCAAGGCAAACACATCTTCTAGCTCAAGAACTTCAAACAATTCCAATTTCTTGGACCTTTGTAGTTTGGGGGCTTGACATGGGCGGGCCGTTCAAAAAAGTGCCAGGAGGGTTTACACACTTGTTCGTCGCAGTAGACAAATTCACAAAGTGGATTGAGGCAAAACCCGTTACTACCATAACAGCGGCATGAGAAAAGGACTTTATCATGAGTATTTTATACTGATTTGAAGTTCCTAATCGCATCATAACGAACAAGGTACTCAGTTCACTGGCGGCGTGTTTCAAGATTTCTGTGACGACTTCGACATCAAGATCTATTATGCTTCTATGGCACACCCACGGAGTAATGGGCAGGTCGAGCGTGCCAATGGCATGGTCTTTCAAGGTATCACGGCGAGGGTATTCAACCGACTACAACCATATGCAGGGCGGTGGGTACAAGAACTCCCATCTGTTCTCTGGTCTCTAAGAACCACAGTTAGTCGGGCAACAGGGCAATCCCCTTTCTTCCTAGTCTATAGTGTTGAGGCTATGTTACCAACCGAGATGGAGTTCGGCTCTCTGCGAGTTCGGGCTCACTTAGAAGACAAATCAAGCAAAGACCGACTAGTCAAACTCGATCAGTTGGAGGAAACAAGGGACATCGCAACTATCTAGTCAGCAAGGTATCTTCAAGGCCTACGTCATTATCACAATCAGAATATTCGTGGCCGCGCCTTTTTGGTGGGAGATCTCATCCTGAGAAAAATACAAATCACCAAAGACAGGCATAAATTATCCCCTTTATGAGAAGAGCCGTTCATTATCGCTGAGGTAACACATCCGGGCACCTACCGATTAAAGACTGAAGAAAGTGCCCTAGTCAACAACTCATGGAATATAGAACAGCTACGTCCTTTCTATACCTGAATCTTGTATTTCCTCTATACATATGAATATAGTTTTTTTCCTCTGACTCACTACATCGTTTGTCCCAACCGAGTAGTGAGTCGGGGGTTGCATGTATTATGTGCCTTGTTAATAAAATCCGAGATTGTTTTATCTAAGTCATTAAGTTCTATAATGATTATGCTAAGTTTGCCCGAGCATAGCTCTCAGATGTGAATGTTTTTTCTTAAGTTCCTCTTGATCTACTCGGTGCAGACTACGTAGTCGAGTAAAACTAAGGATGACTTACAATAAGCAAGTACTCGGTAGCATTTTACAGATATTTACAAATGCCTTTACAAAAGTCATGTATGCTCATTAATACTCATCAACTACATAATTGTTCTATTTTTACATGCCCAGGTATCTGGATATTGCCTCCGTGGTCAGCCTCACCTGGCTGATTAGCTCCAATGCCTCCTCGGGAGTCGTACCCTCGGCAAAACCCTCACCAACGGCCTCGATGTCTACCCTAGGGTAGATCAATTTGGTCACGACAAGAGCTTGGGCGACGTCGTCAGCTACACGCTCATCCGAGTACTTCTTCAAGATACTCAGGGCTTCGCTTAGGCGTTCAAGCACTTGGGTGACGGTACTAGAGCTAGTCCCGGGATTATGGGGTTGCATGATGTCTAGGAGCCCTTTCATAGATTCAACGAGGACTTCCCGTGACTCCTTGATTATCTTGATTTTCTCCACGAAGGCACCAAATTGAATCTGGGCGTTGGCTTTTGAAGCTATTCAGATGCATCGACAAATATATTAGTCAACCAAGATAAGAAGTCAAAGCAACAAGCAGACAGGCTAAGATCACAGTCAAGCAGGAGACTTACCGGCATAGTCAGCCTCTACCTTGGCTTTGGCCTTCTCCATTTCCTTCAGCTTTTTATCTTGTTTTTCCCTTCCCTTTGCCTGGGCTTTCAGCTCGGCTTTGAGGGTTGCAAATCAAAACAATCAAGAACTCAGGATCGCAGTCAAGACTCAATAAAGGCAGTCGGGAGTTAACAATGCTGAAGAAATCTACTCGGGGTTCACTCGGGAGGACAACACAAAAGTCTTACTTCTGATTTTTTTCAACTTTAGCCCAGTTTTCATCCCTAAGCTTGTCTACCAATCGCCTCAGCCATATCTCCCTCTCTTGGCTAGTCCGCTCCAGGTCATCCTTGGCTACCTAGAGCTGGCGCAGTTGTTGGAGCTGGGGGGCGAGCTCAGTCAGGACCTTATTCATTCTCTCTAAGCAATCGACGATCTTCTATTCAGAACAAACCAGGGGAAATTAGAGTCAAACGGCAGAATACCGGACCAACGAAAACTGTCAAAGAACCCAACATGGCGAGATTCGCTACATACTTGGACTCCCTTGGACGCAGCGATTGTAGCATGCATGAGATTTTTGTGCTCCCTCAATGCTACTTCCTCGTCGTGCTCGTAACTCTCTGCAACTCCCTCTGGGGTGACCCAATAAAAAGTCCTTGGGAAGTTGTGCAGAGGGGCTTCGAGCCTGGGGAGATCTCCTTCATCAGAAAATGACGATATTGCCAGCGATGGGGTCTTGGCCCTGAGTTCAGTAGCTACAGGATCTTTGGCAATCTGCTCAGGGTCTGGAGTAGCAGCTTCAGTTTCTGCTCCTTGATCGGCCGGCGTTGGTAATTCTGCTGTCAGGGCTACTTCAGCTTTAGTAGCTAGGGTAGCCTCTGGCTTGGCAGATGAAATTGCTGGTTCTAGCTTGGCTGGGATGGGCTCAGTGGCTGGAGTTGCTGGCGTAGTCCCCTGGGGATCTATGTCAACTCACTTCCTGTACAATATGCCAAATATTAATACATTTACCATGTCATTCAAGATTCTCAAAAGATTGAAGGTATTCTTTATTATCGCTTGAAGGTCTTGAATTTCCACTGAGGAGCTCCAGGAGATGTCACCGAGGGGCTTCATAGCCTGCTCGACAGCAGAGAGTTGCCGGCTATCAGGCCAGTCGGCACGGCAATCGGCGGTAGAGATTTGGCCCCAGTCGGCTCTGTTCCCAATGCGGCCGACTGGGGAGTCGAGCCGCTTGGTGGTGCTAGCCTTGGGATGGGTGACGCCAGTGTTGGGCTTGATGGCCTGGGAGCTAAACTGGCAGGGTCCTTGATCTTCAGGCTCCCTTGCACTCGGCGTGCTTGTTTTCTTCTTGCCCGGGTCTTCAATTGGTTTCTTCCCAACCCTCTTGGAGCTGGGTTGGGCAGCAGAAGGGCTGGCTGGCCGCTTCTTCGATTTGGTGGCCGGCTAAATTTGGGAGTCATTATCAAACTCCACATAGTCCTGCAAGTATTTCGACAACATACATCATGCATTGCAGAATAATCCAAGAACAGATATCTAAAAATATTCATCACAGAAGGATGACAATCCAATATCAATCTTTCAAGATTACTGTGGAGGCCATGGGCCCCAGATACCTCATGATAAGCATATGGGACACTTGGACAGAGGATAGGCCTAACCTTGTAATTAGGGATACAATAGGACTCAGCATACATAACCTTGTATGACAAAGAAAGGATATAGTCCTAGTCGGGCACGTTGTATTCGTAGAAGGAAATCCCTTGGTCGGAGTCCGATTGGGATTCCTACTCTGTAACCCTGTCCCCTGGTATATAAGGGGAGGCAGGGCGCCCCCTGAGGGTAGATCAGAATCATAGTGCAAATCTCACCAGAGAAACCTCAAAGGTAATACACCACAACCTATGATGTAGGGTATTCCCCTTCTGCAGTGCGCCAATGGATAACATCTTGTCGCTGCAACATCAACCATTTCTCCAATAGCTTCAGCTTTAACGGGATGCAGTCCGACATCGGCTAGACTCTGGTGGTCATCTCAGGGATCTCAAATGAGGCTTTTCGCATCGTCGGAGGCGAAAAGATTTAAGGGAACGACTTCTGGAGGCTAGGAATGGATGCGGCGGAGCAAAATCGGGCAAGCCTCGAGCGGGGGCGCAGCCTACTGCGAACCCTAGCAAGGCGGAAAGCGCGAAATTTGGGAGCAAAAGTTAGAAGACAAAACGATTGGCGGACTGGAGAAGAAGAGGGAATCTTTTCTCTCTCCCCATTTTATAAAGCCTGTGCTAATATGTGGGCCTGGGCCGACTAATTCAGTACTGGGCCACAAGACAAAAGTTTCTAAATAGCATGGTCTATTGAGCCGACTGCTGGCTGTGTTGAAATCACAGTGCAGAAGCTATTTACAGAAACCAATTAAATAATCAGATATGTTTCATGAAGAACTAATAGCTGGACACATGTGTTCAGATATCTGCATTGTTTACTAGGTATTGAGGATATATCCTTGTAAGGATCAATAGCTGGTCTCCATTAAAATTAGGGATGCAAGTATCTCTCAAGTACACCTGACCACATATTGGATTAAAATTTATGAAGTGGTACTCGGCTTACATGCTTAGCCATCAATTGCCATGAGCAAAAATTCTTCCAATTGATATAATGCGGAAGAGTCTAATTTCCAAGTAGTACACTACTCAGGAAGGACTAAAAGGTTAAAGATTTTTGACTTTATGTTTAATTGTTTCACAATTAAGCACAAAGTGAGGGGCTACACCTAATAGGTGCACCTATTCGGTGCATACTATTCATATTTTTCCATGAAGCCCTTCATAGCCTTGTTGTCAGCCGATATGAAGCAGGACTTGGAGAAGAAGTACTCGGACAATGAGAACTCGGGAGCAAGGCACTCGGGAAGCTTTCCCCAAGGAGGATGAGCACTCGGCATCAACTGTGACTCAACTATGAAGGTCTCAGGGGCTGCTGTGGAGGCCATGGGCCCTGGGTACCTCATGAGAAGTATTAGGGCCACTAAGACAAAGGATGGGCCTAACCTTGTAATTAGGGATACAATAGGACTCGGCATACATTACCTTGTACGACAAGAGAAGGATATAGTCCTAGTCGAGCATGTTGTATTCCTAGAAGGAAATCCCTTGGTCAGAGTCCGACTGGGATTCCTACGCTGTAACCCTGTCCCCTCGGTATATAAGAGGAGGCAGGGCGCCCCCTAAGGGCAGAGAATTACAACTCATACAATCTCACCAGAGAAACCTCAAAGGCAATACACAACAGCTGGAAGTAGGGTATTACCTCACCTCGAGGGCCTGAATCAGGATAAATCGTCTTGTGTTCCTTTGTAATCCATCAAGTTTAGGTCTCACGAATAGCCCCATATTCTTATTGCCAATATAAAACATCGACAGAGAGCACGAGAGCTGCACGCGCGGATCAGGGAGGTGAAATGTTTTGACGATTTGGGGGAAGAAAGGGGAATCTTTTCTCTCTCCCGAAGATTTATAGGCCTACGCTGGGTGGTTGGCTTGGGCCGGCCGGCTCAGTAATGAGCCATAAAATATGAGTTCCTAAATAGCATGTCCTATTGCGCCGATAGCCAATTGTATTAAAATCGCAGTTTGGGTGCTATTTTAGTGGGACCGATTAAAATAATCAGATATGCTTTACGTTAAGCCCATTTGCTGGACATAAATGTTCATATACAAGGATCAATAGCTGGTCTCCATTGAAATTAGGGATGCAGGTATCTCTCAAGTACACCTGAGCACACATTGGGTTAAAATCCATAAGTGGTACTCGGCTTACATATTTAGCCAAATTGTCATGAGAAAAAATCTTTTCCAGCTGATATGATGCTGAAGAGTCCAATTTCTTAGGAGTACATCACTCGGGAAAGACTTAAAGGTTAAAGATCTTTGACTTTATGTTTAATTGTTGCTCAATTCAGCACAAAGTCGGGGGCTACACCTAATAGATGTGCCTATTCGGCGCATACTATTCAACTTTTTCCATGAAGCCCTTCATAGCCTCGTTGCCAGCCGACATGAAACAGGACTTGAAGAAGAGATACTTGGACAAAGAGTACTCGGGAGCAAAGCACTCGGGAAATCTTCTCCATGGAAAATGAGCACTTTGCGTCATCTATGACTCAACTATGAAGGTCTCAGGGGCTACTGTGGAGGCTATGGGCCCTAGGTACCTCATGAAAGGCATTACAGCAACTCGGATAGAGGGTGGGCTAGCCTATACATTAAAGATAGAGTAATACATGGATTTATGTAACCTTGCATGACAAGGAAACAGATATAGTCCTAGCTGGTTACTCTATATTTTGATAGGGAAATCTCTTGGTCGAGTCCGACTGGAATTTCTACCTTGTAACCTTGCCTCCTCAGTACATAAGGAGAGGCAAGGAGCCCCTAGGGTAGACAACCAATCTCTCTAGAAAATACAGTGAAAGCAATACACAATAGCTGCAAGTAGGGTATTACCTCATCCCGAGTGCCTAAACCAGGATAAATCTCGTGTGTCCTTTCGAATCCATCAAGTTTCAGTCCGACGAGTAGCCCTATAATCAATATTGCCAATACAAAGCATCGACATAATGTTTGTTCCGAAAATCAGAATGTCATCGACATACAAGCATAGAATAACTCCCTCTCTCCCACCATAGTGATAGTATACACATTTATCTGCCTCGTTGACTACAATGCTTGTAGATGTTAGTGTTGTGACAAATTTCTCATGCCACTGCTTAGGAGCTTGTTTCAGATCATACAAAGATTTTAACACTTTAGCACCTTGTCTTCTTGACCTTTTACTACAAACCCATCAGGCCGATCCATGTAAATTTTCTCATTCAGCTCTCCATTAAGAAAAGTTGTTTTAACATCTATATAATGAACAAGAAGACCATATGAAACAACCAAAAGAGAGTAGTACTTGAATTGTGGTCAGTCTAGCAACAGGTAAGTGTTAAAAAAAATCTTCGGCTACTTTCTGAGTATAGCCTTTGGCTACAAGCCGAGCCTTGTACTTTTTAATAGTACCATCAGGGCTAAGCTTCTTTTTGAACACCCACTTGCATCCCATAGGTATGCACCCACAAGGTCGCTCTGTCACCTCCCAAGTCCCGTTAACGATAATGGAATCTATTTCACTATTGACAACCTCCTTACGGTAGTCTACATCAAGAGATGCATAAGCTTCTGAAATAGACATATGAGTGTCATCCACGAGGTACACAGTGAAATCATCACTAAAGGACTTAGCTATTCTTTGTCTGTTGCTCCTCGTAGGAGCTTCACTATCATGCTCAGTGTCACGTCCAGATTTTTCGCTTTCCGTTCTTTTTGTCCAATTACGAAAATCCACCCTTGGTTCATTCGCCTAAAATAGCTTAATGAAAAATTTCGTAATAAAAAGGATTTAATATAATTAAATAATTAATTACGGTGTGATTTGTTGCCGTTTTATTAATCGGATTTATTTGGATTTCGGAAGTGGAGCTCATTTCCCAGTTTATTTTAATTTTTTTTTCTCCCGGAGGTCCAAATTCATTCTTCAGTTCCCCAAATAATTCCAATAATTTCAGAGTCCGATTTCAGAAATTTTCCGCAAAAGCCTCCAGCCTTTTTCCTTTTGTTTTCCCTTCCTTTCCCTTTCTTTTCCTTTTTCCACTCAGGCCCCTGCCTTCCTTCCTATTTCTTTCTTCCTCCTTTCTTCTACCTTCGGCCGGCCTGCCTGCCTGCCTGCCTGCCTCCTGTGCCGTGGCGGCCCAGCCGCCACAGGCCCGCGCCGCGTCTGCCCCGGCCGAGCCCAACCGCTCCCGCACCGCCTGCCTCTGCACCCCGGCCCGGCCTGGCCCGTGCCGAGCCGCCGCGCCGCCTGGCCCAGCTGCCCTGCCGCCGCCGCGCCCTGCGCGGCCCAGCGCCGCCTCCACCCGCGCCGACTCCGCCGCGCCTCCAGGCCCGTGCCACCGCCGGTCTCCTCTGCCCTAGCCGCGCCGAGCCGCCTATATATGCGTATGTGTGCACGGTCGCGTCGTTTTCCCATCTGCTCCCGAAGCCAGCTACGCCGCCACCGTCCTCCGAAGCCGCCGCCGTCGTCGCCTTCTTCCGCAGCAGCGCTCGCCGACGCCGCCGCCGACCCTACGCAGATGCCCCGCCGCCGCCGGTGAGCCCTGCCCCTGCGCCGACCTCCCTCCGTCGCCTGCGTCTTGTTTTCCTAGCCGGCGCCGACGCCGCAGAGTTCGCCTCCTGCTCTCGCCGGTCCTCCGCCGACGCCGACGCCGGTCCACCGCCGCGGTCACCTGTTCCCGGTCCTGCACCGCCCGTCGCTGACGCCGTCCTTATGCCGCCGTCGCCCCACCTGCCGATGCTCCCGCGCCGAGCCGCCTCCTGTTCCCGTGCCGACGACGCCGCCGCCTACCGCCGCCGGTCTGCCCCTGCGCCGCCGCCGCCGCTCGCCGACGCCGCCGCCGCCGCCCCTGCTCCGCCCGGCGCCGTGGCCCTGCGCTGTCGGCTGGCTGAGGCCGAACCAGAGCCGATCTCCCTCTTCTGTGTCTGTGACCTGCGGGCCCCGCGGTTGAAAACTTCCTGTTGATCTATACTGTTAGCTTTTCTAGATTAATCACAACTATAGGTTTTCTTTAATCTAGTTCTGCTAGTTCTGCCACTTCATCGACACATCAGTCCGATATCTCGCTCCGTCATCATCACATCATCCAATCTAGTACGCGTGTCGTTACGTGACGTTCACGTCATCCTGTCCTTCACCATATCTCTCAATTCTCCCGGTTCGTAGACTGAATCCGCCGTGCACCTTTTCACTAACCGATGGTCCCCACTTCTTTTCCTCCATAAAAATAATTCAAATTCCGAATTTAAAATCCAGGGAATATTCTAGAAATATTCTTTCTCTTTTTCCTCAGATTTTTCCTGTTTCCAAACTTCCGGAGTTCATATCTCATCCATCCGGACTCCGATTCGACATGTTCTTTTTCCTAAATTCTTCTAAAATCGAGCTCTACCTCCTGGTTCAGTTTGTTATTTTTTATTGATGTTATTTAGGCTGTTTCTTGTTATTTATTTGTTTTCGTTGCGAACGTATAGACGCGGAAGTCGAGGAGCCGTTCGCCGCCGAAGATGCAGTGCAAGGATAGTATTTGGGGCAAGACAAGTGCACCCTTTGAACATATTGGACCTAATTTATAAATATTTTTATTATGAAACATGCATGATTTTATTTATAAATTATCGATGGGTAGCATGACCTAATTGTTGTCATTCCATGCTTTTGATTATTGAATATCCTGTGATACCTTGTCACCCTAGTCTTTGTGAGTTGAATATAGGGGTCAACTCAGGGTAGAGTAGTACTTGCTTAGCCTCGCTCAAGTTGTTTTACAAGCAAAACATAATGATGATTAATGATATACTTATCACTGTTTTATTTGAGCTGTGTGGCTGTGTACTATCTTTCCGGTAGCATGTGTTGCACCGTGTAGTAAACAACGGGCGGATAAAATGTTTTGGACTAGGGTGATGGGTGGTTCTATGTGAACCTAGTAGGAGGATGAGGTATCTATGTGATCCTTACTAGTTAAGGTATGTGTGTGATCCTTACCAGGTTAGGTCTCTGTGTGAGTCTAATGAAGCTGTGTGCTATTGTAGTTTTGGCAAGTTGCCCTAGTCAGTTAAGGGCTTCACTTCATAAGTCAATGATCTGAGCCTAACGTACAACTACATACCCTAGTGGGAAGGACCTAGCCTAGTAGGATTCCGAGTCTTGGCGCTGCCGGCCCAGGTGGTTAGATAATAGGTTTTATGGTTAGCCATAGGTACTTTCTTCTCTGTGTGAGGGAAAGGTGGCTCATGGGGAAAGACAGTGTTGAGGCAGAGTTTCTAAAAATCCTTGTTACAGATTCCTTGGCCGCACACAACAAGAAGTGTGATAATTGTACATGGCCGTTAAGAGGATGATGTATCTTGTGGGTAAAGCTATACAACCTCTGCAGAGTGTTTAACTAATCTATTCGAATAGCCGTGTCCACGGTCATGGACATGCTCGGTGAATTCTAATGAGGGGTAGTTTGCGAAAACAAGGGATGATAATAATGCTGTGTGCAGGAAAATGAACTTAGCTGTGTGGTCCTGTGTGGATGGTTGGATGGTAATACCCACTATTTTTAAATGTTGTTTTTAACTCTGTTTATAAATTGTTTATAAATGCAACTGCTGTGTTATACAAAATAGCCTCAGCCTTTCTTTGTCAGCTGTGCATATGCATATTTCCGTGCACTTGCTGAGTATTACATGTACTCACCTTGCAATTCCCCCCAACTCCAGAAGAAAGGTGTCTGCTGTTTCCGGAGGAGTTTGCTGCTGAAGACGAGGAATAGGCCGTGTGCCCCAGTTGACTGCTTGTGGCATGTTAAATGGAGCTTCCACGTATTTATTTTATTTCCGCCGTTATCTTGTTTTCTTTAGGCCCTCCGTGGCATAATAAATGTAAACTTTAGCCATAAGGCTTATCATAGTCAATTTATTACTAAATAGTTTGGTTTTCTTCATGATGTTGGCTGTGATATTATTCTTGTGACTGTGTGTGCTAGCATGATTCTGGGCTAGTACATATACACAGAGGGTCCTGTGTTAGGGTCCCACACTCAGTGACAGGTTTATGTAAGTGTTTAGATTGGTCATATGGTGTGATTGAGCTAAGAATTATTTTAGAAGGTTGAGTACAAGTGCTATGTGCATCCTTCATTGGAAAAATACTCTCAAAGAATGTAGCATCATGAGACTACATAATTGTTCCAACATGCATGTCACATACCTTAGATTTAATTGTTAAAAATCTATAAGCAATGCTATGGTGAGCATATCATAGAAAGACAAAGTCCACGGTATTAGGACCAAGCTTGTGCTTCTTCGTTATTAGTACATTAACTTTCGCCAAGAACCCCATGTACGTAAGTAAGAGAGTGATGGTTTTCTCTCAATCTATACCTTGTATGGAGTTTTGTCCTTATTTCTATAAGAAACCCTATCCAATATATGATTCGAGATCAGCAAGGCCTCTCGCCACCATGCCTTAGGTAATCCCGCAGTATCTAACATGGTATTCATCAAGTCAGTTAGCGTGCGGTTTTTCATTTCAGCAATCCCATTAGACTTGGGAGAATAGGAAAATAGGAAGATGTTCTCTCATGTATACTTCCTTGTTCCTTACAGAATAAGTCAAATTTGTTTGAGAAAAACTCTCCACCACGATCTGATCTAAGCCTTTTTAATTTTCTGTCAAGTTGGTTGTTAACTTCTGCCTTATAAATTTTAAAATAGTCCAGAGCCTCATCTTTCGTTTTTAACAAATGCACATAGTGAAATCTAGTAGCATCATGAATCAAAGTCATGAAATATCGTTTTCCACCCTTTGTCAACACCCTATTCTTGTAGGAGTTCAGGTGGTCCCAAGTTTCTCTTCTCAGGAGCCTTGTGAGGCTTACGAGGTTGCTTTGATTGTACACAACTATGACACTTATAACCTTTGACAATGGAAAATCTTGGAATTAAATTCATACTAGAAAGCCAAGACATCAAACCAAAATTAATATAACATAAAACATGTGTACTAAACATTGGCCTCATCATCCACACTGTCACAAATATGGTTCATAAACTTATTGCAGAAATCAGAAAGAAAAAAGCGAAACAAGCCTCCCTAGTCATAGCCTTTACCAATAAAATTTCCATGTTTAGATACAACTATTTTATTAGACTCAAACACCAACTTAAACCTGTTTCTAGATAAGCGGGCGCCACTAATAAGATTCTTGTCGATAGTCGGGACATTCTGCATGTTCCTCAGCTGCACGATTTTCCCCCAAGTAAACTTCAGATCTACTGTGCCAACACCATGAACAGTAGTATATGATACATTTTCCATTAGCACGGATGAACCCCATATGACCTGATAAGAAGAAAACAATAAGATGTCATCATAAATTTGTACATTGGCCCCTATACCCACCAATTAGTAGACTGAGTAACTGAAGGAACAATAGGTAAATTACCATACCCAATCCATCTCCAATGTTGTCAATGGTCACGTTGAGAAGTCTGTCCTATAGGTGCCTTCGTTTTCTTGCTTTGTGGACACTTCTTGGCCAAGTGACCAAGCAAGCCACATACATACCATGTTCACTCCTCATGGTTGTTCTTCTTCTTCTTCTTCTTGAAATTGGCGGTCTAATGAGTTTTGACAAATTTCCCTTTATTCTTGTTCGATGGTTTCTGCACCACATTGGTGCTAGATTACCCACCATCGCCCTTAGACACAGCGTCCTTTTCTCGAGCTTTCTCCTCGACATCAAGAGAAGCTATGAGACATTCAATGGAGTACGCCTCTCTCTTGTGTTTGAGCATAGTACTGAAAATTCTCTATGAAGGGGGTAGTTTCACATTAATGCATGCAGCCACAAACTTGTTGGGTAAGACATACTTCAGGAGTTCGAGTTCCTTAGCAATGATCTGTTTATCATGAGCCTAAATGAGCACAGAACGGTTGTCAACCATCCTATAATCGTGTAATTACTCTATGACGTACAGATCATTAGTAGCATCAATAGCACAGAATTTGGTATTCAGTGCATCCCACAACTCCTTAGCATCTAACATGTGCACATACACCTCGATCAGACGATTACCAAGAACTCTAAAAATACATCCCACAAAGATAGTAGTGGCTTCCCCAAATTCCTTCCACTTTTCAGCAATAAGAACTCCTTCAGGTCTGCCAGTACTAACCCATAATATTTTTATAGCCGTCAGCCACAAAGCGACCTTAATCCGCCATCTCTTTAAGTGCACACTGGTGAGTTAATCCAGTCTCAGTGCATTGGCAAATCCAGCCATACTAAAATCATAGTGCAAATAATAAGGTTTTTGATTGTTAGAAATATAAGAACATGTAAATTTAATTTATTCTGTAAATAAATCATAAAAGTAAATGCATAAGCTAGCAAAGCATCTCATACGATCTAGATATGTATACAACGGAATAATATATGAATAGATCGAATATGTAAAACATGATAAATACGTACCGACAATTCAGAGCAGTAGCGTGCATCAAATGTACAATGCACAGTAAATGATGTTGACGATAACACGTAGCGCTCAAGCATAGAGGAAGATAAGTCCTAGTGGATGAACAATGAGCAGGTGCAGGTGCATGCCCCACCGGCCCTGGCCTATGCCCGAGCCTGGCGTGGCATGGCGCGTCAAGCACGCGCATGTGTTTCTCTAGTTCTGTCCACCACACATTATTCAAGTGGCTAGGAAAGCACTCACTCTTTTAAAGTGGTCTTTCTCTTCTAGAATAAGCAAGGTGATACTAAAATTCAAATGCGTACCTTCTATGCATACAATTTCAACAGCAGAGGTAGGTGATGCCGTAGGAGTGAGCTGGCCAGCGTTGATGTTGCTTTGATGTGGGGTGGTCTTACCGGTTGACGGGAGTAGGGAGGAGACGAGCGAGGAGTCAGGAGGAGCATGTGCCAGCGGCTGCTATCCTGGAGGAAGGATGGAGGAATTGAGCGAGTGCTGCATGCTCCTCCGTTTTTTCCCTTTCCTTCTTTTAGTGGGGGTTCTCCTCGCCTGCTCTGTTGGGGGTTACATAAATGGTCTAGGCTTTCTACTTTTTCAGGTGTAGTATTTGGGCCGGGCTGCCTAGTAGCTGGTGGTCCTGGTACTACACGAATGGAAATAAATCAAACAATAACAAAATATTTGTGGAAATATGTTAGTAGTAGTGTGCTCTTTTGAAGAATCAAACATGAATATGAATTTGATTGGATCCAGATATTATTCTCTATCCTCTTTAGCAAGAATTGTTCTAACTTATGCACGTAACCTAACTAATAAGAATTCACATCAAATTAAGAAGATTGCCTAACTAATTATACTATTTCATCAAATTTTAATACAAATACAAAAGGTCATATAGAATAATATTTCAGATGTGAAATGTCCATACCAGCATATCTAGTATATGATGAATTGTTTTAAAAAATCTGTTGCAACGCATGGAAATTTAGCTATATTATATAAAAAAGATAAAAGAATGATGCTCCAGTACTTGTTAATTCAATTACTATTATAAAAACGAAGAGTGTTTGTGCTGTGGGGGTTTTTGTCCGTCGTCTGCACAATCCACGAGAGCAAGTCTGACTGCTTTTGTTTCCGTCCGATCCATAGTCCAAATGCACAGGCCGTGTAACCGGGCAAAACAAGACATCACACGCAGTTTGGGCCCAAGCCACTAAGGATGGCTGCCACAGAGCCTGCCCAGTTCTCTGCCTCTCTCATCTAGCCCAGTATTACAAGCTTAGGAACGTCCCAGCTGCAACCCAATAGTGGCCTAGCCGCTTTGTATTGTAAGATCTTGGTGGATCCAGGCCTGCTGCCAATGTTTAGTCCATGCCATCACCATCTTGGTCGCCGCCATGCCATCATACATGGAGCCATACCATGTGCCACGCGCTGCTTGTCGTGCACAAGAGATAACGAGTGTGGAGGCTATGGGCCCCAAGTATCTTAAGGAGGACAATTACGATCACTTAGAGAGAGGGTAGGCCGATCCCTATAATTGGAGATAGAGTAGGACTCGGCTTTATATTACCTTACATGACAAGGAGAGAGATATAGTCCTAGCCGGATACTCTATGTACTGATAAGAAAAGCCCTTGGTTGCATCCGACTGGGTTTCCTACCTTGTAACCCTCATCCCTTCAATATATAAGGAGAGGTAGGGAGCCCCGGGGCAAAAGACAGAATCTCACCAGAGAATACCGTGAAAGAAATATACCACAACTGGAAGTGGGGTATTACCTCATCTCGAGGACCTGAACCAGTATAAATCTTGTCTTATCTTTCGAAGTCCATTGAGTTTTGGTCCGACGAATAGCCCCATATTATTATTGCCGATACAAAACATGACAGTTGGTGCGCCAGGTAGGGGCTTCGTTAAGATCATCATCATCAAGTCCGATGGATCCAATCATAGGAGTCGATGGCATCAACTTCTCTCCCAGACAAGCCATCAGATTCAGGAGCCTTGACTTCATCGCTGACAATATCGACAATCTCACCTTGTCTGACTCGGCAACCCGGTCGGCTAGGGACCAAGCTAACTCAGCGCCAGTTGGCCCACTCAATGCCGCAGCAGTTTTCAACAACCTACTTCAGCAACACCCAAGATCTACGAGTTCTGGGACAACTCTCTTTCCTGGTGTTCGACTCGGATTCGGCTATGAGCCGGTCGAGATCAGATCCAGGGGAGACAAGATCGTCAATTTCACACTCGAACTCGACAACGCTGCAACAATCTTCAATTCCAATCTGATGCAGCAGACACAATCCTCTGGAATTCGACTCGAACATGGCCCAGAGTAGCTCGGGATCGGGACCAGGGAGGTTAGGTTCATCATCACACCACTAAACTACTCCGACTCCGACTCCGACTCACAGTCGGACAGCAGTTTGCTAAGCTCTTCTCCACCACGCGAAGTGTTCATGGCGTCAAAGGGATCAACTCCAACGCAAGATGCATGTCGACTACACGATCAACAGGAGGAGGAGGCTTGTCGACTGCGTGAGCAACAGGAGGAAGAGGCACGACGTCAGCAAGCCAAACATGACGCCCGAAACGACAACATGTGCAAGGAAGGACAGACTGCTCAACAAGAAATCCTCCAAACCTAAGTAGGCGACCACGACGTCTTCGTGACCCCACAACAGAACGTCGTGGCCACTGCCACATTGTTGGACACCTTACAATTCGGGCCCGACCACCAGGTCACCCCGTCAATCGCGAGGATCAAAGCAATGATCACCGTTGTGGCTTGTCAGTAGTGACAACAATCTGTACACACTTTCATACTGTCAAACAAGACGGCTTCAGACACGGAGGTTTCATCTGCTTCAGCATGGCGCCAAGCAGCTGGCTCTAGTCGGCATCACTTAGAGTCACGACATACGTCACTCGGCAATCCAAGTAACGATCGATAGTGGCATCATCATGACAACCGCCGCAATAACCAGGACGCCTGAGGATGACTATGGCGGGATCTCCACCACAATATTAACGTTTGACATCGAGAACACGAGGAGGATGAGCACCACCAACTAGAAGATGAGCACCACCAACTAGAAGATGAGCATGAGTGCTTCGGCCTCCACCATGAGCGATTTCATCGCCGTAGTCGGAATTGGAGCCCTCACCCAGATGAAGGAGTACCGGCGTTCACTCACGAACTACAACAAGTCGACTAGCCATCTAGCTTCAAGCCAATTGGAATAGAGAAGTACGATGGGAAGATCAACCCGGGGACTTGGCTCACAGTTTACACCTTGGCAATCTGTGAGGCTGAAGGCAATCACAAGGCCAAGGCTAATTACCTCCCAGTCGCCCTAGCCGACTCGGCACGGACGTGGTTGACGGAGCATCCCAGGAGGTCTATTGGCTCCTGGGGGAACTCCGTGAGTGCTTCATGGCCAATTTCCAAGGGACATACCAAAGGCCAGCATTCGAGTTTTCTTCGGATGATTATTTTCTTCATCAGATATTACTCATCCGATATGTTTATAATACAGGGCCCAGTTCCAGATATGCGTAACAGAAACTCATGGCTACAAGGCTATCTCCTATGCTCGGGGCCTAAACCAGTTTGCCATGATATACTTGGAGTGCAACGCCTCAAGAATCACTCGGAATGATCTATGAGGGCTACTGACCGAGTACTTGCACCAGTTGGGACACGGATGTCACCTTTACCTTGGTACGCCCCATGGGGGCTAATAACCGACCACTGGCACCAGTCGAGGCTCGAGTACCACACTATTGGGTAGGGTACGACCCATGAGGGTCACCAGCCGAATCCTATGCTAATGCGAGGTTCGGGTACCTTATTTGGCCATGACTCTGTTGGGTAGGATATGCCCCATGAGGGTCGACAGCCGAATCCTATGCTAATGCGAGGTTTGGGTACCTTATTCGGCTATAATTTTGTCAGGTTGGGTATGCCCTAAGAGGGTCGCCAGTCGAATCCTATGCTAATGCGAGGTTCGTGTACCTTATTCGGCTACAATTTTGCCAAGTTGGGTATGCCCCAAGAGGGTCACTAGCCGAATCCTGCGCTAGCGCAGCGTTCGGGTACCTATTTAGCCAAAACAGGGAAACAAGCCACTACTGGAGTTTTTAGTTAGAGGTAGCACCAAACCCGGAACCTACGGAGGTGGTCATTATTTTTCAAGACTGGAAGACCCCAATCATTCGATTCCTACTAGAAGACGAACTTCCTAAAGATCGTAACGAAGCTGAGTAAGTCAAGAGACAGAGCAAAAGCTTTATCATAGTCAGAGAAGACCTATATTGTCAACTCGCATCCGGAGTTCTCATGCACTGCGTCACACCTGAGAAGGGCAAGCAGATCCTGCAATCTATCCACTTGGGTATTTGTGGCAACCATGCTGCATCTAGAACGAAAGTCGAAATTGCTTGCAGACAAGAATTCCTTTGGCCGACTGCGGTTACCGACACCATGAATTGTTCAAACAAGCGAGGATGCCAATTTTGTAGGCTGCACTGGGTATGTCGATTTGGGCCGGCTTATTCGGTGGTAGGCCGAAGATATGAGTTCTTAAATAGCATGCCCTATTGGGTCACCCGCTGGTCGTGTTAAAATTGTGATGCAGGTGCTATTTTACAAGAACCGATTAAATAATCAGATACCCTTCATGCTAAGCCTACAGTTGGGTGTATACATTTGGGTATGTTGATTATATTCAGGTATTGAGGATATATCCTTATAAGGATCAATAGCTGGTCTCCATTAAAATTAGAGATGCAAGTATCTCTCAAGTACACCTCATCACACATTGGATTTACTCCATAGTGATACTAGGCTTACATGTATAGCCAAATTGCCTTGAGTAAAATTTCTAGCTAATATATAGCTGAAGAGTCCAATTTCTAAGAAATATATCACTCGAAAAAGACTTACAGGTTAAAGATCTTTGACTTTATGTTGAATTGTTTCCTAATTAAGCACAAAGTCGGGGGCTACACCTAATAGGTGTGTCTATTCGGCGCACACTATTTATCTATGAAGCCTTTCATAGCCTCGTTGTCAGCTGACATGAAGCAGGACTTGGGACAAGAAGCACTCGGACAATGAGTAGTTAGGAACAAAGCACTCGGGAATCTCTTCACCATGGAGGATGAGCACTCGGTATTAGCTGTGACTCAACTATAAAGATCTTAGGGGCTACTGTGGAGGCCATGCGCCCCGGGTACATCAAGGAGGACAATTACAGCAACTCGGACAGAGGGTAGGCCGGTCCCTATAATTGGAGATAAAGTAAGACTCGGCTTCATATTACCTTGCATGACAAGGAGAGGGATATAGTCCTAGTCGAATACTCTATGCACTAATAAGGAAAGCCCTTGGTTGTATCCGACTAGGTTTCCTACCTTGTAACCCTCATCCCTCCAGTATAAGGAGGGATAGGGAGCCCCCTGGGGCAGAAGACAGAATCTCACCAAAGAATACCGCGAAAGAAATACATCACAACTAGAAGTAGGGTATTACCTCACCTCGAGGGTCTGAACCAGTATAAATCTCATCTTGTCTTTCGAAGTCCATCGAGTTTCGGTCTGACGAATAGCCCCATATAATTATTGCCGATACAAAACATCGACAACGAGAGGGAGAATTTGACAAGATCCCCTCTAAGTCAACCCCACCTGTCAGGCGCCGAGCCTTTTCCATTTGGATAAATGAATATCCAATGGACCCACCTATCAGCAATAGCAATCTTTTGTGGTAGAAAAATAATTCGATAAATTAAATGAAAACCGAGCATAATGTACTAATTTCCATGTTTAACCCTGGATCCATACACTACTACGAAAAGGCATATCTGTGGCGGCCAAAACATATTTTCCTTGGCGGTCCTGCTAGCCGCCAGCCACCATAGGTTGGCGTTAGTTTACCGCCAACAAAGCTACCATTTTCTCTTGCGGCTACATAACACCGGCCGCCAGCGATAAAAGGTTCACAAGAGTAGTGTGTTAACCTGGCCCGCCAGTGAAGACAGTTTCATAGTAGGTATTTTGCAATGTGGCCCATCTGTGAAGATTTGCCACCAAATTTCAAATTGTATATCCCGCCAATTTTGAATTTATTTTTTGGTTCGCGTATTACGTATATATATATATAGAATCGATGATGATTTGTTTGGACAATCAATAGAAAAGATTATCTTTCTCGATCAAAGCCGTATTTGATAATATATACAATATCAATTAATTCACATAGGTTATTAATTAATTAATATATTTACACAGTACTTATATAAACACACATAGCACTGGATGATGTTTGTGAAATATCTTACAGCTCTACCTACATGTACAATTTATATGATTTTCCTGACACAGTCAACAAGACACTCGAATTTCTTGTTCGAGTTCAGATACCCTTCTTTATGGAAAAACCGCCCTAACTTGTGACAGCACTCGTGGTGGATGAAGTGGCACATGTCTCACTATATGTTCTCAATTGTTCGGTCATCGAGCGTCCTTTCGAACTTCTGGAGTCTAGGAAGCTGCATCAAGTACATTCAGAGAAAACAAATTGTTACACGTTAAAAACAAGGAACTATAATAAATGTATATATATTTTGATGATTTACTACTTACAGCTGCAGGGTTCGTGAAATACCTCCCATTCATCCTAAGGTACTCGCAGACATAATATCCACATAGGATGTTTCCCTTGGTTTGCTTGTGGCACTTTGTAAGATATAAAAAAATGTTAATTAGTTACATGGATTAGAACGCTGACTTATAAGAAGTGTATCCATCATTAATTACTGGCCACTTATTGCGGATGAGCAAATCGTCTCTTTTCTCCAACCGCTCTCTGCCCTCTCGGTAGTAAAGCTTGTAGGTGTTGTCCAAGCAAATAGAGGGAGTTAGTCATACATATAAGAACAGCTTATAAACAAGAAGTCCATAGTTAAAATTTGTATATATCACTTACTAATATAAAATTCTGAGGAATTCGCCATAGGTACTTTGCTTCTTGTCGAGAGGGTCTAGTACCACAGCTTCGTCATACTTTGGATATAGAAGAAAGCAAATCCAATGGTCGCTACACAAAATACCATGAAATGTCTTGTTAGCCAAGTCATGATTAAGTAGAGAGGAAGTATGGATAGGATATCAAACTTACCCAAAGTTGTATGGAGCGTATATGCATTTTTTGTCCTGCATTGAGTGCATTGCCCGACCTATGTAAGCAGCCACCTCCAGATTTTTTATATTATGCCTTTCCGCTATGTAGGCATCCCTCTCTGCAGGAGTCAAGGCCCGTAGCTCCGAAGACATGTATTTCTTGTCTAGTTTGAAGGTGTGGTTTGGCTCGCTTATTCGACATGAGTTTAGGAAGCCGACAGGTATATGCATTTTTTCCGCTATGTTGTAATTCATCCTGCAAAAAAGGATGATCAGATCAGGTTGTGGGTAACGTATAGATAGTCTAGACAAGTACAATACAACGGTTGTATACTTACAGGCACCACACGGCGATCAAATTTGCGTCTAGCTTATCTTTGTGGAAGAGGGCATGCATATCCCTGAAATCCACGTAAAATTGGCATGGCCCACTCATGAACACATCTACTAGCACATCGACGCTTATCTCTCTGATACCAAACATGCATGCAAGCATGTACCATTCATGCCACCTTTTTAGCTGCCAAGGTACTTGGGCTAATTTCCACCGTGGTTGGAATGGCTTGCCATGTTCATAATTTTACGGCACATCATTTGATGGAAAAAATTCATGCCTTTGGACAAGCTTATTTTCAGGCCCTCTGCATTTTGTTGGTCTCCATTGACCTTACTTTTCCCCTTGTCCTCCGTCCCACTCCTGTTGAAAGATTGCACCATCCATCTCTGTTTATGGGAATCATTTGATTTGTGCTCATGGGCTCGGATCTTAAGCGGGGCGGAGGCGGCTTCTTCTTCCTAGGGACGCGCCTCTGCAATTTCTATAGGCGCCTCAGACTATGGAGGCACTTGATAAGGCTGATTTTCTTCTTCTTGCGGATGGTCCTCTACAATTTCTGGCTTAGCCGTTGGTTGAGGTGCCTCAAATTGATTTGCTTGTTGTTGTGGAGACGCCTCAGGTTGATTGACTGGTTGCTGGGGAGGTGACGGTGGTGGCAGAGGCGAAGCGGGAGATGACGACACTAGTCTCCTTGGTGGAGGAACCGTTGAGATTCCTACGACAATATCTCTTTTGTGCCACAAAATAATCTAGTCTACCACATCTCCTAGGTATACTATGCCCTTCGGGGTTAGAAGGTCTATCTCGTACCTCATGTGATCTTCATAGACCTTCTGCACCTCTACATTGGCATAGTCCTCTGGAATATCCATGCAGTGAAACCTACGGCCTGGCATCGCCCTTCCCGTGGCAACCTCTATTGTCCTTCTTGCCCTTTCGACCGAGACGTGCAGTCTACAAGGTGTGTTTTCGTTCAGATCGTTGACTGGATACCTCGGCCCGGGCGTAGATACAGGGTCGCTCTGGGGCATTTTCTGGAAAGATCCACCCATGAGTTGGCGGTGCTCTGCCATGAATCTGTGCATCTCTGCATACACCTGCTGCCTTACATGCAACACGATCTCTTCCTTGTACCGATCGTGCTTCTTGTATCTTTCAGCGTCTTTTCGGAAGCCTTTCTTCAAAAAAAGTTTCAAGGAGACCCCTCGAACGTGGCTTGAGTGCTCACGGTTGCCCAACGCGTAGGACAGTTGCATTGAAATTAAACTTTTTTGCATCGGAATCAATTATTTGCATCAAAATTAACCTATTTGCATCCGAATCAATTATTTGCATCGCAATTAACATATATGCATCGAAATTAACCTATTTTGCATCGAAATGAACTAGCATCAAAATCAATTATTTGCATCAAAATTAACCTATTTGCATCGAAATTAAACTTTTTGCATCGAAATTCACCAAAAATTGTAGAAGTAGCCTGTACAATTTACCCAAAAGTCCATATATAAGATATAACAAAGTCCATACTCGAATAATTGTTACAAATCTTTCTGCTAATAACAAATGCCTGTACAATAAAAATGCACCATTCATTCATCCATCCATCAATAATAAAATAGCAACAAAAATTTAGCCATTCAATTCTACTCGAATTCTGCTCACAATCCATCCATCAGTCCACAATTTAGCCATTCATGGAGAATAAAATGCATCTAAATTAACCATTTGCATCAAACCATGAGCTCCACCATTGGTATTGACAAGAACAATCCACAACACCATTGATTTTGACAATCCATTAGTAGTAGCAGTAGAATTTGAAGACCGTGAGAGGCTCACCGTGGCTAGCTTGCAGCGGCGCGAGGTAGTCGATTAGGCGGCGGCTGGCGGTCGACGGCAGAGGAGCGAAGGAGCCGGCGGAGTCGACAAGGCACGAGGTCTCAATGAGGCAGGGGGGTCGACGGGCGGCGGCGGTGGTCAACGAGCAGCGGCAGAGGTCGATGAGGCCGGCACGCTGGGTCGACGGTAGCGGCAGTGGTCGACGACGCGCAGGGGGTCAACGGAAGCAGCGGTTGGTAGTCGACGAACCGGCGGCGGAGCTGCGTCTAGGAGAGCGGGGGCGCGTGGTCGACGGTGGCACCGGAGGCTGAGAGGACAAGGGGAAGTTATATAGCTAGCTTAGGAGCGCACGGGGACACTGGCGGTGGTAGGCGGCTTCGCTGGTGGTGGTGAGATTTTAGCAGCATGGCAGCGTTAGGGTTCGCGCGTACCGGGGACTTAGAAATTTTCGACCACGTGCTTTCTCTTATAGTGAAATCTTATCTCTGGCGGGCCCTTAAGTGGCCTGCCAGAGATAATGATCTTCTCTGGCAGACCATAAAGAGCGTTGCCTGAGAAAATAGCTGGTGGCAGCTTATGTGTGCCGCCAGAGAAAATAGCTTCTCTAGCAGTTACTTTTGTGGGCCGCCAGACAAACATTGGTTAGGCCCACAAGTTAGTGAGCCAGAGAAAATAGCTTCTCTGGTGGCTGCTTTTGCGGGCCGCCAGAGAAAACGTTGGTTGGGGCCACAAGTCAGTGACTCTGTCTAACTGACAGTGGGCTCCACATGTCAGTCAGAATGAAAATTCCTTTGGGATATCCTTTTCCAGAGATTATAAATTGTTTTCGAAATTACGAAAATTCAATTAAACTTCGACAATTCATATCTAGCAATCCATAGCTCCGTTTGACTCCGTTCAACTTCCATAATTATTCTAAAATTGTCCCTGCTCACCAGTATTTTTAATTCCCAAATATTTCTACTTCTTTAAACTTTACAAACATAATTCCCATAGCTTTACACAACTTGGTCCATCGATACAAAATTTTTGCACACTACAGAACAACCATGTGGAGGCCATGGGCCCCGGGTACCTAATCACAAGCATATGGGCCACTCGGATAGAGGATGGGCCGAGACTTGTAATTAGAGATAGAGTAGCACTCGGCAGACTTTGCCTTGTACAAAAAGAAATATACAGTCCTAGTCGGGTAAGATGTATCTCTAAGAAGGAAATCCCTTGGCCGTGTCCGGCTGGGATTTCTACCTTATACCCCTGTTCCCCAATATATAAGGGGAGGCAGGGCGCCCCATGAGGGCGGATCATCAATAGTTCATCAGAACCACCACCATAATCCTCAAAGGAATACATCGTAACTGGACGTAGGGTATTACCTCACATCGAGGGCCTGAACTAGTATAAAATCTCTCCATGTTCCTTTGCAATCCACCGAGTTTCCATCCGCCGAGTAGCCCCATATTCATATTGGCGATGTAAAACATCAACAGTTGGCACGCCAGGTAGGGGCTTCGGCGAGATCTACACCAACAATCTCAATGGATCCTACATCAGGAGTCGACGGCGATAAACTCTCCCCTAGAGACACAATAACCTTCGGAAGCCTCGATTTCATCGCCGACCAGATCGGCAATCTCACCTTGGCCGACGCAGATCCAATCCAACCGACCGAGGAACCAGCCGACTCCGTGCCAGTCGGCTCACAAGACGCTGCGCTAGCTATCATCAATCTAATGCAGCAATCTTCAACTTCGCCGAGCTTTGGGACAACTCTCTCCTTCGGCGTCCGACTCGTGCTTGGCCTTGAGCCAGCCTGGGTTGGGCTAGGAAGGGGAGAGATCATCAATCTCCGACGCAGATTTGGTGACACCACAGATCTACATCTTATGCGGCAAACCTGATCTCCTGCGATTCAGTTTGGACACGGCCAAGCGCCGTTTCAGATTGGATCTAGGGAGGTCGGAGTCGTTCTTACTCCGATGAACTACTCGGATTTCGACTCCAAGTCGGACAACGGTTCGAACACTAGTTCAGACTCTAGTCTGGCGAGTTTTCTCCTGCCCCTTGAGATCTTCATGGCTTCAACACCACCACCGAAGGTGCGCCAATTACAAGAGGAGCAGCAGGAGGAGGCGCGCCGACTACGACAACAGGAGGAAGCTGACTGCGAGGCTCGCAACGACGGGCTACGCAAGGCTGGGCGAACCGCCCAGCAACAAATTCTCCAGACCAAAGTCGGCGACCACGACGTCTTCGTCACTCCACAACAGAACGTCGTGGCCGCTGCAACCCTGCTGGATACGCTCCAGCTTGGGCCTGATCACCAGGCCACCCCAACTATCGCCAAGATCAAGGCGATGATTACAGCTGCTGCCTATCAGCAGCAACAGCAGTCGGGCGACACACTTGTACCGACCAATCGGTTGGGTTCTCCAGCAGCAGGCTCATCTACATCAGCTCGACGCAGGGCGGCTGGCTCGAGTCGGCCACACGAAGAGTCATGCCAAACGTCACTCGGCGACACCAACAACAACAATCGGCGACGTCACCAGTATGATCGCCGGTTCAACCAAGACCTCCAAGTTCATCTACAACGCAACCTCCGATATGACATCAACGCTCGGCGCCGTCAACGTGAAGAGGACGAGCGCCGCCGACTGGAGGACGAGAACGAGCGTTTCGGTCTTCACCATGAGCGGTTTAACCACCGCGGTCTGAGCCGGAGCCCTCATGGAGACGAAGGTGTTCTAGCTTTCACCCACGAGCTCCAGGACGTTGACTGGCCGTCGGGCTTCAAGCCTACGGGGATCGAGAAATACGACGGCAAAACCAACCCCAAGTCCTAGCTCACCAGATACACCCTGGCAATTCGAGCTACCGGTAGTGACCACAAAGCCATGGCTAACTACCTCCCAGTCGCACTAGCCGACTCGGCGAGGACATGGCTAACAGGGCTCCCGAGGCGGTCGATCGGTTCCTGGGGGGAACTCAGGGAGCGGTTCATCGCTAACATTCAAGGGACCTACGAGAGGCCGTCTTCTGAGCATGATCTATATCAACTGCACCAGAAGAAGAACGAGTCTCTATGCGACTTTATCAAGAGGTTCTCCGAGAAGCGCAACAAAATCTCAATGATCAAGGACGAGGCCGTCATCGCCGCCTTCCGCAAGGGAGTAAAGGACGCCCCGTTCATCATGAAGTTCACTCGGAAGCCACCATCCTCCGTCCGGGCTCTCTTTGACATGGCGAACAAATACGCCGACTCGGCTGAAGCGGTCGCCAAGGCCCTCAATGAGAAGAAGGAGTCCCGGCAAAAGGACCAGAAGGCGAAAGCCGACTACGAGGCATCACAAAACAAGTCCGGCAACCGCAAACGGAAGTCGGACAACAAGGTGGCCAACATGGAGCGAACTCGGTCGCGGCCCCAACGGAACAACGACTACTAGATGGTCATGAACGAGCCATACCCCTTCCACCCCAAAGGCAAACACGCGGCCAAAGACTGCTTCATGCTCAAGAAGTTTACTTCCGAGCAGGCTTCATCATCTGGCGCCGACAAGAGCAAAGACAAGCCAGATCAGGACCCGGCCGACGATTTTCAAGATCCCCAAGCCGAGCTCAACCACATCTTTAGAGGGCCATTTGCGTATGAGTCTAAGCGCAAGTAGAAGCTAACAGCACGCGACGTCAACGCAATCTCTACAACAGACGCCCCCCAATATTTGCGCTGGTCAGAGACGTCCATCATGTTTACCCGCAGCGATCATCCAGATTGGGTTTCGCACCCGGGACGCTATCCACTCATCCTGGACCCAGTCGTCAAGAACATCAAGTTGAAGAAGGTTCTCATAGATGGAGCCAGCGCGCTCAATATCCTCTGCGCCAAGACTCTGGATGAGATGAAGATCCCTCGTTCAGATCTGCAGCCGAGTACAGCGCCCTTCCACGGAATAATTCCCGTCCTATCTTCAACACCGATGAGGACATCACTCCTTTGGATGCACCCGCTGATCCTCCAACCGTTATGCAAGGTCCAATGACCCGAGCTCGAATGCGACAATTAAATCTAGAGGTGAGCTCGTTCTTAAGCGATCCTTTTCATAGTTTTGAGAATAGATTGCTACCTAATGATGTTATCTTGCTTAGGAACATTGGAGAGGATCATGAAGTATTTGGAGAGAGGTGTGGAGGCAGAGAAGAACCGCAAGGACACCCAAGAGAAGCCGGAGGCCCAGTCCAACTCGAGTTCGAGTCTGCCTCGGCCTTCAGGACCAGCCTGCAGTAAAACGGACGCCCAGGATGCATACGGACTCCGTTTTTGACGATCCACATATGCATGGAAAGATAATTTCATAATCTAACCAATGGCTTTGGTTTGACGTCCAAATTCCACTGGAATCAACGGAAATTGTTAAAACAAGTCAGCATCCAGAATCTGCCAGGGTGCTGCATCACCGTCTTTTGGTCTGTTGGCCCGTGTATCGTCTTAGAGCCCATTAGAGGGCGCGTCCAGGGGGTGTGACGACCCTTAGACTATATATTCAGTAGCCGCCGCCCACGTTAGGGTTTGGGTTTTCCTTTAGATTAATCTGTCTTTGAACAATCGCCGTCATCGGTTCTGAAACCCCAACTTTGAGTGCTTAATCATTCATCTGCAATTGTCACTTTAATTGAGTTGCATTCTTTCGAGTTCTTGCGTGTGTTCTTCATTTCGCAGGCAGGGATTAGCCTTCTTGATGAGGTCAACCGGATTTGTGACACGGTTGATAACCAGAGGAGTCGTGGTGCTAAGGTTACAGGGATCGGGTCTGTTGATCTAAAGCCGGATCGGTGTGTCGTGTTCCACCCAAAACAATAGTTATCTCTACCTGACGGAAGATCGGGATCCCGTCCCCCATCAAGTGGTATCAGAGCTTCAGGTTTACCGTTAGGTTCGCATCTTGCCCATAGTTGAGTGTTTCGCCTTCGTCCCATAGTCCACTACCATACTCGTTTTTCCTGTCCTACAACCATCCGCGCCATAGCCTTTGCATTTTTCAGTCTCAGAGTCCATCGTGTTGAGTTTGAGTCCTAGGTCGAGGTCTTGTTGCTGGTTAGATCGTGTTCGAGTCCAGTTCATGTGTTTTTCCCACCGTTTCTATCAATCCCTAGCCACCGACGCCATTTTTTCCGCACTTTCTCTCTGTTTTGTCCTCTAATTCGGAGTCCGTTCGTAAAACAGGCATAACTTTCGTATACGAACTCTGTTTTTAGCAAACCATATATGTTTCGGAATCAGAAAAAATTCCACATCCGTCTGTCCCCTCTTTGGCAGGTTCGGCGATTTTATTTTGCCGTAAAACAGCCCGGAAGATCGCCTTTCCAAGCCTGCAAGCTTTTTCCCAATTTTGGGCGCATCTTCTACAAATTCCACAGGCCACGTCTTTCACTTGTTTGAGCTCAAATCTTCTGTGGTTACTTCTTGTGTGCTCCTAAGGCAAAAAGAAATATCAAAAAAATAAAAAGAAAAAGTCAAATTCTCCCAAAAAAACAAAGACAGGCCAAAAAAGAGAAAAAAGAGAGGGGCAAAAGAGGAACAATATTTAGAGGAGCACATAGAGAACACCAAGTTGAGCTGTGTTAGCATGTGCTGCCTTGTGCCTTGATTCTGATACTCTTGCTGCTCATCATCCTTGTTTTCCACCCTTGTTTGTCACACACCTGTACTTGGAACACGTTTAGGCCAGCAACGAGAACAGGTATTTGGGACTATAATTCAGCATTGCTATCTGTTACTGACTTGTGTGCCACATATACATATTTTTCTCTTGGTGTGCCTTCCAAGCTCCACATATTCTTCAGATCAGTATAGAAAAAGACCCTTGCAACCTCGGTGCCACTTCCTCACAGCTATCACAAACCAGCCGCCGGTTGTACCATCCACTGCTTGCGTTGGTAATAACTTGGTAAGAACTCGGTAAGACGTGAGTGAGGGTGTGATTCCACCGACCCATAAATAGTTGATAGGGATTTTTATTTGATAACTAACCATGCCAAACGACGAGCCTGTTTTGAAAAGTGACTTGCAGGGCCTGAAGGAGCAGATGCTAGCAGAGGTGGCCAAGCTAACAGATGTAGTCAAAACGGCCATGAAGGACGTTGGCCATTCGCTTGAGAGCGTGGACAGGCGAGTGTCCACACTGGCCGGGAAGGTTCAACAGCTTGAGGCCAACCATCCAGTTACCAACGATAACAACAAAGACGAGAACGACGACGTGATCCTCGACGAGGGTGTTGCCTATGGTGATGATGGTCTAGTTGATGAGAGGGCGACACGCGAGAACAATCTGCGTCGAGCACTTCGCCGCAATCGTACAGGTATGGGAGGTAATGGAAATCAGCGTAATCGTGGTAATGTTAATAATGATGATCCTTATGCTAAAATAAAATTTACCATACCATCTTTTTATGGAAAATATGATGCTGAGGAATATCTTGATTGGGAGATGACAGTAGAACAAAAATTTGCTTCCCACCTTGTACCTGATCAACATAAGGTTAGACAAGCTACTAGTGAATTTAAAGATTTTGCTATAATCTGGTGGCAAGAACTAGCTACTTTGCATCTACAACCTGAGTCATGGGATAGGCTAAAAGAAGCAATGCGTGATCGTTTTATTCCTCCTTCTTATAAACGTGATTTGCGTAAGAAATTGCAGCGCTTAGATCAGGGAAATATGTCTGTCCAGGAATATTATGCAGAGCTGCAAAAGGGCATGATACGTTGTGGGGTAGTAAAGGATCCGGAGGATAAAGTGTGTCGTTTTTATGGTGGATTGAGGCGTGAAATTCAGGATATTGTTGATTATAAAGAATTTACTACTACCAACCGTTTGTTCCAGCTTGCTATGCTTGCAGAAAAAGAATTGCAGGGACGACAACAACAAAGGAGCCAGAGCAGCAACTTCAGCAGCTCCTTCACGCCCAAGACGACGACGATGGCACTGCCAATGAAACCGCTCCCTTCGTCGAGTGCTCGTCCTCCACCACCAGCGAGCACACGTTCTTCAGCTCCTTCGCCTTCGGCCGCACGTACCACGGAATCTGGTAAGACTCGTTTGCAGGAGCCGGCCAAGAGTGCATCATCTGTGGCTTCCACCGAGCACTCTTCTTCCATTTAGTGCCACCGCTGCCATGGTCTTGGTCATGTGCAGAAGGATTGTCCTAGCAAACGGGCATACATTGCTACAGAAGATGGAGGCTACATTAGCACGTCTGATGTAGAGGAAGATATTGTTGATGAAGCTGCCTCGGACGATGATCATGGTGGAGATGGCCTTTCTTTGAGCATAGACGATGCAGGAAACCATCGAGCCATCATTGTACAGCGAGTTCTCAGTACACAGATGGAGGAAGTAGAAAAGCTGCAACGCCACAACTTGTTTCAGATTTTATTCGTCATTAAAAATCGGCGTGCACGAGTCATCATTGACGGAGGAAGCTGCAACAACTTGGTGAGTTCTGATTTGGTCAAGAAGCTTGAATTGACCATGCGGCCACATCCACATCCATACCATATTCAATGGCTCAACGACTCGGGTAAGGCAAAGGTAACACAAGTAGCCCGGGTGCATTTTTCCCTCGGTACATACTCTGATTTTGTAGATTGTGATGTGGTACCTATGCAAGCTTGTTCTCTCTTATTGGGTCGTCCATGGGAATTTGATAATGATGCTACACACCATGGTAGAAGTAATAAATACACACTTATCCATAAGGGACAAAAAATTACTTTGCTACCTATGACCCCTGCACAAATTGTACAAGCTAATAGAGAGAGAGTTGCTAGTGAAACTAAACAAGTTGATGCTAAACCTGAAAAATAGCAAGCAATTAAATTGAAAAATCCTGTTATGCTTGCCACTAAAACTGATCTTGCAGAGATTAATGATGTGTGCTATACTTTGATATGCAAAGATGCGTCATTTTCCACTGATGATATAGCTAGCACTTTGCCACCTTCTGTCACTAACCTTTTGCAGGAATATAGTGACGTGTTTCCCACTGAGCTACCTCCAGGACTTCCACCCATTCGAGGGATTGAGCACCAGATTGACTTGATTCCTGGAGCGAGTCTGCCAAATCGAGCTGCCTACAGAGCCAACCCCGAGGAGACTAAGGAGATTCAGCGCCAAGTCCAAGACCTTTTGGACCGCGGGTATGTACATGAGAGCCTTAGCCCTTGTGCTGTTCCAGTTATTTTGGTTCCAAAAAAAGATGGCAGTTGGCACATGTGTGTAGATTGTAGAGCCATTAACAATATCACAATAAGATACCGTCATCCTATCCCTAGGCTAGACGACATGCTTGATGAGTTAAGTGGTTCTATAATTTTCTCTAAAGTGGACTTGAGAAGTGGATACCACCAAATAAGAATGAAATTAGGAGATGAATGGAAAACTGCTTTTAAAACCAAGTTCGGCTTATATGAGTGGTTAGTAATGCCTTTTGGTTTAACTAATGCACCTAGCACTTTCATACGTTTAATGAATGAGGTTTTACGTCCTTTCATTGGAAAATTTATGGTGGTTTATTTTGATGATATCTTGATATACAGCAAGTCTTTAATTGAACATCTTAATCATCTACGTGTTGTTTTTGATGCTTTGCGTGCTGCACGTTTATTTGGTAACCTCGAGAAGTGCACTTTTTGCACCGAACGAGTATCGTTTCTTGGCTATGTTGTGACCCCGCAAGGAATTGAGGTAGATGAAACCAAGGTGCATGCTATACAGAGCTGGCCAACGCCCACCACCATGACACAAGTGCGGAGCTTTCATGGACTTGCAGGATTTTACCGCCGCTTTGTGAAGGACTTCAGCACCATTGCAGCCCCATTGAACGAGTTGACAAAGAAGGGCGTTGCGTTTCATTGGGGAGAAGAACAAGAGGCATCATTTGCTCTCTTGAAGGACAAGCTTACTCACGCGCCATTGCTACAACTTCCTGATTTTGGTAAGACCTTTGAGCTTGAATGTGATGCTAGTGGAATCGGCATTGGTGGCGTCTTGATGCAAGAAGGTAAACCTGTTGCTTACTTTAGTGAGAAATTAACTGGACCTGTTCTCAATTATTCCACGTATGATAAAGAATTGTATGCTCTTGTTCGTTCATTAGAAATGTGGCAACATTATTTATGGCCTAAGGAATTTGTTATTCACTCTGATCATTAATCATTAAAACATATTAAAAGTCAAAACAAACTGAATCGTAGACATGCTAAGTGGGTTGAATTTATTGAATATTTTCCTTATGTCATCAAACACAAGAAAGTGAACGATAACATTATTGCTGATGCTTTGTCTAGACGATATACTATGCTGTCCCAACTTGATTGTCGTATATTTGGGCTTAAAACAATTAAAGAACAATATGCTAATGATGATGAGTTTAAAGATGTGATGGAGAATTGTACAGAGGGGCGTACATAGAACAAATATGTGATATATGATGGGTTTTTGTTTAGAGCTAACCGCCTATGCATTCCAGTTGGTTCCGTTCATCTTTTATTATTGTAGGAGGCACATGGAGGAGGATTGATGGGACATTTTGGTGCCAAGAAGACGGAGGAGGTGCTGGCCACCCACTTCTTTTGGCCAAGGATGAGACGAGATGTAGAGCGGTTCGTGGCTCGGTGCGCCACGTGTCAAAAAGCTAAGTCACGGTTGAACCCACATGGTTTGTATATGCCTCTTGCTGTTCCTTCTACTCCTTGGGCTGATATATCTATGGACTTTGTTTTGGGATTGCCAAGGACTAAGAGGGGGAGGGATAGTATTTTTCTGGTGGTTGATCGTTTTTCTAAGATGGCACATTTTATTCCTTGTCATAAAAGCGATGATGCTGTTCATGTTGCTGACCTATTCTTTCAAGAAATCGTTCGCTTGCATGGTATGCCATCTACTATTGTTTCAGATCGCGATGCAAAATTCTTGAGTCATTTTTGGCGTACTTTGTGGAATAAATTGGGGACAAAGTTGCTGTTTTCTACAACTTATCATCCCCAAACCGATGGACAAACTGAGGTAGTGAATCGCACCTTGTCCACCATGTTGAGAGCAATCTTGAAGCGCAGTTTGAAGGTGTGGGAAGAGTGTTTGCCACATGTGGAGTTTGCATATAATAGGGCAGAACACTCTACCACCAAGGTAAGTCCATTCCAGGTAGTGTATGGATTTAATCCCCGTGCTCCTATTGATCTTTTGCCTTTACCTACCACTGAGAGAACACATAATGATGCTAAAGAGCGCGCTGAGTTTATTCTTAAATTGCATGAAACTACTAAGGCAAATATTGAAAAGATGAATGCAAAGTATAGAATTGCTGGTAGTGAAGGTAAAAAGAAAGTTAAACTTGAACTGGTGATTTGGTTTGGTTGCACTTGAGAAAAGATAGATTCCCAGAGTTGCGTAAGTATAAATTAATGCCAAGAGCTGCTGGTCTTTTTAAGATAATTGAGAAAATAAATGATAATGCATATAGACTTGAGTTGCCACCCGAGTTCGGGGTTAGTCCTACATTTAACATTGCAGATTTGAAGCCATACTTGAGAGAAGAAGATGAGCTTGAGTCGAGGACAACTCCACTTCAAGAGGGGGAGGATGATGAGGACATCACTCCTTCGGATGCACCCGCTGATCCTCCAACCGTTATGCAAGGTCCAATGACCCGAGCTCGAATGCGACAATTAAATCTAGAGGTGAGCTCGTTCTTAAGCGATCCTTTTCATAGTTTTGAGAATAGATTGCTACCTAATGATGTTATCTTGCTTAGGAACATTGGAGAGGATCATGAAGTATTTGGAGAGAGGTGTGGAGGCAGAGAAGAACCGCAAGGACACCCAAGACAAGCCGCAGGCCCAGTCCAACTCGAGTTCGAGTCTGCCTCGGCCTTCAGGACTAGCCTGCAGTAAAACGGACGCCCAGGATGCATACGGACTCCGTTTTCGACGATCCACATATGCATGGAAAGATAATTTCATAACATAACCAATGGCTTTGGTTTGACGTCCAAATTCCACCGGAATCAATGGGAATCGTTGAAACAAGTCAGCATCCAGAATCTGCCAGGGTGCTGCGTCACCGTCTTTTAGTCCGTTGGGCCGTGTATCGTCTTAGAGCCCATTAGAGGGCGCGTCCAGGGGGTGTGACGACCCTTAGACTATATATTCAGTAGCAGCCGCCCACGTTAGGGTTTGGGTTTTGCTTTAGATCAATCTGTCTTCGAATAATCGCCGTCATCGGTTGTGAAACCCCAACTTCGAGTGCTTAATCATTCATCTGCAATTGTCACTTTAATTGAGTTGCGTTCTTTCGAGTTCTTGCTTGTGTTCTTTGTTTCGCAGGCAGGGATTAGCCTTCTTGGCGAGGTCAACTGGATTTGTGATACGGTTTATAACCAGAGGAGTCATGGTGCTAAGGTTGCAGGGATCGGGTCTGTTGATCTGAACCGGATCGGTGTGTCGCGTTCCACCCAAAACGATAGTTATCTCTACCTGACGGAAGATCGGGACCCCGTCCCCCATCAAACACCACTCGGGCAGATCACCTTGCCAGTCACCTTCGGCACGCGGGATAACTTCTGCATGGAGAACATCTGCTTCGAGGTCGCCGACTTCGAGACCTCGTACCACGCGATACTCGAACGACCGGTGCTCGCCAAGTTCATGGCGATACCGCACTATACATACATGGTGCTCAAGATGCTAGGGCCAGCAGGAGTCCTCTCCCTCCACAGCGACGTCAAGCAAGCCTTCACCTGCGACAAGGAGAGTTGCGAATTGGCTCAATCACAAGAGGTGGCAGTCAGGCGCAACAGCATTCGGCAAGCCGTCACAACAGAAGTCGAGGAAGACCCGGTTCCAGCCAAAAAAGCAACGAAGTTGGGAATTTCAGCGGACTCGGACACAAAGAAGATCCCCCTGGACCCTTCTGACCCCTCCAAGATTGCTCTAGTCGGGAGCGGACTCGACCCCAAATAGGAAGACGCTCTCGTCACCTTCCTCCAAGCCAACAAAGACATCTTCACGTGGAAACCGTCCAACATGCCAAGCGTACTAAGGGAGGTGATCGAGCACGCCCTCAACGTGAAGACAGACGCCAAGCCAGTCAAGCAACGGCTGCGGCGTTTTGCTCAAGACCGTAAAGATGCTATTTGGGAGGAGATAACCAAGCTTCTCGCACCCGGGTTCATCAAAGAGGTCTATCACCCGCATTGGCTAGCAAACCCAGTTCTCGCCTGGAAGAAAAACGGTAAATGGCGCATGTGTGTCGACTACACTGATCTCAACAAAGCGTGCCCCAAGAATCCATTTGGTTTACCAAGAATAGACTAGGTGGTGGATTCAACTACGGGGTGCGAACTTCTCAGCTTTCTCGACTGCTACTCGGGATACCATCAAATCAGCCTGAAGGAGGAGGACTGCTTAAAAACGTCTTTCATCACGCCGTTTGGAGCATACTGCTATATCACTATGCCGTTCGGTCTGAAAAACGTTGGAGCAACGTTTCAACGTGCAATTCAGCGGTGTCTGCACACTCAGATTGGGTGCAACGTGAAAGCCTGCGTCGATGATGTGGTGATCAAGACCAAGTCCAAAGAAGACCTCATCGCTGACTTGGAAGGGACCTTCCAAAATCTTCGAAGATTCAAGATGAAGTTGAATCCAGAAAAGTGCGCCTTCGGTGTGCCATCCAGCAAGTTACTCAGCTTCATCGTCTCGCATTGCGGCATCGAGGCCAACTTAGAGAAAATCAACGCAATTATGAACATGGCTCCCCCGACTAACCCGAAGGACGTCTAGAAGCTGACAGGCTGCATCGCGGCACTCAGCCGGTTTATTTCCTGACTGGGCAAACGGGGCATGCCCTTTTTTAAGCTATTGAAGAAAGCAGACAATTTCCAGTGGACTCCCGAAGCCCAGCAACCCTTCGAAGCCTTCAAGCAATTTCTCACGTCACCCCCCGTGTTGGCGTCACCCATGCCCCAAGAATCACTAATGCTATATCTGGCGGCAACTACTCAGGTAGTCAGCACGGTGCTAGTGGTCGAGCGATCCGAACAGAGTTACATCTAGAAAGTCCAACGGCCAGTCTACTTTGTCAGCGAGGTCCTTGCCGACTCGAAGATGAGATACTTGCAGGTCCAGAAGCTGCTCTATGGCCTACTCATCACTGTCCAGAAGCTGGTACACTATTTCCAAGCACATCAAGTCACGATGGTCACATCGTTTCCACTTGGAGATGTCCTGTATAACCGCGAGGCCACCGGCTGAATCGCTAAATGGGCGCTCGAGTTGATGGCATTCGACATCACCTTTCAGCCACGGACAGCAATCAAATCACAAGCTCTAGCCGACTTCGTGGCCGAGTGGACGGAAGTTGAACTGCCTACATCAACAGCGAAGTTAGAGTATTGGACAATGTACTTCGACGGTTCTCTACAGATCGGCAGCGCCGGGGTTGGCATCGTACTGACGTCCCCCACTGGCGAAAAACTTAAGTACGTTCTACAAATCCACTTCCCGACTTTCCACAATGTCGCCGAGTACGAGGCACTCATCCACGGGCTCCGCATCGCTATATCACTCGGCATTCGTCGATTGGTTGTGCGTGGAAACTCTCAACTCATGGTAAACCAAGTTATGAAAGACTGGACATGTCTCGATGACACCATGGCGGCATACTGTCAGGAGGTCCGCAAGCTGGAATGCAAGTTTGACGGGCTGGAGATAACACATGTCCTACGACAATACAATGATGCTGTAGATGAATTGGCAAATATGGGATCCAACCGAGAAGCGGTCCCGACAGGGATCTTTGTCGAGCAACTTATAGAGCCATTAGTCGAGAAGAAACCAGTGCCAGAGCAGTCAGGAGGCAAACCTACCCCGGCAACAAATGCGGTGCTACACATATGTCAAGATTGGCGGACTCCTGTTCTCAAATACCTCCTGGACGATGAACTCCCAGAAGATCGCAGCCAAGCCGAACAAGTAAAATGTCGAAGCAAGAGTTTCCTGCTAGTCAGGGATGACTTGTACCGAAGAAGTGCATCTGGTGTCCTCATGCGCTGCGTCACCACCGAGGAGGGCAAGCAGATTCTGCAGTCGATCCACTCGGGCATATGTGGCAACCATGCCGCATCCAGGATGTTAGTCGAAAAAGCTAACCGGCAGGGCTTTTTCTGGCCAACAGCAGTAATGGATGCCAAAGACATTGTTCGTAAGTGCGAGGGTTGCCAGTTCTACACAAGACAAACCAAACTTCCAGCCCAAGAACTCCAAACAATCCCAATCTCTTGGCCCTTTGCAATATGGGTCTTGACATGGTCGGGCCTTTCAAGAAAGCGCCAGGAGGGTTCACACACTTGTTCGTCGCAGTAGACAAATTCACCAAGCGGATTGAGGCTAAACCCGTTGCTACCATAATAGCGGCACGAGCAAAGGACTTCATCACGAGTATATTATACCGATTCAGGGTCCCTAACCGCATCATCACCGACAATGGTACTCAGTTCACGGGCGGCGTATTTCAAGATTTCTGTGACGGCTTCGGCATCAAGATCTGCTATGTGTCTGTGGCACACCCACCAAGCAATGGGCAGGTTGAACGAGCCAATGGTATGGTCTTACAAGGTATCAAGGCCAGGATATTCGATCGACTACAACCATACGCGGGCCGGTGGGTACAAGAACTCCCATCTGTTCTCTGGTCTCTTAGAACCACGGTTAGTTGGGCAACAAGGCAATCCCCTTTCTTTCTGGTCTATGGTGCCGAGACTGTACTACCAACTGAGTTAGAGTTCAGCTCTCCGAGAGTTCGAGCTTACTCAGAGGACATCTCAAACAATACCCGATTGGTTGAGCTAGATCAGTTGGAAGAAGCAAGGGATATCGCAACAATCCAGTCGGCACGGTATCTTCAAAGCCTGTGTCGCTATCACAATCGCAATGTCCGTGGCCACACCTTTTTGGTCGGTGATCTCGTTTTGAGAAAAATACAAACCACCAAAGACAGGCACAAACTATCCCCAATATGGGAAGGGCCATTCATTATAGCCGAGGTTACGCGGCCAGGCGCCTACCGACTGAAGACGGTGCCCTCATCAGCAACTCATGGAATATAGAACAGCTACGTCCTTTCTATACCTGAGTTTTATACTTTCCCGTGTGTACAATTTTTCTCTGACTCACTACGCCGCTTGTTTCAACCGAGTAGTGAGTCAGGGGCTGCATGTATTATATGTGCTTTGTCAATAATATACGAGCCTACTTTACTTAAGTTTTGAAGTTTTACTACGACTTTTCCATGTTTGCCCGAGTACAACTTTCTGCGGTGAACGCTTTTATTAAGTTCCTATAGATTAACTCGGTGTAGGCTATATGGTCGAGTAAAATTAATGACAACTGAGTAATAGTCTAAAGCTTGGCGGCATTGCACATATATTTACACATGTTCTTACAAAAACTTATATACACACCGACTGCATGATATACTGTTTTTACATACCCAGGTCCCGGGTGATAATCTCTGCAGTCGGCCTCACCTTGGCTATCAACTCCAGCGCCTCCTCAGCAAACCCCTCCCTGATTGCTTCAACATCTGCCCTTGGGTACATGGACTTGGTCATTGCCAGGGTCTGGGCCACGCCGGCAATAACATACTCATCTGAGTACCTCTTCAGGGCACTCGGTGCATCTTTAAGGCGCTCCTCCAGTTGGAAGATTGTGCTAGAGCTGGTTCCCACAAGACGAGGATCTATCAGGTCAAGGAGCCCTTTCACAGACTTGCCAAGGGTTTCCCATGACTCCTTGACTACCCTGATCTCCTCTGCGAAAGCCTGAAACTGGATCTGGGAATTGGCTCTAGCAGCTACCCGGGTTCACCAACAAGAAAACTTGTTAAGCAAAGCTGCAGATGGAGTAATTAATGGATTGGCTAAGGTTATTGTCAGGGCGGAGACTTACTTTTGTAGTCGGCCTCCCACTTGGCTATGGCCTTCTCTAGTTCAACATTTTCTTTCTCGAGCTTGGTATTAGCCTTTTTCAACTCGGCCTTCTCTTGCTCAAGCTCGGTCTTGGCCTTTGTCAGGCCGGCCTTGTCCTTTTTAAGTTCGGCCTTGGCTCTCTCGGCCTCCTTCAGCTGAGTTTCCCTCTCTATTCGGGTCTTCAGCTCGGCTTCGAGGGCTGCATGACAGATTAGTCAAGAACTCAACGTTGCAGTCAGGACACAACTGGGCAGTTGGGAGCAACACAGCTGGAGAAATATACTAAGGATTTGGTCAGGAAGAAGTATTCTAGAGGTTTACATCTCATCTTCTTGGCTTGGTCCTAGTTCTCACTCCTGAGCTCAGTGACAGCCTCCCTCAGCCAGGATTCCCTCTCCTGGCTGCGCCCTTCTACTTCGGCTTTCAAGGCCCGGAGCTGTTCCAATTCTTGGAGCTAGGGGCAACTCAGGTCAGCACCTCGTGCATCTTCTTCGAGCGATCGACAAGCTTCTGCTCGGGGAGTAATAGGTCAAAGCAGAGTCAAGCGTCAAGAAATACTACCAAGATTCCAATACAATGGAAATCATACCTGAATCCCCTGGGACGCGGCAATTGTGGCACGAAGCAAGTCTTCTCGCTCCCTTTCCGCCACCGCCTCCTCGTGCTTGTAGCTCCGCGCAGTTTCGTCGGGCGCCGTCCAGCGGAACGTCCTCGGGAACTTGCGCGGAGGGGCCTCGATCTTGGGGAGGTCGGGTCTGTCCGAAGGAAGGGACAGCGACGACGATGACGACGACGGTGACCAGGATGGCGACGGGGTCCTGGCCCCCAACTCGGCGGCCTCCGGTGCGTCAGGGGCTGGCTCAGAAGCTGCAGCGACGGCTTCGACAATGGGCACAGGCTCAGGGGCTAGAACAGCGGCTTTAGCAACCGCCCCTTGGTCGGCCGGGGTTGGCGGCCCTGCAGTCGGGGCGGTCTCAGTTTCTGCAACTGGGGCCACCGCCGGCTCAGCAGGCGTGCTCGCTGGCGCTGGATCGGCTGAGGCAGGCCCGACAGCAGGGGCAGTCGGCGTGATTTCCTTAAGATTAATGTCGACCCGCTTCTTGCGTAACGAGTCGGATATCAAGACGCTACAATGCTGAACATGATTTTCAGAAGACCCAAAATGGCCTACCTCTTGGAGAACTTGAGTTTTTTTCTGGGAGATCCGGAGGGCGGCACTAGAGGGCCGCTGGCTGTCAGGCCTGACGGCGTTGTAGTCGGCGGCGGCACTTCCATCCTAGTCGGCCCCACTTGTGGAGTGGCAGGCTGGGGTGACTGCGAACTCGGAGGCGCCATCCTTGGCCTCGATGTCGCTGGGCCTGGCAGCGTTGAGCTTGACTTCTTACTCGGCGGTGCACTTTTTGGGCTCGATGTTGCTGAGCCCGACTGCGCTGGTCCTGGTCCGGGGCTTGAAGGCCTAGCAGCTGCGCTGGTGGTGTCTCTGATCTTGAGGCTCCTAGCTGCGGCACTCAGCCTGATGACCTCCTTCTTGCCCTGGTCTACAACGGGTTTCTTCCCCGCTCTCTTGGAGTCGGGCTGGGCGGCAGAAGGACTTCTCGGCCTCTTCTTCGACTTCGTGGCCGACAGCGGACGGGAGTCATCATCAAACTCCTTGCACCACTACAAACGATTCAACAATATACATTGCATGACACTGAGCAATTATGGATACATGTCTACAGGCATTCATCACAGAAGAGAAGCAAGGGTTACCTCGGGACGAGGCCGGTTTTGGCTATAAGCTGCGATGGAGTGCTCTGCGTCCTCGGTTTCGATCACCCCATTGGAGAAATAAGTGAACAATGTTTCGGTCACTTTTTGCTGGTCGGCCACCTCTCGGCTTTCTCGGTCGGGGTCGTTTTTCCCTTGATAATCCTAGCAGAACTCGCTCCTCAACTTCAATGGCTGGACGCGTCGGGTCAGGAAACACTTGGCCACCCAGGGGCCGGCCAGGCTGGCTCTCTTAAATTTCTCCAACCTTGCTAGCAATTGATGCACTTGGCCCATCTCTTCGAAGGATGGATCCGAGGATCAATTGGGCGAGACCGCCGGTGGCGAGCCGGTGAATGGAGGCAGGGAGGGTTCCAGATCAGAACAGTAGAACCACTCCTTATGCCAACCTTTCAAGAAGAATTTCAAAGGAAGATTGATATATATTTTCTTCATTTCACTCCTCAACTGAAGGCCAGCCCCCCCAATCACTTGGACCCTATTCTTGGAGGGCTGGGGCTTGATGTGGAATAAGTGCCTAAAGAAATTGAAATGGGGTTCTACACCCAAGTAGCACTCGCAAAGAGTCACGAAAATAGATATTTGCAAGATCGAGTTGGGATTCAGATTCACCAACTCCAATCCGTAGAAGCCAAGAAGACGGCGGAGGAACTCAGAAGAGGGAAGAAACAAACCCCGGTCAAAGAAAGAGGCAAAAACAATAGTCTCACCGGCTTGGGGATTGGAACCGACTCACCCTCAGCCAGGAGCCAGCGGATGATGTCACGGCTTTGTAGCCGCAATGACTTCTCCAGCTTTTCCAGCTTCGACCGACTGCAATCCGAGTCAGCCACCCTTCGTCCGACGCCCCGACGAAATCTGGAACCTTCGGCATGGCTGAGGGGACAAGAAATTTGGGGGAAATGTGGTCAGGAGCTGGGGATGGACAAAGGAAAGCAGAATCGCTCGAGCTTCAATGGGGAGGAGCAAGCATTGGCGAACCCTAGTGGAGCGGGAGGCGAAATTTTGGCGCGGAGCTGGGAAGACGAAACGATTGATCGCTTAGGGAAGATGAGGAATCTTTTCTCTCTCCCCTAGCCTTTATAGAGCCTGTGCTGACTCGTGGGCTTGGGCTCGCAAAGTCGGTATTGGGCCACCAAGATATGAGTTTCTACAATAGCACGCTCAATATGAGCCACTCGTGGGCTGGGTTAAAATCGCAGTGTTGATGCTACCAACAGGAACCGATGAGGTAAACAGATATGCTTCATGAAGGGCTAATTGCTAAACACATATGTTTGGGTATCTGTCTTATCCACCAGGTATCGAGGATATATCCTTATAAGGATTACAAGTTGGTCTTCATTAAAATTGGGGATGCAGGTATCTTTCTCGAGTACACCTAACCATGCAATGGATTTAATTTCATAAAGTGGTACTCGGCCTATATGCTTGGCCAACAGTTGCCATGAGCAATATTATTCTAGCCAACATGACGCTGAAGAGTCTAACTTTCGAGTAGTACACTACTCGGGAGAGACTATAAACCTTCTTTCTAGCTGACATGACGCTGAGGAGTCTAACTTCCGAGTGGGACGCCACGCGGGAAAGACTATAAACCCCCTTTCCAGCTGACATGAAGCTGAAGAGTCCCATATACGAGTGGCATGCTACTCGACAAGACTATAAATCATATTCCAGTTGACATGATACCAAAGAGTCTCATATACCAGTAGTATACTACTTAGGAAAGACTACAAGGTTAAAGATCTTCGACTTTATGTTTAATTGTCTTCACAATTAAGCACAAAGTCAGGGGCTACATCTAATAGGTGCACCTATCCGGTGCACAATATTCATACATCTACATGAAGCCCTTCATAGCCTCACTGCCAGCTGACATGAAGCAAGACTTGGGAAAAAGAAGCACTCAGACAAAGAGTACTCGGGAGCAATGCACTCGGGCAATCTTCACCGTGGAGGATGAGCACTCAGCATCAGCTGTGACTCAACTATGAAGGTCTCAGGGGCTATTGTGGAGGCCATAGGCCCCGGGTACCTCATCACAAGCATATGGGCCACTTGGACAGAGGATAGGCCGAAACTTGTAATTAGAGATATAGTAGCACTCGGCAGATTTTTCCTTATACAAAAAGAAATATACAGTCCTAGTTGAGTAAGATGTATCTCTAAGAAGGAAATCCCTTGGCCGTGTCCGGCTGGGATTACTATCTTATACCCCTGTTCCCCAGTATATAAGGGGAGGCAGGGCACCCCATGAGGGCGGATCATCAAGAGTTCATCAGAACAACCACTACCATAATCCTCAAAGGAATACATCCCAACTGGACGTACGGTATTACCTCACATCGAGGGCCTGAACCAGTATAAAATCTCTCCGTGTTCCTTTGCAATCCACCGAGTTTCCATCCGCCGAGTAGCCCCATATTCATATTGCCAGTGTAAAACATCGACAAACAAACTCCGTGAAAAAACGACGACATGCCGCACACAAATATTAGCCTCTCACAGTCTTCCCTACTCCATTCTCCCGCATGTATGGCATCAAAGATTCACCAATGGTAGCTTCTACGAGCTTAATCTTGTTTTGGAAATCCGTGAATAGAGACATGGTAGCGTACTGATTGTATTCTTCGACGTCTTTGATGCCATCAACTCCCAAGATTGTCCGTTTTCCTTTTAGCGCTATGTGTTTCTTCAAATTCGCTAGGTCCGTTACATAGAAAATCTGAGCGGCACAATTAGCGAGTACCCATGGGTCGTCCTTGTGGCCAATGTTGCCGAGGTCAACAATTGTCAGCCCGAAGTTGTCTACGAACATGCCAGTTGGGTGTTTGACCCATTGACAATGAAACAATGGGATCTATAGATCTGCCATTAGAATTCATCCCACACTCAAAACCCCTTATTCTATAGATCTGCCATATTCTCTATCAACAGTTCAAGAAACACATCTATTTCGATAGCAGGTTGTTTGGGGCCTTGTATAAGGATGCACAATAAAACATATTTTCGTTTCTGACATAGTCACCTTCGAAAGTTGTACATGGTTAGGAGAACTGGCCAAGTGCTATGTGAACTGCTTAAGTCATCGAAAGGGTTAATGCCATTTGTACTCAGTGTGAACCTTACATTTCTTGAATCCTCTATAAATTCTGGGTGCATTGTATTGAAATTTTTCCACTATCAAGCATCAGCTGGGTGATGAAGCTTCCCGTCCCTCTTGCGCTTTTCATGATGCCAACGCATCAGTTCAGCGCCCCTAGTGTTCGAGAACAAATGCTACAGGTGATCTTTGGGTGGCAAGTACCACATCACCAGCTAAGGAATCTTCTTCTTGCTTTGCTCGATTGAAGCAGAATTATTCTCCTGATCAATAGCATCAACCTCCGGAGACTGGTTACCAGTTTTGTACCAACTAGCTTTGCACGTTGGGTACCTATCCAACATTGCGTGCTCTTTACGGTATAGGATGAAGTGGTTGACACAAGCATGTACACTCTCCACACCCAGCAACAATGGGCAGATAAGCCTCTTTGCGTGGTATGTGTTGGTTGGCAGGGAGTTAGGGTTCGGTAATAACCTCTTCAAGACACCGAACAGATCGTTGAAACTACTGTCGGACCAACCGTTCTTGGACTTCAACCTCAAAAGTTCAAGCACTGAATGCAATACTGTGAACTCCTTGTCACAACCCTTTGACTCATCGTACAAAGGTTCTTTAGCTGCCTTCTGTAACTTCTCGAAATTATCTAAACCTCTCGCACACCCTGATAGCACTTTCGGTTCTGTGTGTCGCAGCATCTCCTCTAAATCGAAATCATTATCACCAGAGCCATCAGTACCATCCATCGCAACATGATCATCCTCTAAATCAAAATCATGATGATCAGATTCATCTACTATAACACAGCGACTACCATCTATGAAACTTTCACGGCGATCCTCTTGGTGTTTGGCGCCTTCAATGCCGGTTTTCTCAGATACATTTTCTTCGCTATGATAAGACCAAGTTGTATAGTTCTTAACAAATCCACGCATCACCAAGTGCGCTTTGATTGCATCTAAGCAACCATATACTTTCTGGTTTTTGCAGTCCATACATGGACAATAGATTTCCTTGATCTTCCTACCAACAGCATGCGCCTTGGCAGCATCAATGAATTTAGAAACTCCTGTAATATATGACGTATGAAATCTTAGTGTATCGTATATCCATGACCTTGGCATCTGCAAATTCAGTCGAACTTTTACATGCCTCCGTAAAATTCAGTTCGGATATGGTACAAATTATTGTATTTGCATTGAAATGTGTCTAAATAAAGAAATATCCAGACATTAACTATATTCCATACAATTATCCAAAAATTCCATACAAAGTAATTAAGTTCAATTAATTTATCACAAATAAAAAATATCTAGATTCACCGAAAATTCCATACAAAGTAGGATAAAAAATATCCAGATCTAAGTAATCAAATATAGATCTAAAAAAATATTAAGACACATACTAGTGTTTCTTTCTTCCAAACTAGATCCAAATCTAACTAACTTAATATACACAAAAAATACCATATCTAGCTAAACAATCATCATCGATGAATGAGTAAACACCATTGCTCTAAGATTACATAAAACCTTTGGGCCAAATTGAGCTCCAAGGTGCCAATTAAAAATTGTAGATATAGGTCACATAAGAACACTATGCATGATTATAAAATTCACTAAATTGAAAATATAAATTTAAAAGTAAATTACATAAAGAAGGTAGGAGAACAAGGATCTAACCTTAGAAACCAAAATCCACCAAAGATTTCGAGTTGAAAACCTCCCCTCTATATTTTTGCTTCTCTAAGAGAGAGAAAACTCGGGCTCCAACGAACAAGACCGAGAAAGAAGATGCTATATAAAGAGGGATTTTCACTTGTGATCTACTTTAGTGGCCGCCTGCCAAGACAATAAGGGCTGGTGGCCACTTAAATAGACCGCCAACGAAAACCTCCCCTATTTTTGCTGGCAGTCTATGTTACAAGCCGTCGGCGTTAAAGCCAGGCGGCGTGTAACGTGGCCCACCTGTGAAAATGATGCACTCTTCACAGGCGGGCCACGGTAGCGACCGCTAGCAATAATACTTTTTCACTAGCGGTCATAGCCCACCCCTCGTGGCCTACTTACCGCAGGCAGTGTTTCCCTTACCATTTTAGTAGAGGTTACCGCTACCTGATGGTATTATGGTTACCATGATAACTGCCCGGTTCCCACAAGAAACTGTGAGGTTACTGAAAAAGCTGTGAGATTTTAAAAACCAAGAGGGTTACTGCACATGGTAACCGCAATAATCGTAAGATAATCGCATGATATTGCAAACCCTGACCGCAGGGGGTCATTCTTTTGGCCCGTCTGTATTTTGAAACTGCTAACGCCACTAAAAATTAATTTTGTAGTAGTGATAATTTGAAAATTCATAAGCACTTTCACGTGAACTCCATATTTAGTAAAACTTAAACCATAGTTGATCCGAATTAAATATTTATGTTTTACTGCTGAAAGAATAGTTTTGACAAACTAATTGTACCATAATCGAAATGAATATCAAAATTATGTCCATAATCTAAGTTAATATCAAAATTAATCAAAATTTGTGTTTTCCAATCGTCAGTTTCGTCCATCGCCTTGGCGCGTCGTCCGTCACGCGACATGAGACATGTTGCATCAATGGTCGAGTCTCCGACGGACTCTGCTGCATGTACGTTCCGCCGTGTCCCCGTTTTGACCCCTCTCACAGTCGCCCTTGCGCTTTCCTCATCCTTCCCGTACATGTGTGTCCGCCTAAGCCACTTATATAGACCAGACGGCCTCCCACGTGAGCAACGTACTTAGCTAGCTGCGCTACATGTGTCACTGTTAAAAAATAATTTTCGTAGGCCTTAGACTTTTCTTTTATAGGCGGACCAAAATTTCAACCATAGGCTCATCAAAGACTACATATAAAAACTAATTTTTATAGGCCTATAAAAATGAGGTGATTTTTATTAAGTAAAAATTAATATTCGTGGATGGTTTACGTAACTAAACACCCATAAAAATAAAAACAACCCTATTTTAATAAAAAAACATGACTTTTTCAAATGGGTGCATGCAGCCGTGTGGGCCAAGCACAGAGCCGACAAGCCCACTCATTGCGCTCCGATTCATCGCCATCCGGTTTTTTTCGACGAAAGATGCGATAGCTATGTGTTGTTCGTGGTTGGGTCGAGCAGAGCCGAACTATCGCAACCCTGCAGGCGAGGCAGTTGTGGAAGAAGAGGCGTATGAGCCCCTCAGACGCTGCAGATGGCATTCGCCTCCCTCACGATCTCCTCCACGCGGTGGCAGTGTGGCACGTCTCGCGCTCGGGCAGGGATAGCCATGGCCGCCGCCATAATGTCCTTTGGATGCATGTACACGCCACGTTGCCGAGCAGCACGATCAAGATGAGGACTTACCGTCCATAAATAATATGGCTAGCAGCATACTCCTTCGTGTTAATCGACACATTAGAGGAAGGAAAGATTTATGTGTGTGTGCATGTGTTTAAGCTGGTGCTATTTATTTATCTATTTATAGCTTGGAGATAAGCACATATGTGTGCGTGCATGCATGGGATATTTGCATGGATAATTAATTAAGAATTCTAACCAATTTAACAATTTTGAATAGCATGATTCTTACCTCATTGCACAAGTCTACCAACCGGCAGAACATAGTATAGGAGCACAATTTCCCGTGTGGCACAAGTTAACCAACCGTCAGAACATAATATAGGAGCATAATTTACTGTGTGGCACAAGAAATATTGACATAATATAGTATAGCTCGATGGACCAAACAAGACACACTGTAGGTGTAGGCGGTTGACATTGTAGGGTCAATCGCTATTAGCTCTAGTCGTTAATCATACGGGCGTTAGCTTTGACAACGGCAATCGATTTTGGAGATGGTGTCAAGATGGAAATATTTATTTGGTTTTTAAGGTGTTTTTTCAAGGATTGATAACTCACTTCCGGTCCATATATGTTGTCTGCTACTTGAACATTTGACAAGGAAATTTATAAATATAAATTTCCTTTACCCATTACAACTAGGCACCCCCTCTATTATGCTCTAGCTTCGCTCCGGGGCTTAAGTGCCCACATATAAAGTTCGATTTTTAGTGACGGACACTTAAGTTCACCTCTTATAGAAATGACGATATTTCCAGAGCAGTTGACTTTAGTAACTATTTTTAAAAATTGATTTTCAGAAGCAATCTATAACCAGGCTCGTCTGGCTTACTATATAGACAATTCTCCTTTTACCATGACCGGACTTGTTTGGCTTACTATATAAACAATTCTCCTTTTAGATTGCCTTTAAAAATAAGAAACTAGAGGTGTCACCAAAAATAACTTTTTTAAACGTACATAATATATGTATATGATTTTACTCCAAACCTAAGCACATAATATATGTACATTATTTTACTCCAAAACTAAGCATCTAATCTGGACAAAAAAAGTCAACTATAATAATATAATTCAGAAAATATCTTTCAAATATAGGAGTTTGCATGCGATAAATCTAACTAATTGATTAAAAAATTAGATAGAATATAGGAAATTGATGAATAACCAGTCAATGCCCTACTTATTTCTCCCTTTTTTTTTTATCAAAGAGGGCCTGACCCCTCCCATTTCCATTAAAAGGAATGGCGATTACAACTAGAGTTCACAACTAAAAAAACAAAAGCAGCTGAAGACACATGATCGTTTTCTGGATGGTAAAGTCTCACCAACTTTAACAAAACAACACTACTCTACTTTTCTAGCTGACACCATGAGCTCCTTCAAACCAAAAGAGAACACCAGAACCTCTTGGCCCCCCCCCCCCCCCACCCCCCCCACACACACACACACATAATTCTTCTTCGCTTTTCCTCCGCCTTCGGCAAACAACTCCAAGAAACAAGCAAAAGAGCATATGAACTGAATTACATCCATATGATCTTTAAGTAATTCGTTTTAAAAACAGGCTTTATTCCTAACTTTCCATATAGCCCACACAACAGCAGACACCCCAACCATAACCAATTGTTTTGTTTCTTTGTCAAACTTAACTCCCCAAGCACCATACAACTGATCAATCTTATGTATAGTATCCAATTGAAAAGCACAACTCACAACATTGAAATAAATGATCAATGCATTATTCTGCCTCACAAAAATGACATTTGCTAGACCCTTTTTTCCAGCCCCTTCTTAATAAATTATCTTTAGTTAGGATCCTTTTTCTGAGAAGTAGCCATGTAAACACTTTGGTTTTCAGAGGTAATTTATACCTCCACATTTTCTTATGAGGATATGCAACATCTCTCATTTTCATTGCTCTATAGAAAGAATGGACAGAGAATTTTCCATCTTTTGTCAATTTCCAAATTACCTGATCACTTTGGTTCATCAAATTAATTGAGGAGCACCCATTTTTAATATGTGTCCAATTTGTTAGTTTCTCCCCCAATAAAGTTCTCCTGAATCTGATTACACTCCAATCACTTTCCAAGACCTTTGAGACTGTAATATTCTTAGGAACAGACACATTATACAAAGAGGGATATTTTTCAGCAAAAGTTTTACTTCCTATCTAGCTGTCCTCCCAAAACAGAGTGTTTTTCCCATCGTGAACATTTTCCTAACAAAAATTCAAATATGTTGTTTTCACAGACAATTGGGAGAATTTTCTGAGTTTTTTGTGAGAGAATTTTGTGAGTCAAAATTGGGAGTCATCCACTTTCTGAGTTTTTTGTGAGAGAATTTTATTAGATAGATATTTATTCCTCAATAAATCTTGCCATAGCCCATTACCATTATTCAAATTACATAGCCCATTTTCTAAAAGAGCTTTGTTCATAGTTTCTAAGTCCAGAATGCCCAGACCTCCTTGGTCTTTTGACATACAAATTTCAGGCCATTGGACTAGGTAATACTTAGTGATTCCCTGATCTTTCTGCCATAAGAATCTAGTTCTAAAGAAATCCATTCTCTTCCTAACACCAACTGGCAGAGTGTAAAAGGAAAGTTTGTACAAGGGGATATTACTCAGGCTTCATTAATCAAGATCAACCTCCCTTTGATTGCAATCTCCCTTGCTAGCAACCCAGTCTATGTTTCAGTTTATTTTCCACAGATTTCCACTCTTTATCAAGTATTCTTTTTTTACCGATGGGTATGCCTAAATACTTCGTAGGCAAACACTACCAGAAAACGGAGATTTCGTGAGGATTAAAATACCGTCACGAAAATAAGAATACCGTCACTAAAATATTTTCGTGACGGTCCACCCTCACGAATCAGAAGCTAGAAAAATGTCATTTTTGAGGCGGTTAACCGTCACGAATTATTTTCATGGTGGTGCTCACCGTCACGAAAATTACGAGACCACCCGGTCTGTATTTCGTGACGGTGGGTGCTCACCGTCACGAAAATTAATTTCCCAGGAGGTCACCCATCCTCTCGCCTAAGCAGGCTTAACTCCGGAGTTTTAACGGGAGCCAGTGTTTTAGTCTGGTACAATCACATCTGAAATGGTTACGTTGCCGGTGGGTCTAATTCTTTCTTGTCCAAGTAGAGAGGCGATGGTACTGTATCATTTTCGTGACAGTTTTTGATGCACCGTCACGAAAACAACTACTTTTCGTGGCGGTGTGTCAAGCACCGTCACGAAAATATGTTTTCGTGGCGGTTTTTGATGCACCGTCACAAAAATTGTGATTTTCATGAGAGTGTATCTAATACTCTCACGAAAATTCAACACCGTCACGAAATCTCGATTTTCTGGTAGTGAAGGTACCTATGTTACATGTGAACATCATGTTGTATATATCTTGTTTTTCTTTAGCCTTTTCTAGTCAAAACACCTCACACTTATAAAAATTTATTTTTAGTCCAGCCATTTTTAAAACAAATAAAGGAAATATTTTAAGTTTCTGGCATATTCCAAGTTATCGTTGAAAAGAAAAATGGTATCGTTAGCATATTAGAGAATGGAAATGCCATTTTCGAAGATACTCAATGCTTCAATGCTTCTATCAGACCAGTCTTTTCAGCTCTTTGTATCATTGTTGTCAAGCCTTCTGCAGCCAAGTCAAACGGAAGGGGAGACAGTGGATCACCTTTGTGAGTATTGAAGTAATGTCCTATGTAGTCATTAATCTTGATAGCCTTCCCCCCTCACTACTCTCATAACCCAATCACAACATTTACTAGGAAAACCATTGGCATTAAGCATTTTGTACACAAAAGACTAATTCACTTTATCATATGCTTTTTCAAAATTGATTTTCATAAGTAGACAATCATATTTGTAATGATGAATGGAATTCAAGATTTCATGCAAAATGACTACCCCCTCCATTATGTACTTGTTCATGAGGAAGGCAGTCTGATTTCTTGAAATAAAATACTCCATTATTCCAGAGACTCTAATCATTATTACCTTTGTCACAATCTTAAAACACACATTGAGCAAGCAAACAGGTATGTACTTTTGAATTTGTTTAGCATCACTTGTTGTAGGTATCAAAGAAATAACCCCATAATTTAATCTTTCTATGTCTGCATCCCCTCTATGAAAATCACTTAGTATGTTCATTAAATCTTCTTTGATCAGACCCCAGAAATACTTGAAAAATTCTACAGGAATCCCATCAGGACCAGATGCTTTATTGTTTTCCATCCCGAAGACCACTTTTTTTCACCTATTCATCAGTAAAAGGTTGTGTTAATTGTTCTTTATCTTGCTCATTTAACTGAATCACCCCTTCCATATTCAAGGTTATATTACTGTTTTTGGAGTGACCAAACAGGTCTTTACAAAATTTGGTAATAAAAAATATCAATTGTTCTTGTCCTTTTATCTCCTGCCCCCCTTCTTGTTGTTCCAAAGAGTGGATTAGGTTTTTTCTTCTTCTCCCATTTGCTTTTGCATGGTAATACTTTACGTTATTATCCCCCTCAAGCAAATCTTTCTCTTTGCTCCTTTTGAATCATTTAATTCTTTCTTCTTTATAAGAACATTCACTCTCTCTTCCAATGGTTTTTTTGATAGCTAAATTCGGCATAGATGTAATCATCAGGTGGTTAATTAGCCGAATGAGGTCTTGCTTAAATTAATTAAGTTTGCTAGTAGATGGTGAATTGGCTGCTAATCAGGATGTTGGTTAATTGGTCAAATTGCCTTTGCCATGTGCATGGTTGCACGCCTGCACTACTCTCATCGTTGCCATTTAAACAAAAATTAAGAGATGCATGCATGCACATGACTTGATGGCAGCTATGCACGATTGTACTAATGTCTTAGGGTGTGTTTGGTTCCAAGGATTGTGTGGGTTGGGTTGGGTTCATCCCATTTCTGTAGGTGTTTGGTTTGTGGATTGGGAGGGATGGGTTGGACCTGGTGGGGAATATTCCCCTTATATCCGGGTTGCAGCGATCCGGCCAAAACGGCCGGACCGATCCAACCCACCTCGGGCGCGTCGACGCGGCGACGGCGCAGGCCCCGGTGACGGCGACGGCGCAGGGAGCGGGGCGGCGACGGCGCAGGCCCCGGTGACGGCGATGACGCATGGAGCGGGGCGGCGACGGCGCAGGGAGTGGGGCGGCGGGAAACGCGAACGGCGACGGCGCAGCGGGGTGGCGGGAAACGCGGACGAGGACGGAGGCGGCAGGGTCGGAGGCGAGGCGGAGGCGGCGGTGTGCAGCCACGGCGCTGGGAGCTGCGGGCGATGGAGCCGACGGCGCAGGGAGCGGCGACGGGCGACGGAGCGGCGACCGGTGACGGCACACGGAGCGGCGGGCGACGGAGCCGACGGCGCACGGTCCGGACTGTCCGGACAGGGTGAGGACGGTCCGGACTATATTGCAACCAAACAGACAAACCCATCCCATCCCTCCAACCAAACAAAAAACATGGGTCATTCCATCCCTCCAACCAAACAAAAACTAGGACCAACCCATCCCAAAAAACAGGAATGGATCTAACCCATCCCACTTCATTCTCAAACCAAACACATCCTTAACGAGCATGCAGGAGTATAAGAAAAGGTTTGAAGGTGCAGCGCTGAAGACCTACTCGGTGGAGCGCTGCGGATTTTGGCCGCAATACGTTGTCAGTGTGTGTACACCGTAAGCAGGGATCTAGAGGGACTCTCTTTGTGAGTTTGGCCGGGGGCTGAATGCGTTCCACTGGTCCTAGGTTGATCCTCAAGGAAATGCAACAAGGGGTTTATATAGGTTCAGGCCGCACGGTAGCGTAATATCCTACTCCTGTTGTGTTCATGGTTTCTTGGTGGTTTTTGAGAAGCACTTACAGAATTTACGCTTTCCTCAGGTTCGATCAGGTCTAGGATCCGATCCCTCTCCATCTTGGCCTTGGCTCTCCCTTTATAGCTTTTTTGGGGGAATACCACAGTTGCCAAACTATAGAAATAACGTACACCATTACATAATTAGCTATGGTAAGTTTTGCCAGCCTCTGACCAGTGGGCCAGCTGACCGTGCTCTTGTGCCCCCCCCCCCAAGACCGATCTGGATTGAGAGGGCCGTCGCCCGCCATGCGTCCAGGCGTGGCCATCGAGCGCTCGCCAGGATCTTTCTTAATGCTGAGTGATGAATAGAGATAATGCAATATTAATTCATACATGTGTAACGCCCTGCTTTCAGCGAGACGTTAAATAATATTTCGCTAAAATCTACCTGTGAAAATTTCGATCTTGCGTGTTGTGTTGTATGTCTGCCTGGATCTCGATTTAAAATCCTGTCCTTGATCTCGACAATCCATTCTTCCAAAATTCTTCGTTCCAAAATAATCTTTGACTTGAATCGCCGTCATTGAACTCTGCTCCAAAAACCCTGATGGCGAATTCCTCGATCTTCATCTACAAAAGATTTTGCTTCGATATCCGAACCAATGCTCCAAAAATATCCGCTTCGATTTCCGTTCCAAAGATTCAATATCAGAACCCTAAACATCCTCCTTCAAATCCTCTTGTGAATCCCCTTGTTTTCCTTCTCCCTTGACCCCCTGAGAAATCCTGAGTTAAGTAATACGACATAGGCATCAGACCTCTTTTCGAACCCTCTCTATCTACACAGCTATATATATATACATACATATGTGTGTGTATTGTATATATATATATATGTATGTATGTATGTATATATATATATATCTCCTTGAGTATACACCTACCCATAAAAACATGTATATAAACATATACATGTATCAACCCTCCCACTCAGCTCCACCAACATATGTGCATATATATATACACCTCTCTACGTGTATATGAATATATATACAGGAACCCCATAAACATACCCATAAATATATGTATATACATGTATACATATATACCCACTCAAATAAATCTCGCCTCCATCCAAGGCCTCAGGAAAATTCCTCAAACTCCATTGAGCATTTCTCCAGAAGATTCGAATTAAATATTGAATTTCAAATTTAATCCTCTCTTTGGCTCCTCCCTACAAAAAGGAAAAATCCTCAGAAAAATCTCAAAAATACCAACAATTGCCATCTTGGACCCCTCTGTAAACTCCTCAATTTCTCCTGAGTTCAAAGTAATTTTTGAATTCAAATCCCATTTGAAAATCACCTCAAATTCCTTCAAAACAAATTCCAGATAAAAAGAAAAATGGCACTGTATCATTGGGCCGCCCATCCCTCATTTCGGCCCAGGCTGCAGCCGAGCGCGCCAACCGCCGTGCACTGCCGGATCTCGCCACGTGGCTAGCGTGCCGCGCAGCCGCCATCGATCTCCCATCCGGAGCACCGCGAGCTCCCACGCCGCCCACACCAATGCGCGCCACACGTATCCCGAGCCACTTGGCCGATGTCCGATTTTCCGCTCACCCGCAACCGTTCGGATCGAGGCACGAGTCTCCGTTCACGCGCACCCGTCCGATCCCCTCCAGAACTGTTTTTCTTCCTGCTCAGTCGCCGCCATTTCTCCCGTTCGCGCTTACGATGTGTTTGGTCAAATGCTCCGTGACTGCCCAACGCCACCGAGGCCTCGCCGGCCCTGCCAGCGCCCGCTAGCGGCCAAGGCATGGACGCCAAGCCGACCGCGCTTTTTCCCCTCCCTTTTCTCTCCACGCATGCCGCCCTGTCCCACGGTGGCCACGCCTCTGTGTCCCTGTCGGTGACGATGTCCCATGCGCCCCACATTGACCACCGCGGTCGCCAGAGCCCGCTCTCGCATTTCAAAAGCCATTGTCCGATAGCCACCTCCGCCACTCCACGCAATCCCGGCCGCCCATTTGAATTCGCCGCACGAGAGCATTCTGCCACGGCACCCGATTGTTCCGCCCTCCTACCTGATTGAACCCGAGGAATTGTCAAGCTTGCCCCGAGCCGACCTAGCCCCCCCTATAAATACCCCTTCCGGAATCCCTCTCCCTTCTTGTTTCTTGCTCACCCTGGAGGCCGCCGGTCGACTCGATCTGCCAAATCTCAGCCATCGTCGCCGTGCTAGCACCTCGGAGCGCCTCTCGGGTCGAAGCCCTGTGCCACAGACGCCGCTCCTCCCCGGATCTGCTAGCCCCTCTCCTCCGCTCGGCTCCGACCGCTCCTCCCCCTGCCACCGCACGCCGGGCCGAGTTCCTTGGCCGTGGACCTCACTCTCCGATGGCCCGAGCTTCCCTAACCCACCCGGGTGCTCTCGGTCGCTGCCAGTGCCGCCTATCTCCGCCGCATACCTCTCCGCTTCCGAATGCCCCGGCGAGACCTTCATCATCGTCGATCCGATCCCGACCGCTGCCGCCTCGAGCTTTTTCCCTTGTTGGTGAGCTCCTCCACCGCTTTCCCTTGCGCTACCCCCTCTGGATGTTTATTCTACACGTCTCTCGTCCCCAGCTTCCCCCCGGCTCGCCTCCGAGAGCCGCCTTTGTCATCGCCGTCGTCGTCCTCCCATCTTTTCTCTTCTCTCTCTACCGTCTCGGCATCCTCATCGCCGGCCATCCTCCGTCCTCGGCGACGCAATCCGAGCCACTCCATCACTTCGCAGTGCTCCTCTCCTCCCGCCAGCATACTCCCCTCCCGCCCAAACGCCGCCGCTCGCCGGAGTCGCCTTCGTGCGCTGTCGGCCGTCGGATTGCCGCCTTGTTCATCGTCGTGTTCTTGTCACGCGTTTGAGAGCCGAGCCAAGCCGCGCGCTAGCCGCTCTCACCGTCCAGTGGGCCCCGCCCTGGGGTAAACCCTGCTGTGGGCCGTGCTCCTATCGGGTGGCCCCTTTTCCTGGTGAAGCTGACACCCGGGCCCTAGCTGTCATAGAACCCTTCCTTTCACTACCATGTGGGCCATCACTTTGACCCTGGCCCACAGTCCATCCAGCCGGCCTCCCTCTGTCTCCCTGCCCTGTGGGCCAGCCTGTCAGGGACCCCACTGTCATTGGCGGCACAGTGATAATCCAGAGAATATTCCCATCCATAAATTCCAAATAATCATTTTTCAGTTATCCAGAAATTCAAATAAACTTCGGAAATTCATATCTTTCGATCCGTCCATCCGATTGACTCCGTTCCAGTTGCAGTATTTTTCAAAAAATGAGATATGTTCCTTGGACCTTTCCCGAGAAATATTCTTTCTGGAAAATTTAATAATTTTATTTTCCAGTGATCCAGAAATTCCAATAATCTTCGTAAATTCATATCTTTTCCTCCGATCGCCCGATTGATTCCGTTCTAACTCTAGTAATTTTCTAAAATTGAGGTCTATTCAATGGCATTATTATTTGCACTAAATAAGATCTTTTACTGGTCTTTGTGTAGATTTTTGTGTGTTTACGCATAGTAACTGAAGGAGTACGCGTAGGCTACGATAGCAGAAAACAAAATTTCTACCGCGCACACCAGGACATCATGCGAGAGAGGGATCATGGATCGTTACCACTAGACGCGCAGTGCAGCGGAAGAAGGGTTGGAGAAGCCGGTCCAACTACGCGCGCGTCGAGGTAGTAGTGGAAGTAGTCGATCTCCGGCCGTTCAACGCCGCAACGAGCAGCGCCTCTACCGGTATCCACACGTCCGGGGCTGAAACGCTGATCGCGAGTGTACTAGCACTCGTGAGTGGCTAGGGTTTGGCTCGGGAGGTGGCGGCTAGGGTTTAGCTCGAGGCCAACAGAAAAACACACACGTCCATCTCCTCGGCCCCTCGCCTCCCTATATATAGACCTCCTTACTCAGACCTCGTGGACCGAGGCCCAGTAAGAGTCTACTCGGATCTCTATCCGAATCAAGCCCATATTCGAATCACATTCGAATAGGTGTTCCAGCCCGTTAAGCGTGCGACCCTGTAGGTTCGCGTATATTTTGTCACGACCCGGAAACACCTTTCTGATCACCCTGTTAATAGTGGCCTCTAACAAGGCATATTAACCCCCAAAATATATGTAAAGATCATATCGGCTGCACCTGTATGTCCTCATGTACAAATCCCTTTGCCTCACGATATCAATTGAGCTCAAGGCAAGACTTGTGTCATCCTCTTAATAGCTCAATCACTCTCTCAATCCTGTGATGGATTACAAACTTGTGATTGACACCTCAATCACCCTAGCATGGCCATGCATTTCCATAATCTATTACATCGAGGGGCACAGAGATATCTCTCCCGTCAGGAGGGGCAAATTCTATCTTGATCATTCACATCCCACTACATGTTTCATAGCAAACCCGAAGACTACTTTTATAACTACCCAGTTACGGAGTAGTGTTTAGTAGTCCCAAAATAAGCTACTACGTATGTTGGGAACCATGATGATCTCAAGTCTAAGTACTCTACATAAACACTACTTGAGACTAACTGATGACACATGAAATCTCTGCAGTATCTCATGGCGGGTCTATCCAACATATGTTCACTAACATATGTCCATATTATCGATTTGGTATCTTCATACCATGATCCATGAGACATGATCATCAATCAATACATATGCTAATATTAGAATCATATTTGTTCCTTATATGATATATGATCAGGGATCATTTAGAAATAGCAACATTTGACATTAAGAGTCTCATGAATAAGTTATGTACTCATTGATTAATAATGATAATGTCTATTTCAAGAAACCAATCAATACATTATAAACATAGCATGTGATATATATAACATCTCCATGTTGTCTCTAGGGCATATCACTAACAGTAACGGTTGCCGGAATTTCGTTTCGGAGTGGATTTCGCGACGATTGCTCGAAGACCAGTGAAGACCCTAGAGCAAGGCAAGTCACCTTTGATCATCTCGGACCCATAATTTTGGAACTAATTATTTTAATTGCCAAATTGCATGATTTAGGTTACACTGTAATTAAAATTCCGGCCGCGGTCACGAGACGACTAACGGGCCACCGACCCATTTGCTGCATGACTTCCTTGACTGTTGTGATTCCCTTACACATCCTTGTCACCTCCCTGACAGATTTCGGTATCCGTGCCGATGGGCGTGATACCGGTGATTGCCTATCAAATTTAAAAATGTCTACGATGGGTAAAATTTGGGTTTACGAAACTTTGGAAAACCCAACACCTGGGTCAGAGCCTTGAAAATAAAATGGTTTGTGAAAACCGCGGTGCGGTGATCGTGCCATCGTGATAGTCTCCCGCACTGCAGCTAAGGACTAATTCCTCTGGAATTTCATCCGAACATATGACAGTACAACCACATGGGTGATATAGGATAACTCCTGGTTGAGTAATGAGTCTCCCAGGGACGCCTTATGTGCCATTGGACTGTGGATCATGCGGGAGGGCGTCAGGGGTGCCTCCTGAGTTCCTGGCATAGCATGGTCTTGGACCTACCCTGTCGTTGGTCTGAGGACCCCTCCAGTTGGCCTAGGGTAACCTGGGAGGGTTTGAAAAATGCCTTGTCACGAAAACCTCTACGTCACCACATCGTACCCAATGCGTGTGATCTGGTGACTAAAGTGAGTCGCGTCGTGTGGGTAAAGTATACCCCCTCTGTAGAGGTCTAAACTGTTTGAACAGCCGTGCCCATGGTCATGGGCGGATGTGAGGTGATTCCTTAGTGTAGTTTTGTTTGACAATTGCTTGTGAAATGATGTTTGCGGATTAGGAATCTGATTTCGGAAAATGTTGTGGAGCTATCATGGATGGTAGGGCTGTGGGCCTAATGAGGTTGGATCAGCTGATGGCGCTGGATCCCGGAGGCCAACTCTTGAGAGTTGCGCTGATTCAAAGATTGATACAACTCATCCAATCAGGCGAGACTCACCTCGCCCTAATTGTTGAGAAGCACATACTAGTAGATTTAAAAAGATTTAAACAAAGTAGATTGCAAAATAACCAGCCTCTCTTTGAAGCTTGTAACAACCACCTAAGTTCCCCTGGCTTGTTGAGTACGTAAGTACTCACCCTTGCTCTCTCTCTATATATATAGTTCTCCACCGGGAGCTGGATGTTGGAGTTGCAGTGAAGTGAAGATTAGGGTTTCGTCCTGGTTCCCAGCCATTGCCTGTGTGTTGGGACTTAGTCTGCTGTTCCACTGCTGCCGCTGCCTCTGTGTTGTTCGTTGCTGTCTCCGGCTTGCTTCGAAGCTGCAACGTAAGTTAAGGTATATGTCTATTATTTATTCATTTATTTAAGGTACTACAATGATGCACGTCTGTTTGCCGTGGATACCAGCGCTGTGTCCTGGGACTGGTATCTGTATCGCGGTTCCACGGGGAAGCCGTTCGCACTGTTTTCCTGTGGCACGCCCTATTTGGTGCCGTTGTATGGTGGTGCCAGATCAAGGTGTGACAACATGCATATGCAGTGGATCCTTTTTGTGTTGAGTGACAAATTAGACTGCGTTAAGATACTGAAGAACTGCCACAAAGCTCTCCCAAATGATGGTAAGGTGATCGTCATGGATGCTGTTGACACCCAAATTTGGCACCATGGAAGATGTATACAAAAGGAAGCCAAATTTGGAGAAGGAAACCGAGCCTTCTGTATGAGGCCAGTCCGACCGCCTGTTGGGAGCCGGTGGGACCGGCTGTATGCGGCCGGTTCGAACGGCTAGCCCGATGGTCAGACCGGCCATCATAGTCCTACTCCGGTTAGAGTTTTTCTTATGTTTCCTTGCTTGAGGCAGGGGCTTTTAGAGTCCTAATTGATCTCTAAGTCTAATAGGACGTGGAGAAGGCCTTGTAGATGCAAGACCACCCCTCCTATAAATATAGGGGGCCAAGGCCAATTAAGGAATCAACAAAACAACCAATCAATCTTCAAAATCAATATACTTCAACCCCCTAATTGCTTGTCGTCTCTTGTCTCTACGATGTTTGAGGATGTCCTCGCTGGCCTGCCGAGCCTAGGACAAATTGACGCGCGTTTACACTGACGGGGTCCCTCCCGGGTGATCATTTGGCGGCATCTACCCCCTGCGGCGTCTCCGGGTGCCTCTATGGGTTACACACAAGATGCTCACGTGTGTGGCATGACGCGATTTTGCGCCAACACACTTTTTGGTGACCTTGCTGAGGAACAATTTTGATTGCTATAGCCGAAATTCTACTACAAAGAGAGTCTGACTATGATTATATCTCTTTCCTTATCATGCAAGGTAACATGAAGCTGAGTCCTATTCTATCTCAAATTGTATGGGCCGGCCCACCCTCTATCCGAATGGCTGCATTTGCCTTCCTTGAGGTACCCGGGGCCTATGACCTCTAAGGTAGCCCTTGAGACCTTCATATTTGAGTCACAGCTGATGCCAGGTACTTATCCTCCACGGTGAAGGAATCCCGAGTGCTTTGCTCTCGAGTACTCATTGTTTGAGTGCTTTCTCTCCGGAGTCCTGCTTCAATTGGAAACGAGGCTATGAAGGACTTCATGAAAATAAATAAATAGTGTGTACCGAATAGGCACACCTATTAGGTATAGCCCCTAACTTTGTGCTTAATTGAAAAACAATTAAACATAAAGTAAAAGATCTTTGATATTTAAGTCTTTTCCGAGTGATATGGTTCTCAAAAATTGGACTCTTCAACCAATTATTGACTAGAATTTTGCTTATGGCAGTTTGGCTAAGCATGTAAGCCGTCTATCACTATAGACCAAGCCCAATGTGTGATGAGATGTACTTGAGAGATACCTACATCTCCAATTTTAATAGAGACCAGCTGTTGATCCTTATATGGATATATTCTCAATCTACCCTATAGTGCACAACTCAATTCACTCATGACCATCATCATCATCAAATCCAACGGTTCAAATCATCCACGTCCGATCGAACGATTGAGATTGCTTCCACCTTTCCCTGCAGATCGAACAACATGTGACGTCCTCCCCTACCCCTGATCCCTGCAGTCTTTCCCCTCACGCTCCCTTACTTTCCCTGGCCCGCGCGCCCACACATTAATCGCCGGCACACTCGCCTTAAGCGCCGCCGCCGCCATCGTCATCGATCCTCCGCTGTCAACCCAGTGCCTTCAGGAGAGCTGCCGCCCCGCTGTCTCAATGGCTGGTGCCATAGATCCCACACCAGAGATCTTATCATGAAGGGATCCATGCCGTCATGAGGGGCGTTGCCTCGCCGTTGATCCCACGCTAGAGATCACCCTCGCGTCACCTCACTGCCGTCTCAAGTGCCGCTGTCAATACCTCATAGTCAAGGTCTCCTCTCGGCCCCTATCGCGGCCTCGATCCGGCGTCAGCCTCATCTGCCCCGGCCTCCTCTGCTGTGCCACCGCTCCAGGTGCCCTGGCCTCCTCCACCGTGCCTCCCTCCTCAGAACGGCTATAGTCGGAGTCGACCTCTGGTGACATGTCCGGCGCCTCCATGCTCCCTCTCACTGGCGCCGCCAACAAGCCCTACATCTCTGAGCTCCTCTCCTTCTCGATCGAGCGCCTCAAACAAAGTACACACAAGCCTACTTCCCCTATGAAGACCCCACCAGGATAGCTACTGCTTCACTGCTCGATGGTGATGGTGATCTGATGGTGTGCTGGGTGCGCAAGAACCGGAGTTTTGCTATGGGTTTATGCGGAGTGGGTACGGCGGCAGATGTTTGAGGTGGCGGTGGATAACAACGGGGCCTTCATCACCACCTCCGAGGTGTTCTCCTTCACGTAGCTCGATGGGTAGGCACTGGTAATGTGTGATCTAATCTATTGCATAATGCTGTAGAGAGACTATAGTAACTAGATCCCACTTTGGTGCTCAGCATTTGTGTGTTAAAATATAATGTGACAGGTTGTCCCTGGTTTGATTTGTCAGCTTATTAGTTTTGAGTCATCAAGGGCTTTCTGTTCTTGTTTAGGACATTGCAGGCTACTGAGAATTATGTGGGGTGGGTTCTGTGCTGCAATTGATTATTGTGGGTGTATCATCTAGATAGAGATCTCCGGATTTATGAGCTATCTGAATCGTTTTCTTTTTTTTCTTCTAGGATCTACTTGTGCATTGGATTTGGTACGAATTTGTTGCTGGACATGGTTGTGGGTTTTTATGTGAATGATTTGCTTTGTACGCTTCGGTACGATAATGTTGATCTTTTTTATCATGGAGTCTTGGGGTGTTCTTCCCTGATTTTTGACAAAACTGGGTATAAACCGCCCAAACTCCCAGAGACTGCAACTTTGTGTATGGAGTGTATACCACTGTTAGTGAATAATTGTTATTCCTATATATGAATAACTATTATTCTTCAAGAAGATGAATACTTTTGCCGTTTGCTTATTATCTAATATATGATGTACGGTCCTTATTTCTCTTTCTCCCATTTCTCATAAATGTATGATCCAATGTTCCAAAGTGCAGTTGCTAACAATGCATAATTGCTGCTGCCAGAACCATTAATCTAGCCTCATGTTCTTACCAACACAGAGGAAATATAATTAGAACTTACAGGATGCGCTTTAAGTTACAGCTCTATAATGTTTTCTCTTAAGAAGTCCAATATGAGAATATGTGCTAAGATATATGCTAAGATATTTCTGGGTATTTGCTTTCAGAAACATTTTTATTTGTAATATAGAAGTAAACTCAATCAAGATTATCAAATTAAGATATATACCATATAATACACAAACTACTTTTACTCATGACCACGACCATCATCAAATATCTAACGGGCCATATGGTCTGCTTGAAATCCGACGTCCTAGATCGTCCTCCCCACCGCGCACTCGCATTCTCGCCGTGATCGACGCAGCCTCCCACCTCCCTGATCACCTTCCCTCCTTAGGCCCGACCAAGCGCCTCCCCCTTCCCCAGCGCATGATTCTCCCGCTCTACTCCGCTGAGGGAGACAATGGCGTTGCCGTCCTAAACCAGCGCCGAAATGGGATGGGGTAGGGGGAGATGGCCATGTGCCTGGGGATGGGAAGGAGATAGAGACGGCGGCGGCAGCCAGGGACGGGGGAGAAGATGGCACCGCTAGCGCCCGGCCCTGCGACTTGAGAGGTCAACATCCTCTTCCTACTGCCACCCCTCCAGTTGTCCTCCAAGAGCTGCACCATTATGGGGGACACAGGTGATGTGACAGCCATGGCACTCCCCTACCGCCGACGCACCATCTCCCTAACCCGATCTGTTTCGATCTACAGCCACGCCACTCCCCTGCTGCCCGACAGGGAGAGGGAGAGGAGGAGAGTCATGGAGATCGGGATTCGGGCAGTATCCGATGAGCAGTTACTTCAAGGAGAACCAGAAGACCTACCAAGAGTGGTTCGCCATCGCCCCAAGCAATATCGACTCGCCAAGCCCCCACAATATCCACTCCCGGGCGCCCGCGTACTTCGCTCGGTCCCCTCCTGCCGCAGACCCAAAACGGCTCTGACCTCCGATGCTCGTGCCGCTCCTCGGTCGGTCTTCGCTGTTGTCTCCGCACATCGGAGGGCGGGACACCACTAGGCACCGGCCGTCATCCCCACACCAATCCCGCCTCAATTTGCACCACCACTGACCCGAGCTGCGCCTCTGACAATCAAGCCTTCCTTGATCTGCAACGCCACCGTCCAGGCCTGCCTTGCTCCGTGCTGCATTCCTAGCCATCTTCGTCCTTCTCGTCTTGTACCTAGATCGCAGACGATACAAGCCTCATCAGTGGTGGCGGCGGCGAAGACAGCTTGCTTGGCCATGAAGATGGCACACTACACCGTGCAAAATAGACAGATAACCGGCCTCCTGATAACTCTTTTTTATGTCTATGTTAACCTTATATTTTAATTAGTTCGATTTGATTTGAGGATTTTTATGTTAACATGATGATGTTACTCTGTGTTGGGTGGTGCAGATAGGAGTGGAATGCGGGGCTCGGTTTCAAACCAGGAAATTATTCTAGGCAGGTATACACAACCATATATGTGTATGTTTCGATCTTTTTTCGATAGAAATCAACATTTCAGAGTGTAACCAGCCCTAGATGTATGAAAAAGATGGAGGGACAAAACTTAGATGTATGACACGGTACTGACTAATATGTCCTCAATTTTTCAACCACTGCTTTTTAGTAGAATAATTGGAATGTATATGTTTCTGAAATGAACTCTGTCCCAATTAACAAATTCAGAGCTGTATCCTCTTTTAAGTTAGTTCATTTGTTTCCCTAACTTTTAGGAGGGAACAAAACCTGAAATTAAGAGATGCTAGCATGTAATTTCCCCCTGAAACATAAGTTGTTCATCTAACTTTTGTCCAAATTTACTAAATGTACTAAACGTCTGGCCTCCATTATGGATCAATTATCAGTGGAAAATTCTGCACTACACTAGAGTGAAAAGGCAAGCACTGTGTTCATATGGGGTTTGTAGGCATATTTCAACTAAATCCAATTTTTGAGTGCTACAGTGCTACAAGAAGCTAGAACGCAACAGTCTCCAGTCCTCCAAGTGAGATGCCACGCCATTAGTGGTTCCTGTGCTGCCATGCCACTAGGCCCATGTCTTGCTCTTGATCTCTCTCTATTAGTCACTACAGCTAATTTGTGTTTGGTTCCTGATATTTTTGGAGATGCAAGAACCGAAAATGGAAATGGCTGCTGCCTGCAAGGTGCTCGAAATCACCACCTCTAGAATTAAATGTGTGAAAGTGGTTGAATGGTTCTGAAAATTTATCCTTTACATGTAACTATACTTTTTTGTTCTAAATTTACAGCAGAATCATCTGCCTGAGCTGCCCAACCAATGCCATGGAAATGCTGTTTATATAGCATGCATGGCCTCCGACTTTGTGCCAGAGCTAGAAGCAACTAGACTGAAAATAATAGTGGTAGTGTCCGGCATGAGCTTCTGGACACAGGTTGCAGGTCAATGAGTGAGTACCATATTTAGTACATATAGCTAGCCTTTTATCTGAAACATATAGTGAATTATAAAATATCACCATCCTGATAATCTTCTGATACTGCAGAATTCTTTAAAAGCTTGGGTGTTCTGTTGTTTGTTGAGCATTCCTACACAATTATGTTTGAGAGAATATAACTGCACGTATGCGAACTTATGGTGAGGAATTCCGTGTGTGAACTTTCAAATAATTCTTGTCTAAGCTTTAAATGCTTAATAGGCACTTATACAAAAATGCACTTGATAATCTTGTTGTCAAATTAAGGCTTTTATGCATCCACAATGTACCAGTTGTAAAAGTATAGTGTGAAAAGAAAAGTGAATAAACCACCTGTCTCTCTCTCTTTTTGTTTTGCTTTCTCAGATATTATCATATTAATGAACTACATTTGCCGCCTCATCTTGAAGATGTTGAGGTTGTTCATCATCCATATGAATCCCAATTTTTTTATTAAAATGATTTTCATAGCTTTACAGATAGATGACTGACATTGAAATCTGCAGAACCCCAGAACAGCCAACATGAGAATAGCACGCTTTGAAGTCTCTTCCTTGAACTGAAAATAGCATGCTTTTTTATCTTAGCGAATTCATGGAAATAAATTTAGTTATTATGGCTCTATCCAATTTTGGATTTCATAGTCTTCATGCATCATTGTTCTTAAAGGGCAATAGTGATTGTTTTTGCAGGAGTGCTGCGAGAGCTAAACACCCTGCACAAATCGAACCAGGCGACATGAATATGAGCAACCTTGTTTAGAAAAGTCTCAATAAAATACTAGTTCACAATAAGAAGTGTATGTCTCATGAAACATTGTTGTAGTTGTAGAAAACTAGAAATATGCATGTTACCAACACCATGATTTTATGGCACAAGAAGTAACTTACTTTCAATTGGGAATTTTGTCTATATATTTAAAACAGTTGCTTCTAGAATGGAAGATTTGTGCCTTTGTCCATTATGCCTCACAAGTCAATTTTTGCAGAACAAAGCTACAACTGTTAAAATCTTATATTTACTTCCGAAAGCTGAAAATTAGGATTTATCTTACAAGACAGTGCACAAAATTGTCCATCAATTAGGATAACAATGAAGTCCATGGAATTTTGGAGCAAGAAGTGACTTTTGAGAGCTTATGTTTATTTTGCAAGAGATTTAAATGAAAAATTATTTTAGATATGCCAAAAATATTATTTTAGCTACGTGCGTTGCATATGCACGATTACTAGTATCTTAAAATAATCAAGATACCTAAATGTAATACACCCGGTAGCTGGCTTAGTGTGAAGCATATCTGATTATTTAATTGGTCCTTATAAAATAGCACCTGCATCGCGATTTTAACGCGACCAGCAGGCGGCCCAATAGAGCATGCTATTTAAGAACTCATATCTTTGGCCCACTGCTGAATAAGCATGCTCAAACCGACCTATCTAGCACCGCCCTATAAAATCTGGAGATTTTGATAATTGCTCAACCTGCCCATTGCTCCGGGGGTATGCTACCAAAGCATAGCAGATTTTGATGCCGAAGTTGTTGTAGAAATCCTTGAATACGCCGCCCCCGTGACGATGTGATCGGGGGGCTCTAAATCTTTAAATTATACTCAGTATGAAGTCTTTTGCCTAGGCCACAGTAATGGTAGCAACAGGTCAAACCTCAATCCACTTTGTGAACTTGTCCACCGTGACGAGAAGATGTGTAAACCCTCTTGGGGCCTTCTTGAATGGCCCGACCATATCGAGCTCCCAGAATGCAAAGGACCACGATATTGGGATAGTCTGCGACTCTTGTGCTGGTAGATGTGTTTGCCGAACGAAAAATTAACATCCCTCACATGACCAGCGAGTGTTTCAGCGTCGGTAACCACAGTCGGCCAGAAGAATCCTTGCATGTAAGACTTTCCGACTAACATTATGGATGCGATGTGGTTGCCACAAATGCCCAATTTCATAGATTGCAAAATTTGCTTGCCCTCCTCAGGTGTGACACAGCGCATGAGAACTCCAGATGAACTTCAACAATATAGGTGCTCTGACTATGATAAAGTTTTTGCTCCTTCGCTTAACTTGCTCGGCTTAGTTGCGGTCTTCAGGGAGTTTGTCTTCCAATAGGAATCAGATGATTGGAGTCCACTAGTCTTGAGAGATAATGAACACCTCCATTGGTTCTGGGTTTGGTGCAGCCTCCGACTGAACGGGTTATGGCTTCTTCTTGATTGAGAGTTCCAGTAGTGACTTCTTTCCTTGTTTTGGCTAAATAGGTATCAGAACTTCGTATTAGCATAGGATTCGACTGACGAGCCTTACGGGGCTACCCTACCCAGCGGAGTTGTGGCTAAATAAGGTACCTGAATCATGCATTAGCATAGGATTCGGCTAGCGACCCTCATGGGGCGTACCCTAGCTAGCAGAGTGATACCCGAGCCCCGATTGCTGCTGGAGGTCGGTTGTTGGCCCACATGGAGTGTACCAAGGTAAAGGTGACATCCGTGTCTCGACTGGCGCAAGTACTTGGTCAGTAGCCCTCATGGAGCCTTCCTAGTGATTCATAAACCGTCGCACTTCAAGTATATTTTGGCAGACTGGTCCAGCCCTCGAGCATTGGAGATAGGCTCGTAGCCATGAGTTTCTGTTACACGTATCCGGATCTGGGCCCTGCATTATAAACATATTGGATGAATAGCACTGATGTAAAAAAATCACCCAAGAAAATTGATGTATTTTGCAATATATGCAAACATGTGTTTCTCCTCTTATTGATTTTAATTTCCCCGAGTAGTTAACCCCTTACGTTTAAACACTCTGCCCGACTAGTCATAGCCCTCAAGCATCGAGAGTCAGCTCATGGCTCTTTTCCAGACACGCATTTTGGGTGACTTGAGTTCATCTTTCATGGAGCAACGCTTCACGGATCAGAATTTATGCTACTCTAGTACTTTCGCAACCGTTAAGAACAAAAAAGCAAAATGTGCAACATGTGCACCTATTAGGTATAAGCAGCTACGGCATTGGCGAGTCCGAGTGAGAAATTGATGATCTTATCCCCCTAGATCTGATCCCAACTGGTGCTAAGCCATATCCGAGTCAAACCATAGGGAAGTGAGTTGCCTCTAGCCCCGTTTGGATGAGAATATCATATAAAGGAGAAAATATTTATCAGAAAGTGACTTAGCTATTCAGTATTCCACGAGTTGGGAATGGAGAGTGCCATCCTCGTGCTTGAGCTTTTGTGCTCCTAGGCATGTCACTTGTCCTTCTGATAATCTTTCATTTTGGAAGGTCGAGGACAGCTACGCTCGACTGCAGCAACAATGTCCTCCAATTTTTGCTTGCGGTCCCTTGTCTTGGATGGTCCCGTGTCATCCATCTCGCATCATTCTTTTTGTCGGAGCTTGTCCTCGAGTGCCTTAGCAAAGGCATCGGCCAAGGTGGCATACTTGTTGGCCATCTCAAAGAGAGTTGGGCGGCTTCCAAGTGACGATGAACGGTGTGTCTCTGACTCCCTTGCGGAAGGTAGCAATGACTGTCTCGTCATTGATCTTGGGGATCGTGTTTCTCTTCTTGGAAAAGCCCTTGATAAAGTCCCGGAGTGACTCGCTCTTCCTGTTGTGACACTGGTACAGATTGTACTCGGATCCTGGCTCTCGTACGTGCCCTAGAAGTTTGCCACAAACTGCTCATGGAGTTCCCCCTAGGAGCCAATAGACCCTCTACGAAGCCCTATTAACCATATTCGTGCCGAGTCGGTTAGGGCGATGGGAAGATAGTTGGCCATTGCCTTGTGGTCGCCTCCAGCTACTCGTATCGCCAAGGTGTAGACTATCAACCAGGATTCCGGGTTGGTCTTGCCATCATACTTGTTTGTCCCAGTCGGCTTGAAACCTAACGGCCGGTCAACTTGACGTAGCTCGCAGGAACCCCGTCGTCCTAGTGGGATGAGTAACGAGGGCTCCAACTCCAACCGCGGAGGTGGAACCGCGCATGGTGGAGGCCAAAATGCTCGTGTTCGCCTTCCAGTCGACAGCGTTCTTCTTTCTCATGTTCAAGCCGGCGAGTGTTGATCTTGTGACTAAGATCACAGCGTAGTCGTTCTCGGGCGTCATGGTTGTCCTGGTGTCTGCATGATGGTATTGCTGGTGATCCTCGTTGTTGCCCTATGATCCGTGGAGTGACTTCGAGTGCTGACAGTTAAATCCTGCTGCTCGGCATCTGGCCGTGGTTGATGAAGTTGCAGCATCAGAAGCTGTTTTGCTCAAGTTGACCAAGGTATCTCCAGTCTCCTGGCGTTGTTGTACCACTGCTATTGTTATCATGGCCTTGATCCCGACAATAGTTGGCATTGCTTGGTGATAGGCTTCTAGCTGCAAGGTATCCAGTAGCATTGCAGCAACCATGACGTTTTGTTGCGGAGTGACGAAGGCGTCATGGTCACCTACTCTTGTATGGAGGACTCTTGTTGTGTTTGCCACCGGTTTTACGCAGCTTGCGGTTGCGTACGTCTCATTTGGCTTGCAGACGTCGGTCTTCTTCCTCCTTTTACTCACCTAGTATGTGAGCATCTTTCTCTTGTTAATCGTGTAGTCGGCATGCATCTTGACTTAGGGTACCTTTTTTGACGCCATAAAGAATTCACGTGGAGGTGAGAAGCTTCCCGAGCTGCCGTTCCACTAAGTATCGGAGTCCAAGTACTGAACCGGTGTAATAATGACTCCAACCTCCCTAGATCCGATCCCGAGCGGCTGTAGGCCGTATCTGAGTAGAAGTCCAGAGGATTGGGTATGCCACGTCATATTGGAATTGAAGATGGTTGCGGTATTTACGAGTCTGAATGGGGGATTGACGAGATATGGGGGATTGATGATCTCGTCTTCCCCAAATTCGATCTCCGCCGGCGCAGGACCGTGTCTGAGTCGAACACTAGGAAAGAGAGTTACCCCAGAGCTCATAGGTCTTGGGTGTCGCTAAAGCACGTTGTCGAAGATTGCCGCAGCGTTGAGGAGGCCAACTAGTGCGAGGTTGGCTTCATCTCTACCCGATCGAGCTGAAACCGAAGCGGACAGAGTGAGATTGCCAAAGTCATCAGCGATAAAGTCGAGGCTCCCAAATCTGGTGGCTTGTCTAGGAGTAAAGGCCATGCCGGCGACTCCAGTGATTGGATCCATCGGGCTTGTTGACGATGATCTTGACGAGGCCCCCTACTTGGTGCGCCAATTGTCGATGTTTTATATCGCCTGTATTGAATATGAGGCTATTCGTCGGACCTGAACTCGATGGATTCAAAAGAAGACAAAGTTTATATTGGTTCAGGCTCTCAATGTGAGGTAATACTCTACTCTAGTTGTTGTGTATTGCTTTTGCTATATGTGGAATCATCTGCCCTAGGGGGCTCCCTATCCCTCATTATATATGTGGAGGGATGAGTGTTATAATATAGGAAACCTAGTCAGATACGACCAAGGGTATTCCTTATCAGTACATAGAGAGTCCGACTAGGATTATATCCCTTTTCTTGTCTTGCAAGATAACATAAAGCCGAGTCCTATTCTATCACTAATTGTATGGGCCAGCCAACCCTCTGTCTGAGTGGCCGTATTTGTCTTCCTTGAGGTACCCGAGGCCCATGGCCTTCACACAATCTAGGTAGAGGAAAATGGTAGGCATTGAACATGACCCAGATTCACCCGTCCTAGGTGAACACATTCTCTAAAATTCAATGCATAAATATTGTGCTACCATATAATGTAATGAATTGTACTCCATTACCAGAAGATGGAGTTACGCAAGAGGAAACTACACATGTGTCGGCTATTCATCAGGATGTTCTAGATTCCACTTACATTGAATTTGATAGTGGAATTTTTGAACCTCCACTAACTAGTTTGACGTTGAAGGTGAGTTTCGGATGTCATTTTATACTTTATAAAGTGGACCCATAAACTGTACAATAAACCATGATGTAACAGATCATCTCAAGGTTGCACAAACTTGAGAATGTGCAGATGATGATGATAAGGCAGCCAGGCAGTTTCAACAACAAGGTAAATACTTTAATTGACTATATATATATATGTTCAAATTTTAATGCCAAACATTGTTTCCCTACTAGATGATGAGTATGAGTCATAACTTGTGGATGTTAAGGGAGTTAATGCTATCGTTACGGATGATCCATATGACTATGTATACCACAAGCTACCAAAGAGACACCACGTTTTGAAGAAAGTAGCTAACTGCAAGTTCTGCGGTGCAATTAGGTTTCAATTCGAGCTTCCCAGGTTCTATTGCAGGCACAGAAAGATAAACATACATATTCCAGTAGTCCCTGTTGAGTTAAAATGATTGTTTACAAGCTAGGTGCATAGTGATGCAAAGTATTTTAGAAAAAATATCCGGTACTTCAACTCTCATTACTCTTTCACAAGTCTTGGGTGACCCTTGACCACAGCGTCAGCACTATAGCCGGTACTGGTATATATACTTTTTGTGTGCATGTTGCGTTGTACCATCGCCTGGGCCAATTGGTGCCTGGTTCTCAAGGGCCTCGCATATGCAGCTGTATTTTTTTTGACAAAAAATGATACCATCGAATTTGATACGATCAATAATTGGCTAGACTTATGACTATCTCCCTCAAGGTACTTATTTCAATTTTTCGATCATGTTTATTATCATCCTTTACTTTTGTTGGCATGTTTAATTTTTGCATGAAAAAGCCTTTTGCAGATTATGAATTGAACGACAAGGATTTAATTGCTCAAATAACGGTAGAGACATCGTCCAAAAATGATAAGCTGGTGGACATAGAAGATTTATTTGTCAATCAAGATAATCTATTGTGCCTGACAGATAAAAATGCACTTGTGAATGATGATGTCCTACTTATAAGGAATTACTATTAGCATTTAATTGTCAATATATTCTAAAGGAATGAAAGATTTTTCCTTAAATCTCTAGGTCATAAGTGCACACATATACTATATAAGGGACCAAGCAGGGAGTGATGAGAAAGTGTACTTTGGAAACACCATTAATTCTGTCTTGCTAAAATGGGATGGCTAGCTTGGAGTGAAAGAAGATGGTGATATAAACAAGAACTATATTACAAACATAGTGTTTAACTATCTCAAGCATGAACTGGTAATGTCTGGTTCTCTAAATCTGATACGATTTATGTTTGTAACTATATACATGTCCCAGTACTAACTCGATGTCTTGGTTAGATTTACTTTCCAATAAATATCAAAAACACATATTGGTATTTAGCGGTTGTGAATGTGAAAAAACATGAGATTCAAGAACTTGACTCTCTGTGTTGCCACCACCGCCATGTTAACCTCACTACTACGATTAGTGAATATGACATGCTTACTCCCTTATTTAAATTATTATTTGTTTATGCCTATTGCTAATATAATGATTGAATAGCTGCAAGGACTAGAGTACCATCTTAGCATCATTGAACGGCATAAAGACTTGACTAGCAACAAGTGGGGAGACCTCCATGTTATGACATGGCGGATCATAGATCAACTACAAGAGCCAGTGCAGAATGACAGGTGTACTGCAAATCATATACTCTTTAAATACTTAAATAAGATAAATGATTTATATTCATTGTTGTGCTCATGTTTTATAATCTATCCAATAATACATTGATTCGTTTGGTCTATTCATGGTCAAGTTCATGGAATATTGAATAGGGGATACACTTTCTCATCCTGTTACATTAAGAGAACAAAAGTGTTAATCATATTTTATCTGTTTTCCTACTAATCAACATTACTTTTTACTACGTAGGGAGATATTGAACTTTTTAGGTTCAAGCTAGCCAACATACTAATATGTTGGAAAACAAATAAGGTAGAAGTGATTTCTGGCGCTAAAAAAGATGATGGTACCAAAGACAATTCAGATTAAGATGATATTGTAATTGTTGTCGAAGAACACAATAGTGGATTCTAAGTATGGACAAAGAAAGTAAATCTTTGTATTTAATCTCAAAAACCTTGCCATTACAGTGCCTTGGGTGCCGATTTATAGGCCTAGGGGTTCACTTACAGGTCCTAGGGTTTTATTTATAGGTGGTATTACATTATGGCCCCTTGATAGAGATAGCAACAGGGGTATTTATGTCTTTTCCTGTTCATGAGCCCTTGATAGGCCACTGGGCCATTATATGGGACGCCCTCTTAATGAGCCCTTTGGCCCATTGGGTAGGGATGTTGTTGGCAGGCTCGATGGCCCCTTGCTAGGCTTCGCCTGCTCGTCAAACCCTTCGGCTGCTGCGCCCTTCGCCTAGTGCTCCGGGCTCTCCGCCTCTCGGTCAGGCTCTTCATTCATCTTATATTGGCTTCGCCTTGCACACAGTGCTCTTCGCCACTGCGCCCTTCGTCTTCGCCTAGCGCACTGCGTCCTTTGCCTGTGTCAGGCTCTTCGCCTGCAAGCCTGCGGTCTTGAGCCGTCCAAAGGGGTTGCGGCCTATCTCCAACAGTAATATTGCATAGTCATCAAAAGGGATCAGCAGACTCGGTATTCGGTGAAAACAAATATAATTCAGTATTGTCTGTGGTTTGTATGATGGGTGTATAGGAATTGATAGGCGGCCTTTCCAACTACATCAAAGAAATTAAATGTGCCAAAAACTTGGAGAAGGCCACTACTATATAATTGTACATATATACGCACAATTGACGCATATATTATATTGTTTTCTCAAAAAGCTCCAATTAATACTAAAAGGAAGATGAATCAATGGACCGTGATTGCTTCAAGATGGCATATGAAAGGTCATGTATGAAGATATCCAGACGATGAAAAAACTCAAGGAGCAATATTGAAGCACTGTTTGGACTTGCAATTTTGGGTATGTTTTTGAATCACATATGTTCACTCCTTTTGCTCATGTTTTTAGAACATTATTTTATATCTTGTAGATTATTATTGAGTTCAGACGACACCCAGACTTCCAAAAAAGTTGGATGTTGCACAACTGGCAAAGTCGGTTTGTAGCTAGTCCGAAATTGACTATAACGTTTCAAAATGCAAATCAGTAAGATTGCTATTCTTTGCTCCTATGTGCTCATGTATTTGCTATCATAACGGTTAGCCTTTTGCAGATTCTTATACCAATGGAAAGCGGTAATACCTATATTCTAGTCATACTGGAACAAGATACCAAAAAACTCTTTGTTTTGAACCGCACTCCGCTTAATCTTATTTATAAAGACAATCCAAACATAAGATATGTAAAAAAACCTTTTATAGACTGCCAAACACTTCAATATAGTCATGCACAGAGCATGTCCTGGCTCTTTGTGGAATGAGGATATTAACCTATGGAGTCAAATAATCATTCCAAATGTTCCAATTTATGACAGGTAAGCTTTCTTCTAAGATTTCGTCGGAACCATTAAATTTATTTATCTGACACAAATATAGCTAACTATTCAATCATCTCAAGGATCTATCTGGTTATTTTGTTCATCCCTTCATATGTAAATGGAAAAAATGAAGAACTACAATTACCTGCTTTTAAGGCCAGTATTACTTGTGAAAGCTACGAGTTATATATATGATTTATTATTCAAATATATATAGCTAAGTATTCATATAGCATTGACCATTTAGAATATTATATATGATTTATTATCAAATATTACTTGTGCAAGATGGCTACGAGTTAAGGAAATAATTTTTGCTATATCTATTGACGGACCAAGAGAATGAATGTGAAAACAATATCCCTGGCGGCGCACAAGATTTCCTAAAGTGTATCTCTAATGATCAAAATTAGAATTAGTTAATTAGCTACAGGGTATTTCTATATTGTATTGACTACTTTTATTTTGGACATGTTTATGCCAGTAACAAATTAATGGAATAAATCTCTATTGTTCTTTTTTGTGTATCTGCCTCGCTGGCCTAGCGTGCCTCCCCCCAGCCCTCATCGGCACCGGAAGCCACCATAGATATAGGGCCCAGAAATTCGTCCCAAATTAAAAATTACCTTTTAAATAGAATTTTAGAAATTATTAAAATCTTAAAGAAAATTCAAACATTAAAAGACATAAAAAAATCCTGAATGTGGCTTGGAGTATTTTATTAAATTCTCCATGATCTCGAATTCTTAAGCAATTTTTACTCGAATTGTCATACCACTATATGTAATTTTAAAGAAATAAAAATAATTATCAGAATTTTTATAGATGAACAACCTTCACATAAGCCTCTCCTCTCTCTGCCAGCGTGCAGCCTCTTTCCCTCTCTTTCTCTCTACCTCCCATGTCACCAACTCTTCCTCCGTCCCGCTTGCGCCGCTGGACCAATCCCTCCCTGCTTTCTCTCGAGCCATCACCTCCACGTGGCTTGCTTGTGAACAGGGCAATGGAGATAAGGACGGTGAGGTGACAGCAGTGCAAGCGGATATGAGGCGAGCACAGAAGTGTGCCCAAAATTTTCACTGTTTAACCCTTTTTTTGGACTAATTTCGAAAATGGACCGTGGTAAAAACTATTTTCAAATATGAACCGTGACCTTAGTGCCATACCCGATGGCGCTGAGGTAGCTGGCACTAACATCCCTGCCACCGTGGCTAGTGGGGGATCAGCGCCAGTTGGCCTGGTGCTGAGCCACCTACCTCGGAGCCAAAAGGACTGGTGCTGAGCTAGGTGTCTTAACCCCTCCCCCCTGGCCTCCCCCTGCCCATTCCGTATTTCTTCCACTCAGCTTGAACAGAACAGTTCCCCCCACAACTTCTCTCTCCTCTCCTCTTAAAATCACTCGAAATCTTGGCCAAATCAACAGTTTTTGGAGGGGATTGTTCATGGGCCACGGGGTGCAAGGTAATCTCCTCTGATTTCTCTATCCATTTGTTGTTTTTATCAAGATTTTTTTGGGCTTAGGGCAAACCCTAGGAGGGGTCTTTGGGTGGAGGGATGTAATCAAATTTGTTTGTTTTGGCAAAGTTATCGCAATACATGTTTTGTGGTGGTGATTGTTGCGTGTATACCATTTTTTTAATTATTGATTGGGTGTAGGGATTGGGTTATTGATTGATTTAGAGGAAAATCAACCCTAATCCTCCAATGAAATAAACCCTATGTAAGTATATACTATATGGATAGACAACCCTAATTGAAAATAGAAGATGGTGAAATATTTGAAAATAATATTGTTACATTGTTCCATTTGATTTACGGGATATTGTATAGGATGGGTATTATGACCTTTTATTATAAATTAGTTATTTGGGAACGCATTTTTGTATTATTGATATGTTAGTTGCTACATGTTTTATATTTACCCTGTATTGTGTTTGGAAGGATGGATGCAAGTGGTTATACCTCTCGTCGACAACCTCCGGCAGACGTCCCTCACCCCATGTGTTGGTGTGGTGATGAGTGCAAGATGGCAATTAGCGAGGTGGATTTCACATATCGTCAAAGGTATTGGATATGCCGTAACTATGCATACTCCCCGGAAAAGCCCAGGCCTCAAGGGAAGAAAGGAAAGTCGAAGAAGCCGGTGGAGGTAAAATTCTTTTGTGTCGAAGTTGAATTATTTCATCCCTAGCCACTACGTTTTTCTTATATGTGTAGGTACCTAAGCCACCACCTCCTCTATGTGACTTTGTGGAGTAGATAGATATAGAAGTCCATCCTAACGACGCACGGTATGTTCGCATGTGTCAGCAGTGGGCAAGGGAGGATTTTGAACGATGCTACAAGACTGAATGCAGGGCTGAGGAAGAGCAGAAGAGGAGGGAGGAGAAAGAATGCAAGGAGAAAGAAGAGCATGAGGCCGAGAGGGAAAGGATGTAGCAGAGGGCACAACGTGCGAAGAAAGCAGGGTCAGAGGCTGCGAGAAAAGGGAAGTAGCCCCGCTGCACCCAGTAGGGTGGTGGTGCTTGATGGTTTAAATTTGCATTTCCCTAACGACATGTAAAAACTCAATGTATCATGCCATTTGTTGAACAAGTATTGTGTCGTGCAATGTTCCGAACAATATATGTCGTGGCGTTCGTTTATCTATTCCTTATGGCATGTAAAACTGAAGCTACATGGTCATGTCATTTGTTTGGAAATTAATGCAGTTTGATTAACTCATGTCGTACAATGCAAACAATGTTGTTTATTATTTTTTCGAAATATTAGGTGGAATATTGAGGAGGAAAAAAAATACCCAGACAAACAGATGTGAGCTAAAGTCCACCAAAGTATTTTTAGTACTTCGGTGGATTGTTGTTTATTTGTGAGGTGTGAGAAATCGTATTGTGTTAGATTTCAGCCCAAGAAGGGCTTGGACTAGTGCCCTGGTCTGACCTTGGGGACATCAGCGCCCCAAGTGTGAGGCCCATAGGGCGGCCTCCCTCCCAATGCCCTGGTCCCCAGGGTCAGTGCCAATTCTGCTAGCATGATCGTGGGGACATCAGTGCCCCAGGTGGGAGGCCGGCAGGGTAGCCTCCCAAGGGCATGGGTGGCCTAGGTCAGCGCCAATTCGGCCGGTGCTGACCTAGGCCGTCTCAGCGCTCCAGATAGGAGGCCGGCTGGCACTGACCCTGGAACCTTAGCGCTCTAGGTGGGAGGCTGGCAGGATGGCCTTCCAGTGCTAGGGTCAGCACCAATTCGTCTAGTGCTAACCCTAGGGGACTCAGCGCTCTAGGTTGGAGGCGGCCTCTCAGGCGCATGGGCGGCCTAGGTCAGCGCCAATTCGGCTGGCGCTAACCTAGGCCGTCTCAGCGCTCCAGGTGGGTGGCCAGCAGGGTGGCCTCCCAGAGGCATGGGTGGCCAAGGTCAGTGCCAATTCGGCTGGCGCTGACCCTGGATGGCTTAGTGCCAGCTTTTCTGTGGAACCTTAGCGCCACCATGATTGGTGCTGACATAGGACTTGTATAGAAAACACAGAAGACAGCTTTACAGAAAGTTTTCTGACTGCAATAATACAACTAATAGGTCAGCCAGCTGTAGGAACACAGTTCACAGCTCAGCCATGACAACTTTACACAGCATACAACACAATCTCCTTTTTCCTTCCTCAATCCTCATTATTCCCCCTCTTTCTCCAAAAGCAACTCCATCCAAACCATTTAGCCCCATCCTCACCAACTCCTCCCTCAAAACCATTCAGCTCCATCCAAACCATTCACACAAGAACTCGGAATCACCAATGGCATAGTTAGGGGAATCTGGTTTTCCATTTGGCAAACAAAACACATAACACAATACACATATTTTCTGAGAACACAGAACGCATAACAAAGAACGTGCATACAAAACCTAGAGTTTTCTAAAGAGTCCTATTTACATCCCTACAGAAAGCAAACGTCTGCCTCACTTCTTCTGCTGATGACGGAGCTCCGGAGTGTACTTGCTTACCTCACAAATGATGTAGCTGGGTGTCCGATCTTCCGATAGGTTCGATTTGGCGATGCAAAGACGTTCACGTTTTGAGGCTTTCAATCAGCGATCGTCACCTCGCAACCGCTACACCCACACGTCTAGCTGTTATCAACCACGCTCTCACGTAGTCGACCTCACCACAAAGGTTTTATCCCTGCAAGCAATCAAAGAAACTCACAAGAACAAGGAAGAACGCAATCTAAATTGTAGATGAATAATTTAACACTCGAAGTTGGGGTTCCACACACCGATCTAGACAGCGAAACTGCAATGGCAGAATAATCTAAGCAAAACCCCGACTCTAAATGATGACAGCTATTGAATATATATGAGTTGGGACGTCCTAGGGTTAACCCTAGGGCGCACACCTCTTGGGCTTGGCCCACGACACAATTACAAGGCCCAAGGCCCAAAACAGACTTGGACTAGAAAAGGTATGTGTCTTGTTTCGATGATTTCGGACAGCTTAGGAGGAATTTTGATGTGGGACCAAAACCATATGAATGTAGACTCCATAAGCTTTCCAAAAAGTACTCATGGGTCCCGAAAGTCCTTCTGGATCAGCGGCTAGGTCCATTTGAAGTTGATGCTGTTAGGAGGCCCGAATCCGAATCCAAAATGTGCAGAACTTCATCTCTTACCTTCTATGGACCAAAAGTGACGTGGTGATGTAGGAGTAGACTTGGGTAAGGTCTTGGTTTGATCTCCAATCAACTTCTTTGATCATCCATGCGTTCCTTGCGCTCGGTCTCTTTCCCTTCACCCAAGCAAGTATTTTTGTAAACGAGAACACGCAAAACTCATCGTGCAGTAACGGCTTACAGTAACGGCTATTCAAATATATAACACATAAATCTTACGTAGAAAGCATGAACCTTTGGTTGATGAATACATAAGGTAGCTATGGTCATATCAGAGCCAGTGATGTCCTCATCAATGAATCTTCCTCCATGGCCTAGCTTGGCGTGCAGCGTCTGGTTGCGATGACTCCAGTGCATCCGACAGCTGGGATGATCCGATCTCCTCCTGCTGCCGCGGCTCGTCATCATTGTCGTCTTCCTTAGTGCCGCCACTTTCTTCTTCTTGCTGTCCTTCGTCATCGTCATCTTCCAGTGATTCTTGTCATGCCCTTGAAGATTCCCCTTTGCAGACGTGTCATGTCGTTGTGCCTCAACCACATCAGGTGCTGTCCCACCAAGACGTGCTGCCAATCTCCGACAGTGTGTGCGTAGAGTCTGCATTGCAAACAACCGATCAATGCTACATTCCAAGAAAATCGTACGTAGATTACAACCTAGACATCATGGAAGATACCTATAGAGCAGCTCGAAGCATGGATGCTTCCCGATCAAAACCCGGAGGCACGCTAGTGCAACCCCCACATCGTTCACGGATCGAATAAGTTCCTGCGCCTGCAATTAAGTTAGACTATTAGTTACACAACTATGCATGTGGAACTTAGAGGGGCTGGAGATTGTATCGTACCACTCTATCATGTACAGGACCGTACACGACGACAGAGGCCAGCCGTGTACGAGGGTCGTACTCGTTGTCCACCTCCTCGTCGGATGCCCCTTTAGCTATGTCGGCCGTGCTCCATGTTGGGCGGAGGAAGAGATGGTACATCCGATCTAGCCACTCTAAGTACTCCGCGAAGGCTCTTCTATTGTGCATTGTGCCTTCTCGAAGATGGTTCTGCTCGAACCTGAGCCAATCCTCGATGTACTGCTAGTGGAAGGAGACCCAGTCGGTGACCTTCTTGTTCTTGCGGCGGTCCGAGGTTCAAATTAGTAAATAGAAATTTCAAATCACTAGAATCTTACTTGTGTAGGTCGACACTAGTAGAGAAATTGTCTGGAGGGCATCTCTGACATCTGCTAAACTGTCGCATGCCCTGTGACACATCTAGAACTCGACGGCATAGAAGCAGATGAGTGGACACCTCATTTGGTTGAGGTTGAACTATACGTGGCACATGCTGTTGATGTCAAGATCCTCGATTTCTTGCGACCTGTAAGGCTCCCATTCAACCTGAAAGTTTAATGATACAAGTGCATATATATATAAGTATGACACAGATGGGACTTTGATAAATAAAGGAAATGGTGAAGTCCCAACCTAGCTGTGATGGAGGCAGTTGAGCTCGTTAGTGTAATGGTAGTAGGGCAACGTGGTCCGGCCGGTGCACGGCTGCGGCACTTGCTCCCACAAGAAGGCTACGGTGTGCCGCCTCAACTTCTCCTCATACTGCCATTCTAGATGGCTGCGGTATGAAGGTCGACCCACAGCAATCTCATCCACATCCAGATCCGTTGAACACAAAAATCTTGTAAGTACGACATATGGAGAAAATAACAAACAACATAGGCACAGAGGACTAACCTACTATAAGTACACACAGCCACTAAGATTTGATCCTCTACTTGTCCTTAGGCAAGCATCACAGAGCTAACGGTATAGCCATGCTAGAGCAGCAGATCCCCAGTTGAACTTCCCAACATCATCCCAATCGTCTAGCAATGGTAGCCACATCCACGATGCCATGTCGCCACCGGAGTCAGGGAATAGGACCGTACCGAACATATGGAGCACATATGCCCTGCAGTGGCGATCCATGGTCACCTCGTCAGCGTCCTCATCAAGTGGCTCATCCAGGTCACCAAACGTCTGCCTCAGCCACTGCAGAGGTACGCTAAAGGTCTTGGTTTGCCTCTGTCCCGACGGTGGTGTGGCTGGTGCCACACCAAGCATGTCCTCAACCATAGCCTGCCACCTGGCTGACCTGGTGTCACCAGTCACTGGTTGCCCCTCTATAGGCAGTCCTAGAATCATGGCCACGTCCTCGAGTGTCAGTGTCAGCGTCATCTCTCTGCAGGATAGATGGAAGGTGTGGGTCTCCGGCCTCCAACGGTCCACTAGAGCTATAAGTGCAGAGGCGTTGTACATGGGAAGCCCTCTCCTGACCATAGTCACAAAGGTTAAGAGGCCCACTCGTCGGAGCCACTCGGTGTACCGGACATCATACCTCATCAAGGGCATGTGCCCTCGAATACGAAGAATTGGCAATACTTGTACGACATACAAAAGCAATGACTTAGTGAGAAATGCAATTTCCATAGCAAGTTATACTACATTAGTACAACATACCTCCCCACTCGCGATCCTGGGAGCCCGATGCTTCCCCTTGTAGTAGTGGTTGAGAGCTAGGTAGTGCACCATCCTAAAAAATTTCAAATAAAGCATTAAATACATTGTGCAGGAAGAAAACATGAAGGTATGAAACATAAACGAAATCAACATTTCAAATAAAACATAAAGGTGTAAAACGTAAACAAAATCAACATTTCAATAAAACATAAATAAATAAAACATAAAGGAGTACCGTAGTACGAAGACGCTTCTGTGGCCTATCTTTGGATTTGTCACGATGCGTGCATCTAGTTTTCTTGTGGCCTTCACCGTGACATATTGAACAATGGTTTCAGATTGGAGGTTCGAAATTTAAGTTAATTGACCTTTCAACCCGTGTATTCTCCGCAAAGGTTTTGTCCATATCATTTTTGAACCTCTTAGAACGTCTTCTGCCACATCCTGTGATCATCATCGAGATGTCCAGTACGAAGGTCTCACCGTTGTATGTTGGCCACTGAGATACGGCTCGAATTTTGGGGAGTGAGTGTTCTGCATGGTTTCGTTCGATATCTCATAGCACATACGTGGAGGTGACTCGACATCTACACCTCGAAGTCTACAGACGGTGACCATGTGCGAGCAAGGCATGTGGAAAAGAGTAGGTACTTGGCAAGTACATGTGTTTTCCATCGCAATGACACAGTAGTGTCGACCTCCCCATTACACCCCCGCCGCCTTAACGTCTCCTTGTTCTGTTACCTAATACTTCATTTCATCGAAATCAAAGCATGTCGTTGTTTGACCCAAGGTTTTCGACTTTTGCTTATCTAGTTTAGTCTTGACCTTCTTTGGCCAACGCACGGCATTCTGAAGTTGCTCCGACGCTTCTCGGTGCCTGTCAATGAACAAAGTATTCAACTTACTAAATGTGTAAGCCACTATAGCTGTGACAAGCAACTTCCGAATACCCCTCAAGACATTGTTGAAACTTTCGGCGAAGTTACTTGTCATGAACCCATACCGGCGATCTTCAAGATCGAATGCCCTTGACCACTTGTGCTTGTTAGGTATATGATCTTCCAACCATTTCTTAGGATGCTCTCCTAGTATAGTTGTTAGCCCCTTGAGTTTGGACAGAAAAACTGCCTTCTCGTTAATTTGCATCATACATTCCAGTTCCTTCATCTTATCCTGGGTAGCTCCTGGGAGTAGAAATTAGCGCAAAAGTGACGCATGCACCATCTATGATGAATTGGACGGTGACCGGATATTTCATTTCCAATTGAGTTGAGAATCCTAGGATGCCTATCCGAGATGATGCAAACGTCCTTGTTAGGTCCGATCAAACGTCATCTAATTGTACGAATGAACCACTCCCAGTTTGCGGTATTCTCCTTCTCCACTAGAGCAAATGCTAAGGGAACTAACCGATAACCAGCATCCACTCCTATCGCTGTCAACATGGTGCCCTTGAACATTCCGGTTAGAAACGTCCCGTCAATTGCAATGACCGGGCGTAAATGCTTGAAGGCCTTGACGCACTGCCCAAATATCCATAAAGCACATCCAAAGACGGGCTTTGAGACACTGTTCACTACCCTACTCTTTTTAGAGTGGGCCTCCACACGGTAGTACATAGAAGGATTTTTTAGTCTTGATGGCATTCAGCAGTGTAGGCAGCCGAACATATGCCTCGTCCTATTGACCAAATATGACCTTCATTGCCACTTCCTTAGCTCGCCATGTTTTTCCATATGATGGACGGTACCGGAAGATAAACTGCATGGCCTCAACTATAGCACCAATAGAAATAGTAGGCTCAGCCCAAAAAAGGGCTGCAACCTATTACCAATGAACCTCGATGTGAGCTATAGGTGCTTTCCACATGCCTCGGCACTACAACACGTGTGCTTTTCGCTCAATCCGGAGATTTTCCACCTATCACCAGCGGTCTTCCGTGCGCGTACCTCCGATTTACATGACTCATTCATACAAGCTACCGTGTACCTCACTGTAGCATTGGAGTGCTTCACCCGGAAAGGACGAAGCACACGGAGAGAGTACTATTGCAACCATATCTTCAACTCATCCATAGACCGGAATTCTAATCCCTTTCTCGGCTCTTCCTCCATTGCATCAATACCACCGTCGTACTCTGGCTCACTGTCAGCAATTGCTTTGTCCGCATTGGTAAGATACTCAAACTGAACTATTGCTGGATTGCGACCAACAACTTTCTCAAACACCATTCTTTCTTCCTGTGTCATCGCTCCGACAGGACGATCATCCTCTGAGTCTAAGACATATTTATCCTCATAATGTGATTCGTCGCCGGATGGTTCGTTCAGCAAAGAGGGAGGTAACGCATGATTTTCCATCGCCTCATTATACTCACTCCGTGTATAAACACCGTCTCGCAGTAAGTGCCGTATGCCAGAAGCTACCTGACTATCTGTCAAAGACTCTTGCTCAGCTTCTTGTTCAATGTGCTCAACCCAGTCGTTATCCCGCTTCGCCTCATTCTCTTCATCCACCACATTTACTATATGACCACCCCTAGATTGACTATCCAAGAAAATTTCTTTGGTTGCCATCGGCCTTACGTACATACTCTTCATCTCGCTTTCATCCTCAACCGCTACATTCATCGGTTCATGATCATGATATAAGAGAGGGGAAACCACAGTCAGAGATTGGTTTAGTTATAGGGGCTCCTTGTATTCCGTCTCATGTACTTTCCACGTGAATACTTCTAGCGACTTGAATTATGACCCCATCACCATCTCAACATATATTGACTATTCCATCTTCCTGTTCAACTATAACATATGCTTATGTAACATAGGCCTGGCTCCGACATCATATATACCTTGTAGAGCTAACAACTAATCTCTCTAGCCTAACACCTCCTTTATACAGGACATAAGCTCTTCAAAAGTAGGTATAGCGAGAAATACCAACGGCTTAATAGTCATTCCCTCAAAATGGCTACCACAGTTACTTAGCTCGGTTACACTATCACCATAATGCACACGGACTACTCTATCCATTTATAGTGTACGACAAAAAAAATTTAAGACACAACCCGTTAACACGTTTACCACATAATTGAAAATAAATATAAAATATTTAAAAATAGAACATGGTACTCCAACTACACAATATTGCTATACATTAGTATACATCTCTTATACTTGAATACCTAAAAAAACTAGGGTTTGAGATACACCAAATTTTTTTTTGGCATATTGCAATATCCAATTATATCCAAACCATATTCAAGCTACATTCCCCCATATCAATAGGTAAATACATTCTACCAACTACATTGCAATATGTTGGCGTAGGTATACAAACTAGGGTTTGGGCTAAATCCACCAAACTAATGAAGATATAACGGCGGAAAATAGAGGATTTGGGGGAGGATACCTTGCAAGAGCTTTTCCCCATGAAATCCCCAGGAAAAATCTTCAATTTGGCCAGGATTTGAGAAGGAAGGGAGAGAGAAACCACGTGTAGTGCCGCTGGGATGAAGAAGAAAGAAGGAAGGAGGAGGGGAGGGGGCGGCTTGGGCCAGGCCGAGTGCTTAAGTCCCCTAACTCAGCGCCAGTCCCTTTGGCGTTGAGTTAGGAGACTCGCCACATCGGATCGCCACCCCCTCACCAGCCACGGTGGCAGGGAGGTCAGCCTAGGACCTCAGTGCTATCGGGGGTGGCGCTGAGGTCTCGGTTTTTTTTTTAAATAAGTTTTTGTCCCCGATGACGCTGAGGTCCCGGTTTATTTTGAAATAAGTTTTTGTCTCGGTATATTTTTGAAATTACTCTTAGAAAAGGGTTAAATAGTAAAAAATTTTGACACATATGCCCCTCATTCTTCCACATAATAGCAAATATACAGACACAAGAACTCAAGTCTGTGCTGCAAGCTGTCTCACTCACACACCAACCCAAAGGGATATGGCAAAAAGCAGCAGCAGTAGCTTGCAGGAGGCTGGGCGGTGGAGCCTCGAAGGCGCCACAGCTCTCGTCACCGGCGGCAGCAAACGAATCGGGTATACCAATATGCCTGCCTGCCTTAGTCCAATCAAATCTTCATGTAGCTTATGTTCTTAATTTTGTGCAAACTGATCATCACCCAATAATAATTAAATTAATTATTGTTGATTCTAACTTGTAAGATATTACGAAAGAGTATTCAACATGTCTTCTGTTTGATCATCGTTGCAAAGCACATGTATGATGTATGCATCCAGTGATCCACACGCGCCATCATGGAGGAGCTGGCGAGCTTCGGCGCAGCGGTGCACACGTGCGCCCGGAACGAGGCTACATTGAACAGATGCCTGGAGGAGTGGAACGCCAAGAAGCTCGCCGTCACCGTCTCCGTCTGCGACGTGTCGGTGCGCGGCGACAGGGAGGCGCTCGCCGGCAGGGTCGCCGCCATGTTCGATGGCAAGCTGGACATCCTGGTACACACCAAACAACGACGACCTAGCCTGGCCATTTTCTTTTCGGGAAAATTGCAAAACTCCTCTCAAATGTCAGCTATGAGCTTTAGATTCTTTCCTATAAAACAATTTGTTACAAATATCCTCCTCTTAATTAACTTTGCTTTGAGATTTTATCCTATTGCTACTGCTTGTGTGTTCTAATGTCTACGGCCACAGACACCAACATGGCATCCCTACTTATGACGCGTAGCATGCTGTTGAGTGACAGCGGTCACGAGTATCTGCTCTTAGACATTAGGATCATCGGATGATCAGCTATTGGGGATCGCTAAAAGATTAGCTGTTGTATCTGTCTTATGGGGTTTTGCAACGGCTAGTTTCTTCGGTATATTCAAGATGAGGAAGACGAGCTTTATGTGATAATATGTCGCTAAAGTATACAATAGATTTGGTCCACAGACGTAGTGGGATAGGCACAATTTAACTATGTATTGTGCTCCTACTAGGTTAGACTTGGCTGATATGACAGGTTTCGAGATTAAGTCAATCAAGAGATATGCTAAGTTATATAGTATGTGTAGAACGGGTCCACGAGAGCACGAGCGTCGACAATAGAGTGGAATCTCAAACCAAAATCAATTAGGAGGGAATATTTACAACAAATGGTATATAAGGGATCTATTTTGGGTTTTTCTTTAAATTTTCCCTTATCCGTACAAATGCAAGAACTGTCACATGTGTGTGCAATGTGCTTGTGGCTACGTGGCTGCTAGCTACGGCTTTGGAGGGGATATTTACAACAAATGGTATATAGGAGAGAATCTATTTTGGGTTTTTTTAAATTTTCCCTTATCCATACTAATGCAGGAACTGTCACGTGTGTGTGAATGTGCTCGTGGCTAGGTGGCTGTTAGCTAGTGTTAGCAGGCAGATGGCGACAAGGAGTACACATGGTTCTTGATTGCAGCCTCTGTACTTTTTCTTAATTTATTTAGAGTATGTTTGATTAGAGAGATATCCTGGATGAAATACGGTGGCGGTCTAATTTTTGAGGACGTTTAGATGGTGGGCAAAAGTATATGGGATAGCCGAAAGAGGTACTATTCTCTGAAGATGCTAGATGAGCTTATTTAGAAAAATTGCCAGATATGGCCATTCACCTTTGCTAATCTTGGTCATTAGTAATTGATTAGTAATAATTAATATATTTTGTTTTTAATTAGTAATTAACTGGTCAAGGTTAGTGTTAATTATAGATAATTAGTCTATTTTGTTAGTAGTTAGTATTGATTATGGTAAGATTAATTATAATTAGCGTACATTATTACTAATTAATAGTTTATTGTTTTTATTCTATCCATCCTTATCCATCTGACAAAAAAAAAATTGGATTATCTCATCTACCAAACCAAATAAAAAATTAAGCCACCGTATACTCAAAAACATGATTGGCCATATTCTATCCAGCCTTGATCATAAACTAAACATACCCATAGATGGTCTCTGCAAGTCATTGGCTAGAAATGCAAGCTTACTAGATGGATTTTTAATTACGTGCAGGTGAACAATGTCGGCTTCTTCTTCCTAAAACCGGCCGTGGAGGTGACGCAGGCGGAGTTCTCCCTTCTGATGGTGGCCAACTTGAAGTCATGCTTCCAGCTAAGAGTAACTCTAAAAGACTTCCTATTTATCTTATTAAATCAAAATTTAGTAATTTTATAAAAAAATGCCTCTAAAAACTTATCATCTTATCTGCTAAGCCATCTCACTGACTAAATGAGCTTTTTGATTAGCCAAATCTGGTTAGCCAAAACTACTGGCCACATGACAAACCCTACCCCCCATCCAGCAAGAAATCGCTGTAGCTCCCCGCCTGCGCGCCACCCGTCCTATTGCCAACGCTGACGCTTGCCGCTTCTCCTCCCCGTAGCCTCCCGGCTGCCTGCATTGTCTCCTCCTTGGAAGGATTCTCGACACCTCTCCGTCCTCCTCCACCACCGACCGCCGCGGTGACTTCGCACGGGACTGCGCAGAGCAGGTGGATCCGAGGCGGGCAGATGGCGATTCGGTGAGTCCTCGAGCTATTTGTTTGTTCTCTGGTAGGGATTGGATTGGATTTGCGTTGTGGTGGATTTCGTGAGCTGGGGGCGCGTTTCAGTTCTGGTAGGGATTGGATTGGATTGGGTTTCTGAAGACGGCTCTCCGATGCAGACGTAGCGCCGGCACAGACAGAGGGGCCGACGCCGCCGACTAAGGCAACAGACAAAGTAGAGGAACAGCCACCGCCCGACAACGATGGCAGCACGGAGAAGATAGTGGATATTACTGACTCGTCAAGGGGACTCCGGCGCCGGAAGAAGCACCGGTGATGACAGCTGAGACAGTGGAACTCATGTCTGATGAAATGTTGATGATCTGAATTTTATTACAGATCTATACAATTTTGTAGTTCTAGATTGATGTTTCAATTTGAAATTTGTAAGTCTAACGAAATGTTCATACTCAATTTTTGGATCAGTATTGCACCTGAGCAAATGATAGAACTGCACCGGTTGTACAGTGATCTACCAAACATCATCCATTGTACTGCTCCCTGCTAGACTTGTCTGGTGAATAACCCTTATTTAAGACCATTTAAATCTGGATGTTCCTTATATGCTTTACAGAAAATTGTTCTAATTTCAGACTAGATGTACTATATTTTTAGAGAGAAAATTAACTGTTAAGATTTGAAGAGCGAGAAATAAAAAAGCCGTTAGAGTGTACAGAAAATATGGCTTGTCATCTGTTTGGCTAGCTAGCCAAATAAGTAAATAGCAAGTAAGAAATAGCAAGATTTTTGAAGATGCTCTAGGCTATTTGGTGCACCTTCTCCTCAAGGCCTCTGTGAGGGGTAACATCGTCAACATTTGAGCATATCGACTGTAACTGGATTCCCAACTCTCCCCTTTTGTGCCTTCTCAACTGCATAAGGTAATTAGAAAGGAAACAAAACTTCAAGTATACTTGCAGTTCTGTGCCTATCAACTAATAAATTTGATGCTGAAATTTTTTTTAAGGAAGTTGAGACTTTATATATTGATGTAGTAATATTAGAAATGCATGTGTAAATTTTTTATAATTTTTGGTGAAATTTGTTTGTTAGTGTGAACCATGAGTATAACCGGAACTTGTGTACACACGATATATATATTCCCATATATAAATGCCTTCAAATGTAATTGCAAAATAATTATTCGTGTGTGTTATTTGGCTTTTCCTTAATACTTTGGTTTTATCTGGTTTGTTAAAAATATTAATCGGCACTTACTAATCCCAGGAGCAATGAATCAAATTACCAAGAGCCTAGCTGTTGAATCGGCGAGCGACAGGATCCGTGTGAACTGCATCGCGCCAGGCATCATCGATACACCCCTTGGTGACGATGTACGTTGCGACTCACATATGCCTTTTTTCTGCACAATTAAATTACTTTTTATAGATGAGCACACAGTTCAATGTGGCCTACTAGAATAGAATAGTATGGAGCAATTCTGTTATTTTAGTTACCAAATACCAAGTAATTTTGTTAGATAACTTTACTTATTACTACAACATTACAAGGAGGGCCATAAAAAATGTCGCTGTAAATGTACAATTCTACATTTTGTTTATATATATATGATATAATACCCCATACTTTGCTGCGTAAACTTATTGCAAGTAATTTTATTGTGGATAAGAGTAAACCATTAGCGTGGATCGCTGTGTATGATCAGAAACAATGGATATTTTAATTGCGGTAGACTCGATCAGCATGGAAAAATCTTAGGTAGCTGTCAGAGTTATATTAAAACTTATTGCAATACGTTTGTTAATAGCATGTTCTGAGAACTATAAATTCTGAATTATCTGCAGGCTCCACTTGTGATGCTGGCAAAGTTGCACTATTGTGTTCATCTTTACTTTCTAACTAAATAGTAAAAAAAATTCGAAACTGATACATGAGAGGAAAAAGGAAACTATGTACCAATGGGCTTAGCCTTTTGGATTGAACAGGAGTCTACTCAAGCATAAGAGACTCACAACTTATTGATGCAATTAGACAATAGAGGAAACAAATATGTAAGGGGAAGTCATGAAGATAATAATAGTTTAAATCCCTAGAATTTATTCACTGAACTTACCTTGATCTCACCAATATTTTCTAATCAATGCACTTGAAAAGAACCAAAATGGAAGAAACTAACAATGATACAAAGAAGTTGCTGAGCGCAGGGGACGTGACTGAATGCGGATCATTTTTTTTTCAGCTTCGCCACCTGTGCACTGAGAATAGATAGAACAAAGAGGAAAAATTCGATACAATCTAGCATGAATAAAGTACAGGTAAGAAATTAATCACAACAATGAGAGGCACCAGATCAAAATGATTCTGCATTGCAACAATCAAAGGCTACCAAACTGAAAATGATTCTTCCTGCAATTCTGCAGAGAAACAGAAGAAAAATAATGATAAAAAAATATTAAAATTAGGGATTTAATACTGAAGTATAGATTAATGCAAATGAAAGAGGAACCTTCTGCACCATTGGTACTGAACCGAGAATGCCATAATAGAAAATAAGCCAGGCCAATTGGTGAATCCATTGGCTCCACAAATGAACAAATGAGCATGGAGATAATCATCAGTGGGGATGGAAGAGGCCGAAAAGATTAATAGCCATGAAAGTGAATGGGCCAGATAAAGTTGTTGGCTGATTATCTCCTCACCAGTTACACGCGTGACGGATTAATGGATAACAAATTGGACAACACTAGTCATCAGCCCATAAATTGCACGTGTTATTGTTATTGATATTTTATATATTAAAATTTTAATTATATGTTTTTCCGGAGAAAATTTTTGAAAGTTATACATGAACTTTATTATAAAGATTTAAAAACAAAATGATTATATTATATATAAAGTTCCAAAAATCAAAATTGCTAATTACAAAAATATGTATAATGAATCGATACTAATATTTCATCTACTAGTTTCTTTTTCTTAGTTAAATAATTTAAAATTCAAAATTAGTAAGTATTGATTTCTACCCATGTTGGAGTTTTAATTTAGTATATAGAATTTAATTTGGAGATTCGGAGTTAATAAGTACCGTCAACCATACGTTTTGAAGTCCTAGTTATAACTTATTCGTTATTTGATAATTCTGAAATTATGAAGTAATAAATATAGAGCCATACTTAGTGTTGATTTATGGATTGGCATTTATAAATATTGAGATGTAATTAGTATGGAATTATAATTTTTAATTTTTCATTGTAAATTAATTCATAAATTTAGAAATGACAAATACTAAGTTCTGCTTTACTGGGAGTTACAAACTTAATTCTCACGATTTAATAGTTACAAACTTAATTCTCACAATTTAATAATGTGGAAATTCAAATTTATAATAGCAGGTGATAACTGGCATTTGGTTCCCCTTAAATTAATCAGCAAGATGTGAAAATAGAATGTTTTGACATATAATAGACAATAATTTTTTCAATTAAATGCAAGATGTGAAAATAGAATGTTTTGACATATAATAGACAATGATTTTTTCGATTAAATGCAAGATGTGCATGTGCATATACACACACGTACCACTATGCATTCACATGCAATACACACACCCGCCAACACACCCCTTAACACTAGGGGTGGCAACAGGGCGGGACGGGGGTGGGTTGGATAGGAACGGCCTTGCCCCCGCTCCCTTGCGGGTTCATCCGGTCCCGGCCCCGGCCTCGGCATGAAGAATGGGGCAAAATCGTCCCCCGGCCCTGTTCCCTCTAGGGCCTCGCCACCCGACCAAGGCCCTGCAGCGACGAGGGACGCCGGATGGCCAGCGCAACAGAGAGGTGGCGTGGTGACGGCCGATGAGGAGGCGTGGTGACGGCCGATGGCGTGGGGACACGGCAGTTGGGCGGCGGCCGACGGCGTGGGGATGAGGCGCACGGTTGCGGCCGACGGCTGTAACGCCCCTCTCCCGGTAACCAATATAGGCCAACAGAAGAGGAACGTCTTTACTTGCAATACCTGTACCAGTCCCAGGAGACCAGATGGTACATACAAGATATCGGTGGATCATTGCCAAACCTGCTTTATTTATTTCACATAGTCCTTCCATATGTTGTAGCCCTGGACAAAACCTGAGACATACAACGTCACATTACAAAAGTAGGCAACGAAAAGCATGGATAGACCTAATACCCACAAGCAAAAGCTTGAGACCTAGACCGAAAACATAAAACTCGTCATACTCGGCTTGCTCCTGAAAATAACCGTTGAGCGTAGGATCTTCATCTTCATAAACTTCTGAGGGAAAAGTAGGCAAGGATGAGTACACATGGTACTCAGCAAGTCACGAAAAAAAAATAGTGGCATGCAAGGCTTTGCAAAGAAGGCTAGGGTTTATTTTTGCAAACGTGATTTTTAAAGATTTTGAGTTTTTGAAAAAATTTCTAAGTGTGCTCTTTAAATTGTCGGAAAGAAGCTTGCGCTTGAATCCATTCCGTGAGTTGCTTTGCAATAACTCACCACAATTAAGTTAATCGGGAAGAGACTCGCGTCTCAACCCATTCCACAAGCCAGAGACTTGTCACATTTTCTGATTCGGAGCGTACTCTCCATTAGTACCTCCATTTAGGTGGATTCTTATTTTCAAAACCGTTACTTAACTCAAACAACACAACTATGGTGTTAAATCAATACCCCGGGTCATATAGGTCCGTTTCAGGCCACACAGGTCATCCATTAGTCACATAGACCAATTCTGGTAACGAATCCCAACTCGCAAAACAATTGCACAGATATTTGTAAAATAAATCTACGCTAAAGGAATCACTTTATATCCGCTCGTAACCATGGGGACGGCTGTTTGAACAGTTTATAAACCTTTACAAATGGTGCACGCTTTACTCACACAACGCGAGCTTACTCCCATACTGGCCAAGTAGGGAGGTTTGTGACAAGGCCTTTCCGAAGCCCTCTCAGGATAGCACATTGCCCTATAAATGGGTTCCCTTAACCAAGTACCCGGAACTCATTTCAGGTACTCGGGGACAGGGGTATATCACCCTCACGGCACCCAGCCGCTCCCATATTTATTAGTAACCGAATGATCCTGAGAACACTAATTACTTGGCCAAAGGCATCCCATTCCACCCTATGGTCGCACTGTATTATGCTCAGTGTAATTCCTCAAGGAAACGGTCCTTTTATGCCACGTGAAGTCAGAGCAACACAAGCGGCGATGACCCATTACCAGATTTTGTAAAATAGGTTTAGTTCGCAAACGCTCGACCAAGGGTGTCGAGATTTAAAACCATTTTAAATAAGCCCTAGTTTTCTCATCGTCAAGTTTTAATTTAATAAAAGGGACTCGTCGATACTCATACTCAAGTATGAGTACCAGGACGACAGGGGTTACAAAGGACAGGGCAAACAATTTAATCACGGAAGGTACTATGCAGCAATTAGATTAGGCCTGACGGATTCGACTTGCGAATCACGGCTGATAATAATCGTGTTCCTAAATATGCATATTTCGGAAATTAAAACAATTTTTTAAACTTTGGGTTCAATATGGTCAAGGGTGACTTGCCTTGCGCCTGGTCCTGTGGGTCCTTGACAAAATCCTCGGTTTGCGGCTCCTTGATACCGGTTCCTATGCGTCACAAAAAGAAAAAAAACCAAAACGCCCAAAATCAGGACCAATTAAGTTTAACTAATAGTACTAGTGTGTAGATCTCATTTTTAGAAAAATTTTGAGAGTTGAATGGGCTCAAACGGAGTTACGGTTTAAAAGTTATGATTTTTCAAAGTTTTATTCAATTTCTTGTGATTAAAAAAAATAAAGTTATTTAGGAAAGAAAAGGAATAAAAGAAAAAGGAGTTTAGAGGCTGATTGGTGGGGTCGGGTTGGTAGTGAGGAGAGAGGGGGCACAGTGGCTGACATGCGGGACCAAGGTGTCAACGGAGGGGAGAGAGGATGGGGCGCTGACGTGTGGGCCTGGCATGTCAGTGAGGGGAGAGGAGGACGGATGCGCTGACAGGTGGGGCTGGTTTGTCACGGCTGAGGGAGGGTCCGAGGCGGCCCGAAGTAGTCCGCGTCGGCTGACACGGTGCCCACGTGGCACGCCACGTCGGCATGGACCGAGGGCCGTCCCCGACGCAGATCGATGGCCAACGGCGGCCAGAGTCGATCTCGCCAGCGGCGGCGAACTGCAACGAGCGGCTTGCGATGGAGTAGAGCGAAGGGGACGAGGAGTTCAGTGAATGGCTTGGATGATTGGCTAGGTGACCGAGGAGGGCGGGCGATGGTGTCCAGTACCGGCGACGGCGGCGGAGGTCCTTTGGTCGCCGCTGGTGAACATTTGGGTGGCGGAAGGGCTTGGGACAGAGCGGTTTGGGTGCGGTGTGTTGAGGGGAAGTAAACTTAGGGGTCAATTTTAACTTTACCTGTGGCTATGGCAGGGAATCAGATCGACGGCAATGGTGGACGGCGGAGAGGAAATTGGGTGTTTTTTTGATTCCGGGGTTAATCGGCGGTGGGGTGGGGCGGAGAAGCTTTGCGGTGGCTTAGGGAGTTCAACGGTGGTGGTGGTTCGGTCTGTGGGGTTCTAGAACAGCAGCGGCACTTGGGTCAGTATGCGGTGGAGAGAGGTCCTCGGCGGTGAGCTAGCTCAGGTTCACGTTCTAGTGACCGGAGGGGAGGGGGATGCTACCCTATTTATAGCGGAGCTCGGGCGCTATCGAACGATGAACTATGGCGGTGGCAACAGGGATAAGCTCGAGCTTCGGCTAACGCAATGTAGCAATGGTGCAGCTCGCTGTGGATGGCGTCACACGTGACAGAGACAAAAAATAGGGAGGGGAGACGACGGGATGGCATGCTTGCCCGTGCGCATTGACTCCCGGGCCTCGCTGGCAAGGAAAAAGGCTGCGGAGGCCATGTCTTCTTTGATTCCAGTGCTCGGGTTGATGGGACAGCGTGGATTTTTCACCGGGGCTCTGACAAGATGAGACAGAGGGGTTGACGACGGAGCTTGGTGCTTAAAAAGGAGGAGGCAAGGAGGTATAAGCGAGGAGAGATCGAGAGAGCTCGGGAGAGAAGAGAGAGAGACGAGTAGTAACGGGAGGTAGACGACGACACTGTCGTCAGCTGACACGCGGGGCCAAGTGGTAGAGCATATTTCTGCCGTCCGTGTGCTGCATCGGGCGGCCGGGAGGGAGAGCAGGGCGATGCAGCTGACAGGCGGGGCCCACGTGGATTTTAACTCCACGCGGGCGGTTGGGCCAAGCAGGTTGCGTGGGGAAAGAGGGCAGGCTGAGAAAAGGAGAGAGGGCGGCCCAGCCGCACAGTGTCACTTAACCATTTTGCACAGGCTATTTTAAATTGTTTTTGAGGATTTTGAATTTGGATTTGAATTTGAGTGGGGTTTTTGGAATTAGGAAAAATGGGGGAATTTTTGGAGGCGTTCTAGGGATTTGAGGGGAAATCTTGAGATCACACATGGCACGAATAATCACCATTCCAATTAAGAGCCAAATTTTTGCAATTAGATTTTTATTTAAAATAGTTTTTAAAACAAGAAAAACATGGGCATTACAAACCTACCCCCCTAAAGAGAATCTCGACCTGAGATTTTGAATCTAAGCGAACAACTCTGGGTATTCTACATGAAGGTGATCTTCTCGCTGCTAGGTGGCTTCTTCTTCCGAGTGATTACTCCACTACACCTTGTAAAACTTGGTCGAGGTTCTTTGCATCCGTCTCTCGGCTTTGTCAAGGATGTGGATTGGCCGTTCTTCATAGGTTAGGTTCTTGTTTAACTCGATGCCTTTGAGGGGAACTTGTTCTTCAGGTACACGAAGACATTTTTTTAACTGGGAGACGTGGAATACGTTGTGCACATCCGCGAATTCGCTGGGTAATTGTAGCTAGTAGGCGACTTCTCCTCGTCGGGCGGTGATAGGATAGGGGCCTATAAACCTAGGGGCCAACTTTCCAACCATACTAATCTCTTCATTCCACGTTATGGGGATACTCTCAGGTATACATGGTCTCCAACTTCAAATTCTAGGTCTCTGCGTCGGTTGTCGGCATAGCTTTTCTGTCGTGACTAGGCTATTCTTAGATGTTCTCTTATCACTTTTACTTTTTCCTCTGCATCTTTCAGGAGGTCGGGCCCAAATATTTGTTTCTCCCCCACATCAGTCCAACAGAGTAGGGTACGGCACTTGCACCCATATAGTGCCTCATTTGGGGCCATCTTGATGTTTGCTTGGTAGCTATTTTTATAAGAAAATTCAGCGTAGGGTAGGTAGAGGTCCCATGTCCGTACGAAGTCTTGGGCGCATGCCCTCAACATGTCCTCCAAGATTTGGTTTACCCTTTCGGTTTGACCGTCTATCTGGGGGTGATATACAGTGCTGAAGTTAAGATGAGTCCCCAGCGCCTCATGCAATTGTTCCCAAAATCTAGAGGTAAACTGGGTCCCTTGATCTGACACTATTTTCTTGGGAACTCCGTGCTGACACACTATTTTTGTCAGATATAATTCTACTAGTTTCTTTCCTGTGTATGTGGTCTTAATGGGTATAAAGTGGGCTACCTTGGTAAGTCGATCCACGACCACCCAAATCGAGTCGTACCCATTGGAAGTCCTTGGTAGGTGTTGACGCCGAAAACCGCCGGGCGTGCCGAAAAGCTCGCTGACGATCTGGTTCGGCGTCTGGTGACACGCGAAGGCCTGGGAGATCTGCTTAGCTCCAGTGCAGGTCCTAAAATTTTGAGGTTCGCGGGCGTGCCAGTCAATTTGACCCAGCAATTGACAAGGAGATAAAGAAATTAGATCATCGATCCAATCGGCCAGCAATCCGATACGGATCCCTTCCAGCCGATCGCCGCTATGCTCGTGCCCGGGCCTCTGCCTGTACTCGCGCCCGGGTCTCGTGCTCGCGTCCGGGTCCTCGCTTGTGCTCGTGCCCGGATCGGCAGCAACTGCGCAATCGGCTATCGGCCGATACGGGCTGATGTAGGCTCCTCGTAGCCGATGGCCGATGGCACCTGTATATCGGCTAGGAAACCGATAGCGCTATAAACAAATAGATAAGCTGTTAGTACAACGTGTGCATCGGCTAGAAGCCGATTATCAATAGATAAGCAAAATAGTAAGCCAGCCGACTGCCGAGGAAACACATATGCATCGGCTAGAAAACCGATGATAATATAGATGACCAAAACAGTATGGATAATATAGTCGGCTTTATAAAAAGATAACCTATCGGCTAAGCACTCCGATAGAACGTCGCATATACACCGATCAGCCCGACAAGGATAAATCTATTATTATCGATCTAGTAGTTCAAACCTAACTGATGCAGCACAGATCGATAATAGTAAAGGAACCTCAACGAGCTGATAGACCTAATGCAACTATGATGAAAATAACTTACCGGCTATACATTCCGATAAGACGCTTGCGCAAAAACCATCAGCCTAGCAGGAACGATTTATCGCTGGCAGTTCAGTAGGTCGGACCCAACCGATGCAGCACGAACTGATGATAAATCGCCCCCAGTAAACTGATAAGATCTACGCACGCGTGATGTGATATACCTGACCAGCTTAAGAGGTCGGACCGAACCGATGCAGCCGTAGACAGATCCGATACACCGTGGTAAGCCGACTACCATAGACCGACTAGAATATCGGACCTAACCGAGAAAGTCCTAGCCGATTGGCAGTCGGGGTAACGAGACTTACCCTCTCGCAGGAGTTCGGACCTAACCGATGCAGCCCCGCTCGAGAAGCAAGAACCCGTTGGTAAAGGGTGGCGATGCGCCGAAGTTTAATTGATCGATTGATTGATGGTTTACAAGGTACCCGGGCATACGTATATATACCCCAAGTTGGTACAGTCCTAATAGGACACGAAACAGAAGTTTCCTAATTATAAAAGGAAAAACTAACAAACCCCGATCAGATATGAGATCAGGTTTCCTAAAAATTATCAAAACTACCTAATTAGTAGATAAGGTAATTGACTGCCATGTCGTGGTCCTCACGATTCCTTCCTGAATCTGGCTTCTTCTGATTAGCTTCCAACGGCTGATATATCTTCTTTCCTTAACCAAATCCAATGTGAACCGTGCCAAATTTTGGCGTTAACAGTAGGCTAGTTATAAAATCCATACCAATTTCTTCCCACTTCCATTCAGGAATTTTCAAGGGTTGCAATAATCCTACGGGTTTTTGATGTTTCGCTTTTACCTTTTGGTAGATATCGCACATGGCGACGTATTCGGCGACATCTCTTTTCATCCTGGACGACCAATAATGCTTCTTAAGGTCTTGGTACATCTTTGTACTTCTAGGATGTATTGAGTATGCGGACTCGTGAGCTTCCTTAAGGATAAGGTTTCTTAGCTCCTTATTATCAGGTACGCATATCCCTTTTCCATTCCATAGGGTCCCTTGTTCATCTATCGAGAAACCTGGGGCCTTATCCTTGGGGATATTTTCCTTAATGGCCTTTATTTCCTTATCTTCTTTCTGGGCTTCTCGAATTAAGCTTTCCAGGGTAGGTTGAACTACCAGAGTGGTGAGTGTTCCTTTGTTTACCACGGTTATCCGAAGTTTCCGGAGCTCGTTGCACAATTTCGGCTAGGGAGGTCGCACTAGGGCGGGGTTGCAATAACTTTTCCGACTTAGGGCATCGGCCACTACATTGGCTTTTCTAGGATGGTAGTGTATCCCTAGGTCGTAATCTTTTAACAACTCTAGCCACCTTCTTTGTCGTAAGTTGAGCTCAGTCTGAGTAAATATATATTTCAGACTCTTATGATCAGTGTATACTTCACACTGATTGCCGATCAAATAGTGCCTCCATATTTTTAGGGCATGTATCACGGCGGCGAGTTCTAAGTCGTGAGTTGGGTAGTTCATTTCATGTGGCCTTAACTGTCTAGAGGCATAGGCTATCACTTTTCCTTCTTGCATTAGTACGCACCCTAGTCCTTGCCTAAAGGCATCACAATATATCTCGAAATCCTTTCGGATATCAGGTAGGGTCAGGACAGGGGCGGTGGTTAGCCTTCTTTTTAGTTCTTGGAAGCTTTTCTCGCAAGCTTCAATCCATTCAAATTTCTTCTCTTTCTTTAGTAACTCGGTCATAGGCTTGGCTATTTGGGAGAATCCTTCAACAAATCTCTGATAATACCCAGCAAGGCCTAAGAAACTTCTGATTTCGGTGACTAAGGTTGGGGATTTCCAAGCAAGGACGGTCTCAATCTTACTTGGGTCCATTTCTACTCCTTGGGCTAAGATGACATGTCCTTGGGAAGCCACTCGATCCAGCCAAAACTTGCACTTCGAGAATTTGGCGTATAATTTGTGTTCTCTTAGTTTTCCTAAGACCAGTCTCAAATGCTCGGCATGTTCTCTCTCATCTTTAGAGTAGATGAGGATATCGTCTATAAATACCACGATAAACTTGTTGAGGTACTCCATGATATCTTATTCATCAAGTTCATGAAGTAGGCCGGGCATTGGTAAGTCCGAACGACATGACCATATACTCATATAGTCCATATCTTGTGGAGAAGGCGGTTTTGGGTACGTCTTGGGGCCTAATCTTCAATTGATGGTACCCGGTTCTTAGATCTATTTTTGAGAACACGACAGCTCCTTTAAGCTGATCAAACAAGTCATCAATTCAAGGCAACGGGTATTTGTTCTTTATGGTTACCTCGTTTAAGGTTTGTAATCTACGCACATCCGTTGAGTTCCATCCTTTTTCTTAACTAGGAGCACTGGGGCTCCCCAAGGGGATGTGCTTGACTTGACAAAACCTTTGGCCTCTAATTCCTCAATTTGTTTCTTAACTTCGGCCAGTTCATTTGCAACCATTCGGTATGGTCGTTTTGGATATGGGAGCGGTTCTTGGTGCTAGTTTGATAGAAAATTCTATTTCTCGGTCTGGTGGCATTCCTGGTAGCTCCTCAGGGAACACATCTAGGTACTCATTTATGATAGGCACACTTTCCAAGGGGGTGGCCTGAAGGCTAGTTAGGATCGGTCGGGTCCTACGGGTTTCTGAAGGGGTAAATTTAACTTCTTGCCCATTGGGCCCTTGTAGGGTCACGGTTTTATCGGCACAGTCTATTTCTCCCTTGTGTTCAGCCAACCAGTCCATTCCAAGTATCAGGTCTAGTTCTTGGGATTCTAGGACGATGGGGCTGGCTAGGAATCTAACCCCTTCTATATTCAGGGTTACTTTTGGGCATGATCGATCCAACCTCATCTCCCTTCCTAGGGAGTGTACGATCATCGGTACCCTCAAGTCCTAGGTTTCCCAACCATTCTTGTTTACTAAAGCTCGAGAGATGAACGAATGGGAAGCTCCCAAATCAAACAAAACGACTGCGGGTACGGAGTTGAGGAGAAACGTACTGTAATGCCTAGAAATTCGTAACCGGAATTCTGAACATTTCTGTGTATTAAATCCCTGTCTAGGAAAGCCAGGGTACACAATACCAAGTTGCCATATAGAGTGCGTCTTACAAATAGAATAAAATTGTCTTACATAAATGCAGCGGTAAAAGTAAATAAAGCCTATATACAGCTAGCCAAGCGGAGGTTTCCAATCCACAGGCGTCTTGACGGCGGATCCAGCCTAGTCCTTCTAATGATCCACGTCAAACAGGTACTCCACCACAGAGAGGGGGAAAAGGGAGCAAGATTGAGTACCACTCACAGTACTCAACAAGTCACACCCGCGAATATGCACAATGCACGGGAGACAAAGGAAGGCTCGGGGTTTATTTTGCGTAAAAGCAGTAAATAAACAGAAATAGTTCACAAGCACTAAAAGATTAATTAATTAAGCAGTATTAATCCTCCACTGATCAATGTTACACCACGTTGTCCAGGTCCAATCCTCCATCCTATCACTACAGCAAGTTTTAAGTCAAGTTATTGTAGTGATACTAATCATCATGAGTCTTGACCAACTTGCCCATAACCGCGGGCGCGACTATTTGAATAGATTTTAACTCTAGACAGAGGTGTACAACTGTACCCACAAGACACAGCCCCACACACGTTCCCGTGTGCCGGCGTGTCACCACGACACCCCGCGAGAGGCTGTGGCAGGACGTTCACGCAACCTCTCCCTAACCATCCACACCATGCTCAGGTTACACCTACCGACAGGGCACACCATATAGGCCAGACTACCCCTCTTGCGCCACAATGGATCCGGAAGCCGATCAACTTGACCCCGAGTCGACCCAACTCCATCACTCCCATTCTCCCAACGGTGCCTAGGAGAGGGAGAAGCGACGCTACAAACCTAGCCATTGCCCACGCTGGCTTGTAGTATGTATGATTGATTGCCCAAGGGGTTCCCATGAACCGGTCCTTAGTTGCTATGGGTGTGACCAGCAAAACCATGCACCCATAGCCCACCATTTAAGTCAAATTTTAGTGTTTTAATATCAATATATCCAAAGTTACATTTCTCGACATAGAGTCGAACAATGAATGTAAATAAGAGTATTTAAATTCCCATGTGAGCTAATGGTTTCTAAGCATGGCTAAGCATCCTAACCATAGCCTCTAGTCATATTATTACCTAGCTACAAATATATACAGGAGGAATTAAGTCATAGCAATTAAAATTGCATTATATAGGTCCACTTTCCCACATGAAATGAAGAAACAATGCATGTTTACTAATTTAAAATGAACATTTTGCAATAAATCAGTACAATATGATCGAGGAAACGATGTAACTTGCCTTGCTCCGGCTCTGCGAGCTTTGCTACAACCTCATAATATACTGGAGGGATGATTGCGTCATATTCTATAGCAAACAAAGCACAAACAATTAATAACAGTACATGTGGGCATTTAAATAGGAGCTAGAAGTTATGAATTTTTGGTATTTTTTTGGATTTAATGAAATTTGAATGGAATTAATTGGAGCTCGTATGAATTAGTTATGAATTTTTAAAGTTTTACAATGATTTTGCTATACAAATTAATTGTTTATGGATTTATTGCACAATTAAACGGAGGCTGGCGCCGACAAGCGGAGCCCATGGGTCGGCGGCGCACGGTGGACCGAGTCCACTGTGGCTCGACGGGGACTGGCTACATGGCTGCCACGCGGCAGCCACGGCGGACCGAGAGGTCGACACGGCACCAAGGTGGCGCCGATGTGGCGAGGGAGTGGGGTGCCCGCAAGGCGCCACGTGGCCAGTCTGGATCTACCCCGGGGTAGATCGGATGGCGCAGGGCAAAAGGGGTTCGCCCCCGCTGGCGTGGCCGTGCCGCGGCGGGGCGAGCGGCCCGATGGTGTCGGCTGATAGGTGGGGCCCACGGGGAGGCGCCCGCGCGGCGCAAGCCGCTGCTAGCCGGGAACAGGGATGGGCTGGCGGCCCGGGGAGAGGAAAAAGAAAAGTAAAATGAAAAGGGAAAAAAGGGAAAAGAAAAAGGTTTCCCAGAGAGAATTAATTCCGATAATTCGTTTTGAATTATTAAAATTACTTCCACTACTCTAAAAATTCCAATAAAAATCCTGCTAGTGCATTTTGGCAAGAGGAATAAAGGAAAAATATTCTTAGCCAAGATAAAATTTATTAATTTGCATTTCACTCATTTAATTAATTTTCTTGCCTTTTAAAATAATTTCTTTGGGCTTTTTCTTTAATATATTTTGTGTGGCTCCTATTTAAGGGGAAACTCCGGGTGTGACAAACCTACCCCCCTTGAACGGAATCTCATCCTCGAGATTCAGATGTGCTGGCGAAGAGGTACGGATGGGCGGACTTCAATTCATCCTCTTGTTGCCATGTGGCTTCTTCCTCTAAATGGTGGCTCCATTGTACCTTGCAGAACCTGATCACTCGGCTTCTGGTGTTCCTTTCACTGATCTCCAAGATTTAGATCGGCCTTTCCACGTAGGTGAGGTCTTCCTGGATCTTGATCTGTTCTGGATCGGCTTGTTCTGCTGGTACCCTCAGACATTTCTTTAGTTGTGACACATGGAACATGTCATGTATACCTACCATTGAAGCTGGAAGATCCAACTAGTATGCAACTTCGCCTTTACGAGCTAGCACTTGGTAGGGTCCCACGAAACAGGGTGCTAACTTCCCTTTGGTTTGGAACCTGTGTACCCCGTGGAGTGGTGTGACGTGAAGATACACATAGTCTCCTTCCTCAAAGCTCAGATCTCTGCGACGGTTGTCTGCGTAACTCTTCTGTCTTGACTGAGTCGTCTTTAATCGTTCCCGGATAATGGCCACTTTCTCTTCTACCTCTTTGAGTGCATCTGTCCCAAACACTTGGCGTTCACCTGTCTGATCCCAGAAGAGGGGTGTATGGCACTTCCTGCCATACAGAGCTTTGAACGGTGCTATCTGCAGATTGGCTTGGTAACTATTGTTGTACGAGAACTTTGCGTAGGGCAGACTCTTATTCCAAGTCCCTCCAAAGGCCAAGGCACAAGCCCTTATCATATCCTCCAAAATCTGTTGACTCTTTCAGTCAGTCTGTCTATTTGTGGGTGAAAAGCTGTGCTGAAGTTTAATCGAGTTCCTAGTTCTGCTTGTAGCTTCTGCCAGAACTTGGAAGTGAATTGGCTACCGCGGTCAGATACAATCCTCTTGGGTACTCCGTGTAAACATATTATGCGAGCCATGTAGAGTTCTGCCAGTCTCTTGCCCGAGTACGTTGTATGCACTGGAATGAAATGGGCAACCTTAGTGAGCCGATCCACGCTCGCCTAGATCGAGTCGTATCCTGAAGATGTCCGGGGCAAACCGGTGATAAAGTCCATCCCGATCTCTTCCCACTTCCACTCTGGGACTCTAAGCGGTTGTAAAAGTCTTGCAGGCTGTTGGTGTTCTGCTTTGACTCACTGACACACATCACAAAGTGCCATAAATTTCGTGATTTCTCTTCTCATGCTAACCCACCAGAACTTTGTCTTGAGGTCTTGGTACATTTTAGTGCTTCTGGGATGAATGGACTACTACATCTCATGAGCTTCCTGGAGTAGTAAGTCTTTAAGTTCCTTGTTTTCTGGGATGCACAAACATTCTCCCATCTAGATTGTCCTGTTTTCGTCTTCTGTGAAACCCTGGGCTTTTCCAACTCTCATGTTCTTCTTGAGTTCTTTAATCTCCAGATCATTCGCTTGTGCCTCACGAACTTCATCAAAGAGTGTGGGCTGGGCCTCTAGGGCTGCCATGAATCCGGAGTTAACGATGCCCAGATTCAAGTGCTTGAATTCCTGCTGCATTTCTTTGCACAATGTCTCTGCTCGAGCGGTGTTGCAGTAACTCTTCCTGCTCAGAGCGTCTGCCATGACATTGGCTTTACCCTGGTGGTAGTGTATTCCCACGTCGTAGTCTTCTATCAATTCCAGCCACCTTCTCTGATGGAGGTTCAGGTCGGGCTAGGTAAATATATTTCAGACTCTTATGGTCCATATAGATCTCGCTACGGTTGCCAATGAGGTAAAGCCACCAAATCTTCAAAGCATGGACCACTACGGCCAATTCCAGGTCGTGCGTTGGGTAGTTGCCCTCATGGGGACACAACTAGTGAGATGCGTAGGCTACAACTTTGCCTTCTTGCATCAACATGCATCCTAGCCCTTGGCGAGATGCATCAAAGTACACCTGCAAGTCTTTCTTGGGATCAGGCAAGATCAGGATTGGTGCCAATACTAACTTCTTTTTGTGTTCTTGAAAGCTGCGATTGCACTCGGCTGTCCAAACAAGCTTCACATCTTTCTTCAACAATTGAGTCATGGGTCTCGCAATCTTCGAGAAGTTTTCGATGAACCGGGGGTAATAACCAGCAAATCCGAGAAAACTCCGCACTGTCACTGTCTTGGGCAGTTTCCAACTGGTAACTGATTCATCATTCGTTGGGTCCACAGCAACTCCCTAGGCGGTGATGACGTGCCCGAGGAACTGGACTTCTTTCAACCAGAAGTCGCACTTGCTAAACTTGGCGTATAGCTGGTGCTCTCTCAACTTCTCGAGAACCAACCGGAGATGTTGCTCATGTTCTTCTGCTGATTTCGAGTAGATAAGGATATCATCGATGAAAACCACCATGAACTTGTCTAGAAACTCCATGAACACCTTGTTCATCAAGTTCATGAAGAAGGCTGGTGCGTTTGTCAGTCCGAAGGACATAATGGTGCACTTGTATAGCCCATACCGAGTGGTGAAAACTGTCTTTGGAATATGCTCTTCTCGGATCCTCAGCTGGTGATAGCCTGATCGCAGGTCTATCTTGGAGAAGACGGTGGCACCCTCCAATTGATCGAAGAGATCATCAATCCTTGGCAAGAGATACTTGTTCTTGATTGTGACGTCGTTTAGTGCGCGATAATCCACACACATCCGCTTTGTTTTGTCTTTCTTCTCCACGAAGATGACCGGTGCACTCCAAGGTGACGTGCTTGGTCGGATGTAACCCTTCTGTATCAGGTCATCGACTTGCTTCTTAACTTCTGCCATCTCATTTGGTGCCATTCTGTACGGCCTTTTGTATATTGGCGTTGTTCCTGGTGCCAAATCAATTCTAAACTCGATTTCCCTTTTTGGTGGCATCCCCGGTAGATCTTCCGGGGACACATACGGGTACTCCCTCACTATCGAGATTTCCTCTATTTTCTGATCTAGCTTCTTTCCACTTTCTGACTGTTGCTCTGCTGCGACTTGATTCAAGCTTGCTTCCTGCCTCTGTGGCACTGGTGACTTGAAGGTAACTACCTTTCCTTCCGGACTGGTTACTGTAACGGTGCGGTCGGCGCAGTTGATCACTCCTTTGTGTCGGGTCAACCAATCCATCCCTAGGATGACATCTAGGTCTTTGGATTCTAGGAGGATGAGATTGGCTAGAAAGGGTGATCTTTGGATTTCTAGACTCACTGAAGGGCTATAGTGAGCTGTGGTCATGCGGTTCCCTAGGGTGTGAACCCGCATGGGGATCTTAAGTTCCACTACTTTTATCCCACGTGTCCCCATAAATTTCTTGGATATGAATGAATGCATTGCACCAGAATCAAAAAGTACTGTTGTAGGTATTGAGTTCACGAGAAATGTACCCAGTACCACTTTCAGTGCAGCCTGCGCCTCTTCTGCGGAGACGTGGTTAACACGCCCCTTTATCACCAGCTAGTTGGAGTTGGGGTTCTGGGGAGCTACGGGCCTAGGTTCCATTCACTTCGGTTTTGGGCACTTGTCGGCGAAGTGGCTCGGCTCATTGCAGTTGAAGTTGATGAGAGTCTTGCCCCCGCTGTCCTTCCGTGGCTGGCCTTGCTGTGCTGATGCCATTGGTGGGCGTGGAGCGGGCTGACAGTTGTGTTGCCCGCTATTGCTGCTGTTGCCTCCAAAGTGCCCTGGTTAGAACGGACGCTGCTGGCGGACGATCATGGTGGAAGGTCCACCCAGATGCCCCAGCATCACCCTTGGCTTCTGGTGCTGCCCCTGGTGAGCTCGGAATTGAGCCGCCTTCCTCTTGCGGTCCATCTTGTTGCGCTCGTCTTCCTGGTGGATCACCTTGTCCACCAACTTCTCGAAGTTAGGGTAGTCACTAGAGAGGAGCTGGTTGGTCAGCTCGTCGTCGAGTCCGTCTGATAGAGATTTGGGCCCGATCTTTCGGTGAGGGGATAACTTCGACTTGGATGGAGGTGACTCTCGCATTCCGGCTACGAACAAACAAGTCGTGGGCACCTTGGCAATCGCTGAACCAACTCCAAGTGATTATTGACCGGCTGGAAAGCACGATCAACCTGAACACGAGGTTCAATTCTTGCGAGCAATTGAAGAACTAGCAAGAATAAGATGTAGGCAACTGAAATGGCACAATAACAAACTTGTATTATCACAAAGATGGGGTTTCCAATGGCTGCCACGCGGGTGGTCGTTCGACACACATGGAGAACAGAGTTTGCACAACGGCTAAACTAAACAAAGAAAAACCCGCCCACAAAGGGAGCTCGGCCTGGTCTCAAAGAGGAGGGAGGAAGGGGGATTTCGGCCAGCAGCAAGGGAAGGGCGAAATCTCCTCCTATCCTTTCCTAATTTGTCTAAACTTGACTTATTACATGGGTCCAGCCCAAAGGAAAGGTGACGCAGCACCTCTTTTATTTGTTGCCATCTTTTGGGCCTTCATTCCTTAGGAGAATGACATAGTTCAGTTCAGGTGCACGAGCTCAGGTTTTAGGTCCTTGCATCATTTCTGGAAATGTAGCTGCAGTAGAAGACGTGGTTGGAACCAAAGAAGTCGTGTCCTCATCATCCTCCCCTTCTTGAATCGAAGTCGTCCTTGGCGGTAGTTGTTCTTCCTCCCTAACGTATGGCTTCAAATCTGCAATATTGAAAGAAGAAGAAACACCATATTCTGCAGGGAAGTCAAGTTTATATGCGCTATCATTTATCCTTTCGAGAACCTTGAATGGACCATCAGCACGAGGCATCAATTTCGATTTTCGCAAGGCAGGAAAACAATCCTTTCGCAGGTGTAACCAAACCAAGTCACCAGGTTGGAAACGAACATGTCGTTTGCCCTAACTACCTGCAACCTGATTTTTGCAATGCTCTAGTACATCCTTGAAATCTAGATCATATGCGTACAGCTCCTTCAAGGTTTCCAACCCAAAAATCTAAAAGTCAAGTTGGGAGAGCATAGTGTATCAGCGAGACAAAGCATCTGCAATAACATTGTCTTTTCCCTTCTTGTGTTTGATTATGTAGGGAAAAGACTCAATGAACTCGACCCACTTAGCATGCCGATGGTTCAGATTGGATTGGTTTCGAATGTGCTTCAAAGACTCATGATCAGAATGAATAATAAATTCTTGAGGCCATAAGTAATGCTACCATGTCTCAAGAGTACGAACCAAAGCAAGCATTTCTTTGTCATAAGTGGAGTAGTTCAAACTAGCACCACTCAATTTCTCACTGAAATAAGCCACTGGTTTACCATCTTGCAGCAAAACACCACCTAATCCAATTCCACTTGCATCACATTCCATCTCAAACATCTTATTGAAATTAGGCAGTTGAAGCAAAGGTGCATGAGTGAACTTATCTTTCAAAATCAGGAAGGCTTCTTCGTGTGCCGGACCCCACGAAAAGGGAACACTTTTCTTGGTGAGTTCATGTAGCGGAACGGCAATGGTGCCAAAATCACGTACAAATCTGCGATAAAATCCTGCAAGTCCGAGGAAACTCTGAATCTGCGTGGCAGTGGTCGGAGTAGGCCAGCTTTGAATTGCCTCGACCTTGGTGTGGTCCACTTCGATACCCTGCGCTGTGACAACATATCCAAGAAAAGAGACACGGTCTATGCAAAAGTAGCACTTGTTCAAGTTGCCAAATAAATGTGCAGTACGTAAAGCATCACAAACAACACGTAGATGATCAAGGTGTTCCTCCAAAGACTTGCTATAAATCAAAATATCATCAAAATAGACAACCACAAATTTGTCGATGAAAGCACGCAAAACTTCGTTCATCAATCTCATGAATGTGCTGAGTGCATTAGTTAATCCAAAAGGCATAACTAACCACTCATATAAGCCAAACTTAGTTTTAAAAGCCGTTTTCCATTCATCCCCCAATTTCATACGAATTTGATGGTACCCACTGCGCAAATCAATTTTGGAGAAAAGAACAGCACCACTTAACTCATCAAGCATATCATCTAACCGAGGAATGGGATGACGATAGTGTATTGTGATATTGTTAATGGCATGGCAATCTACACACATACGCCATGATCCATCTTTCTTTGGCACAAGAATAACAGGAACAGCACAAGGGCTGAGAGATTCATGAACATATCCCTTATCAAGTAACTCTTGCACTTGGCGTTGAATTTCTTTTGTCTCCTCAGGGTTGGTGCGATATGCAGCACGATTGGGCAGTGAAGCACCCGGAATGAGGTCAATCTAATGTTCAATTCCTCGGAGAGGAGGAAGACCGGCTGGTACGTCACATGGAAAAACATTGGAAAACTCCTGCAAAAGGTTAGTGACCGTAGGAGGCAAAGAAGGGGGCAAATCATCCATGGAAAACAGAATTTGTGTGCACATGAGAGCATAGCAAGAAGAATTACTAGCGGCCCGCTCATCCAAATCAGCATGAGTAGCGAGCAAAACAGGAGGCTTCAGTTTAATGTCATTTTGAGCAATGTGAGTGTGTTCGTTTTGCTGCACAAACTCATTAGCCACAACCTGATTCTCATTGGGAACATGCACTTTATGTTTCTCTCTACTAGCCCGAGCAAGTTCGTCTTTAACAATTTGTTCTGGGGTCATAGGATGCAACACAATTTTCTTACCTTTAAATAAAAGCGAATACTGATTAGTGCGACCATTGTGCACACAATCAGTATCATATTGCCATGGTCGACCAAGTAACATGGAACATGCTTGCATAGGAACGACATCACAATCAACATAATCAGTGTATGAACCCATAGCAAAGGGCACCCGTACTAAACGTGTTACCTTAAGCTTACCACTCTGGTTGAGCCATTGGATGTGATAGGGGTGAGGATGTGGGCGAGTTGGTAGGGCAAGCTTTTCCACCATATCTGTACTTGCCAAGTTGTTGCAGTTCCCGCCATCAATAATGATGCAAATTGAGCGCTCCTTGACCACCCCTTTGGTTTGAAACAAATTATGGCGCTGATTCTTGTCCTTTGTGGCAATCTGAGTACTTAGCACACGTTGTACTACAATACTCAAATACCGATCAGCATCATCAGCAGTGACATGTTCGTCTTGGTCCTCTGGTCCTGCAATGTCAGTTGCAAGCATGGCATATGTTTCATCATCAAAATCACTTGCTGAATCATACTCACCGTCCTCGCGTATGATGAGCACTCTCTTGTTTGGGCAATCGCGTATGACGTGTCCAAAGCCCTTGCAGTGGTGGCATTGGACATCCCTGGTACGGCCTGTAGATGCAACCGAGGTACTAGACGTGTAACCGTGAGGTGCAGGTTTGGGTGCTGCAGAAACTCGTGGTGTTGCAGCTGAAGGCATGGTGAGTGACTTGCTGGGGGAGGAAGAAGGTGCAGCCAAGGGAGAGGGCGGTGCAGCTGCTGTACTCGTCTTCCAAGAATTAGTGCGACCTGCAGAAAAATTATTCTGTGGCTTCGTTTGACGTCCCTGCACTTCATGTTCAGCTTTGCAAGCAAGACGGAATAAGCGAGTCATGGAATTGTAATCTTTATAATCAAGAATATCCTGTATCTCACGATTGACCCACCCAAAAATCGTGCCATAGCCGTGTCATTTCCCTCAACTAGACCGCAACGCAACATGCCAATTTGAAGCTCTTGGTAGTATTCTTCTACAGAATTCGTTCCTTGGCATAAACGTTGCAACTTATTTAACATATCACGAGCATAGTATGAAGGGACGAATCTATGTCGCATGAGCCATTTCAAAGCTTCCCAAGTTGTGGGAATGTTATTCAGGTGTTTGTGGCAATGTTCGCGCCACCACACAGATGCAAAGTCCGTGAATTCACTAGTAGCAGCCCTAACTTATGTATGAGCAAGAACATCATGGCATGCAAATTTTTGATCAACAGCTAGTTCCCAAGTGAGATAAATATCATGATCATATGTGCCATTAAAATCAGGAATATTGAATTTGATCTTAGCAAACGGATCATCCTGATTACGTACCCCATGTCGGCGCTGTTGGTGGTGTGGAAGATCACATTGGTGACGTCGATCTGCAGCTGAGATGATGCTCACGTCATCCTCAGTGTCCCTTGCGTAATCCTTGTCATGCTGTCCAACACCAGCATTGTGCGCAGCTTGTTGTTGAACAACAGCAGCAAGAGTTCCGACAACTCGTCAAGTCATGTCACCATGTTAGCAAGAGTAGTGTTGGCGTTGTTTTGAGCGGTCCTCATGTCATTCAACGTCGTAGTGGTCTGAAGTTGAGCTTCCTCTAGCTAGGCAAGGTGTTCATTTGTGGTTCGGATGTTGTCATCAAGACCTTCTACGCGCCCCCGCATTAGGCGATCAAAATGTTGGATGATGCCTCGGGTGCGAGGGGACTATGGGGTGTTGTTGTCTGAAGTCTCCGTATCTCCTGCCAAGGTTAGTCACAAGAAAACCAGAAAACAAAGCACACGTATGTGTCCTGTAGCTAATAGGATGTATGTATTGTATGTGGGATCACACACTCTCAGGCCGGTATCAAACTCTTACCAAGTCTTACTAAGCGAGTAGGGGCGATCTGCAACCAGCGGTACAACCGGTGAAGATTGGATGGAGCGATTGCCAGGTGACACAAACCGGTTCGTTGTAGAAATTTGTTGAGTTGTAGGAAGGTTGCACTTTGTAGCAAGGATTAGACAATCAAATCAGTAAATGCAAGCTGAATAAGTGTTCAAAGCATGTCCATAAGTTTCTGATATAAAACAAGGGGAGAAAAGTTTCAATAGGTTTGCGTGCAAAGAAAAATGGGACCTGATGCAAGCAAGGAGAAATCTCATACCAAGTACGAGGAGAGACGCTAGATGACTACTCGAAGCCGATGGTAGGGCACAGATTGTTCACACGACGTGGAGTACACACAGAGATTAACAGAGTGCAATGCAAACAGCCCCTAGCATGAGTAGTATGCAACAACTAGTCTCAAACGATGACAGGAAATTTTTTCTTTTGGTGGTCACGAAAACAGCTAGCTGAAAACTCATGTCTAGCCTTCGTAAAGACCCAGAGAAGGGACTAGGCGCAACAAAAGTTTGGGTGTGGTGGTGCACTTTGTAGCAAGGATTAGCACAATCTCTCTCTCTCTAAACTAGGAAACTCAGCATGGATTAATCTGAATCCTCTCCTTCCTAGTTTGTGGCGTGGCAGCCAAAGGAAAGAAACGGTTGCCGAAAAGATGGTTTCCTTTCTTATGAGATTAGGTGCGGCTTTCTCATTCCTTTTTTTTTGTTTTTCTTTTTTTTTGGGTCATGCTGGTTTCCTTTTGATGCAAACAGAATGAGGGGAAAACAATTTGTTCTACTTGGAAAAGAATTGCCGATCTATTTGGAAGGAGGATCTGAGTGTTGATAGAACTAGGAACAAAAGATGGTGCCTGGTTCGGAGTGTAAGGTGTTGGGAAGGCAACAAGGAGGCAAAGCGGTGCCAACAAACTAATACACGGAGGCTGCGGGATCAGCAACTTGAATGACCAAGCAACACAAACTCAACAATGCAAAATTACTGAAAGAAAATGCAAGGCACAATGGTTTTCTTGGGACAGGACGGTCGAACCTTTTTTTTGTGTGTTTTGTGGCTTTGGAAGTGGACTGTAGGAAAGAAAGCCTAACTACGAAAGCAGTAAAATCTCACCGAGCAACCTGAAATCTGATACCACTTGATAGAGATTTGGGCCTGATCTTTCGGTGAGGGGATAACTTCGACTTGGATGGAGGTGACTCTCACGTTCTAGCTACGAACGAACAAGTCGTGGGAGCCTTGGCAATCGCTGAACCAACTCCAAGTGGTTATTGACCAGCTGGAAAGCACGATCAACCTGAACACGAGGTTCAATTCCTGCGAGCAATCGAAGAAGTAGCAAGAATAAGATATAGGCAACTAAAATGGCACAATAATAAACTTGTATTATTACAAAGATGGGGTTTCCAATGGCCGCCTCACAGGTGGTCGTCCGACACACATGGAGAATAGAGTTTGCACAACGGCTAAACTAAACAAAGAAAAACCTACCCACAAAGGGAGCTTGGCATGGTCTCAAATAGGAGGGAGGAAGGGGGATTTCGGCTAGCACCAAGGGAAGGGCGAAATCTCCTCCTATCCTTTCCTAATTTGTCTAAACTTGACTTATTACATGGGTCCAGCCCAAAGGAAAGGTGACGCAGCACCTCTTTTATTTGTTGCCATCTTCTGGGCCTTCATTCCTTAGGAGAATGACATAGTTCAGTTCATGTGCACGAGCTCGAGTTGTAGGTCCTTGCATCATTTCTGGAAATGTAGCTGCAGTAGAAGACGTGGTTGGAACCAAAGAAGTCATGTCCTCATCACCATCCAGGTACCTTTCCTGTCTCTCCGCATCAGTGCGGACATCCTTTGGTGCGTAGCGCGCCAAGCGGTTGGAGTCATGGAGGTACTCCATGACTGTTTTGCTTCCCTGCACTAAGTCCCTGAATTCCCTCTTCTTCTGTGCCACAATGCCGGCCGGAATCTAAGACTTCCGGAATTTGTGACAAAATTCAGCCCAAGTGACCTCCGTTGTGGCAGTGCAGGGACAAGGAAGTTGTCCCACCAAGCTGAGGCAGGACCCTGGAGTTGGTGCGTTGCGAAGGTGACCTTTTCCTGGTCATTGCATTGGAGAAGGTTGAGCTTCTTCTCAATCACCAACAGCCAGTCGCTAGTGTCCTTGGGGTTGGTGGTGCTGGAGAAAGTAGGCGGCCTGACCCTCAAGAACTCAAGCAGCTTAGACTAGGGAGCGAAGGCTAGGATGTGAGGTTGCTGGTGCTGCTGCTGCAGGTTGTTTTGCAACATCTACTGCATCATGATCGCCATCATCTGGTTGTGGTTGGCTAGAACTTGGGCGAGTGTTGGGTTCTTAGGTAAGGGAGGTGGCATGTGGTAGGGAGCCCTGTTGTTTAGTGGCGCTCCATCCTGTTGATTCGTCGCACTGGCATTGCTGGTAGCACGGTTACCGGTCCTTGTGTTCACCATCTGAAGGGAGATTGAAGTGGAAGGGAAGGAGAAAAACAGGTGGCTCAAAAATAGGAGTGATAATTAAGTGACTAAATTAAATTAACTGAAGTGCATAGTTTAGAAACATTACAAAAACAATTCGACTCCTAACTGAGGCGGCCATACCACAATAGACGGTATGAATCCCTGACTAACCCCAAGCAAACATCTTGACATTACAACTAAGAATGAAATTAAACTAAGGAAAACAATAAAGCTAAGGACGACGCGTCTAGTGCCCTGAGTGTCTCCTGTGGTCGTCCAAGTTGTACTCAGGCTCCTGCTCGTCGCCCATCTCATCATCGGTGTGGCTCCTGGATCTGCCACGTAGTCCTCACTACCGTGAGCCAATGAACTGGCCTCAATGCAGGTGTGGGATCCACTGGGGAAGCTGTTGTCATCGGTGGAGGTGAAGCCCCCGTGGATGCTGGCACCTCCCTAAGAGCTGCCATCGCTCGACGACGCGCTGATCATGCCGCTGGTTGGTATTGGTGCTGGTGTTGGAGTTGGAGCTAGAGCTGGTGCTGCTGCAGGAGCTGGCGATGCATGTGGCCCGTTCCTGGGGGCCAATTGAATATGCACCGGAGGAAGGGTCCTCATCCTCGGATTCAGGTGGATCTTGGCCCCAACGGGTGGCGGCTGTCTCTTCAGCTCCGCGACCTCCTTCTTCAAGCGATCGATCTTGTTCTAGAGACCGATGATGGTCATCCTGTTGGCATCCTCCCTATCGTGGGCCGCACGCACCTAGTTGGCATGCATGAAGTCCATGGCCCACATTGCCCGCCTCATGTGGACGATGGTGGTGTTATTCTGTCACGTCCAGATTTTTCCCTTTCTGTTCTTTTTGTCCAATTGCGAAAATTCACCCTTGGTTTATTCGCCTAAAACAGCTTAATGAAAAATTTCGTAATAAAAAGGATTTAATATGATTAAATAATTAATTACGGTATGATTTGTTTCTATTTGCTTAATCGGGTTTATTTGGATTTCGGAAGTATAGCTCGTTTCCTAATTTATTTTTCCCCCGGATTCACAAACTCTAATTTTCGCATCCATATGAATTTCTAGTTTCCCGGAGGTCCAAGTTCATTCTCCATTGCACCAAATAATTATAACAAATTCAAAAGATCCGAATTCAACAATTTCCGCAAAGCCCCTACCATTTTTCCTTTTCTTTTTCCCTTCCTTTCTCTTTTTCCACTCAGGCCCCTGCCTTTCTCTCTTTTTCTTTTTTTTCCTCTTCTTCTCCTACCTTCGGCCAGGCCGAAGGCCTGCCTGCCTGCCTCCTCCGGCCGCCGGGCCCGACCCGCCACTACGCCGAGCCACCGCGCCGCCTAGCCGCCCGGCCTGGCCTGCCCCTGCCCCTGCGCCGCACCGCCTCCTGGGCCGCGCCGACACCGCCGGCCTCCAGGCCCATGCTGCCGCGCCTCCCTTAACCCTAGCCGCCGCGAGCCGCCCTATATTACAAATATGAGGCCGCGCCGTTTTCGCGGCCTCCCGCGGTGGCCACGTCGACGTGATTTCTTTCAACCGTTGGATATGCAATGTATGGTTCGGATGGGCCTGAACTGGCACGCCACGCAGCGCCAACGAAGCCACGCCAAAACACTGACCCTATGCCGCGCGTGAAGGTGATAGGCCTACCAGTAGCAGCCCCTCCAACTCGGATATGGCTGCCCATCCCCACCATCCTCCGGCTCCATTCCACCCCCATCCGCGCCTCCGCCACAACCGCAACAGCATCTTCCATCCCCCAACCTCTACCGGCCGAGCTCCACCTCGTCGCTGACATCCGCTCTCCGTAGAACCACATCCGCGTCGCCGATGTCTCACGCGGCGCCGCCGGCCACCCTCTCGCCGGCACCCGCCCCTCCTCCTCCGCGCCTCCCTCGCCGTCCTCGGCTTCGGCGCGGGCTCCGCCGCCCGCGCCGTGCTCCACTTCTTCCCAGACCTCTCCGTCCACGGCTGGGAGATCGACCCCGCCGTGATCTCCGTCTCCCGCGATTTTTTCGGCCGTGCGGCACTCGAGGAGGACCACGCCGACCGCCTCTTCGTCCGTGTCGGGAACGCGCTCGAGGCCGAGGCGGTGCCTGGCCGGCGGCTTCGGCAGCATGCTGGTGGACCTGTTCGCCAACGGGAGCGTGCTTCCGGAGCTCCAAAAGCGGGCTCATGGAGGCGGATAGGCGGGCGGGTGGCTCCCGGAGGGCGGGTCATGGTGAACTGTGGCGGGCCATGCGTGGAGGCGGAGGAGGAGGGGAGGGAGGGCGAGTCCGAAGAAAAGTCCGCCGCCTACCCGCCATCCCAGTAATTCCAAAAATGCCCCTGGACCTTGACTCCTCGCCGGCGCCGCCGCACCGCGACTGGTTCTTCCCGCCGGCGCCGCCCTTCCTCCCGTCCTCCAGAGCCCGAACGCCCAGGACCCCCTTCCCCTCCACCTCCCGCTCCTCCAACCCATACTCCTTCTCGGACCGCCGGCCGCCCCCGACCCCCCGCTCCCGCTCCCCCCTCCCGCCGCCGGAGCAGCAGCAGCAGCAGCCCCCACCGACGCCTCCTCCCGCGCCGCGACGTCGCGACCCCCGGTATGTCGGCATCTGCCGCGGCGACGCCCGAACGCTCGCCGCTAAGAAAGCGGCGGCGGCGGCTCCTGCGGTCGCACTGGTGCACGGGAGCAAGTCAGCATCGTCGGCGACCACCCTCCCATGGTCAGGGATGGTATCCGTGGCGGTAAGAAATGGGTGAGCTCGCGGGGTTTCGTGTTTGACTTTTGTTGGCTTGGCTGTTTAACCGCGTAAACCTGATGCTTTCAGGCCATTGTGCTCTGCTTCTCTTCCCTTCTCCGCTGTAACTTCTCGCTACATGATCAGGTCCACCATTTAAAGGTAAAATCCTAACTAATTCCAATGCACATTCTGTACAACTGTGCACTTATATGCCAATTCTACCGGGATCAGCTTGCCAAAGCTACTACAAAGTTGCAGTCATGTATTACAGAGTCCTCCATGGATATGAGTGGCATATTATCATATCAAAGCAATGGCAGTATTTCGCATGACAGAAGTCTTAAGAATTTTGCATTGCTCCTCTCACTTAAGAATTTGGTTTTTGGTTTCTCGTCTTTACTTTGGTTTGGTAACCGGTTCTCCTCCCCCGCTGCGAACCAAAAAAATCAAGAATATGAGGCCACGCTGCTATGCCCTAGTTCTTTTCTACCGTTGGATATGAGATACATGGTTCGGATGCAATTTACTGAGCTATGTATGTGTTAGGATTGGATAGCCTAGCTATCCAGCAGCAAGCAATCAGAACCATGCAGCAACTAGCACTAGCAGCATGCTATTTGTCTCGATGTGACCCATCAGTGCATGCACTATGCAGCAGCCAGCACTAGAGGATGCTATTTGTCTCGATGTGCATACATGCATTTAGGGTGCAACCACAATGTATCTCAAAGATGGAGATAAAAAAAATTGTTGGGTCATGTCACATCAGCTGCATCGTCTATGATTTCTTTTTCACTGCATGTCACCTCCCTTGCCTATATAAGCGCAGCAACTGCCTTTTTGCATTTGCATGCCTCGACAAGTGCAAAGCTTTGAGCAACCAATAGATGGTCCTCATTCGACAGATAGTTTTCACTTAGGCCATCCATAGCAGTTCCAGAGGAAGGTAGATGCCACATGTGTTTTTAGTTGTTATATACCTAGAGTAAGTCTTTTAGAAAGCATTTTTTTGGAATAGTATATGTTTAACAGAAGTTCTATAAAGCGAGGCTACGTACTGATTTTAACTTACGTTGTAACTTCGCTAGCTATGACATACGTTGTAATTATGTTTAACAGAAGTTCTATAAAGCGAGGCTACGTACTGATTTTAACTTACGTTGTAACTTCGCTAACTATGACATACGTTGTAACTTCGCTAACTATGACAATACTGATACTGATGCTAACTCGTGTTGTAACTTTAACTGGCTATGGAACTATTATTGAAGCACCTACTAATTGTTTGGCTAAAGGTGGTTGTTGATCCTAACAATTTCTGATCTGACCTTGCTGACTAACATCGACTGAATTATTTTACTTGTTCAGTTTTTCCTCATTGTATTGAAGCTAACTATGACAATACTGGTACTGATGCTAACTCGTGTTGTAACTTTAACTGGCTTTGGAACTATTATTGAAGCACCTACTAATTGTTTGGTTAAAGGTGGTTGCTGATCCTAACAATTTCTGATCTAACCTTGCTGACTAACATCGACTGAATTATTTTACTTGTTCAGTTTTTCCTCATTGTATTGAAGCTAACTATGACAATACTGGTACTGATGCTAACTCGTGTTGTAACTTTAACTGGCTTTGGAACTATTATTGAAGCACCTACTAATTGTTTGGCTAAAGGTGGTTGCTAATCCTAACAATTTCTGATCTGACCTTGCTGACTAACATCGACTAAATTATTTTACTTGTTCAGTTTTTCCTCATTGTATTGAAGTTAATTATGTGCCTTGTTCTGTCCGTTCTCTCATGTACGATGAGAGCGTTCGGTGTGTTTTATAATAGTTTGCTTTGCAAGTCTAGTATCTTTCTTTAATTAATTCATATATTTCATATTGGTATTTGAAGGGTAAATTATGTTTTATGGATAGTACACCTTCCAGAACTCGGAAAAGAAAGCACTCAGGTGGAGAGCAAGCTATTCTTACAACAGGTACCTTTAGTCTTGCTTTTATTGGCTTGATGTTGCATTCTATTTTTTCCCGGTCCGGGATTTTGGCGAGTATCCACCAATAGCCACCCATCATGTCATATGCACGACGTAAATTTTAACCATATTTACATGATCAAAATAGGAAATCCATGGTAAATTTGATATATGATCTAGCCATGTAATTTTGTTATATTAAATAATTAATACATTCTTAATTGGAGGTGTGAGTTCACATTCTACATGGGGGCCAATACGTGAAAGCCAACAACGTCAGAGATCCATAATAAAAGCAAATAAAGGTGGGCAGTAAAATAATATATTCTATATGAATACTAAATTTGCTTGCCACAGACATATGGATACTAAATTTGCTTGAGCATTTAGGTAGTAAAATAAAATTCGCACGTGCCCTCGCCCGCGCCCGCCCCCCCTCGCCGGCTCCTGCGCCCACGCCCGCGCCCGTGCCCCTCGCCTGGGCCCTCTCCCGTGCGCTCGCCTGCGCCCCTCGCCTGTGCCCGTGCCCTCGCCCGTACTCTCGCCCGCGCCCTTGCCCCGCGCCCCTCACCCGTGCCCTCGCCCGCGCCTGCGCCCGCGCCCTCGCCCGTGCCCCTCACCCCGCGCCCTCGCCCGTGTCCCTTCCCCGCGCCCGCGCCCTCGTCCCTCGCCCGTGCTCGCGCCCTCTCCTGCGCCCGCGCCGTCGCCCGTGCCCCTCGCCCGCGCCCGCGCGCCGTGTCCCTCCCCCGCGCCCGCGCCCTCGTCCCTCGCCCGTGCCCGCGCCCTCTCCCGTTCCCTCGCCCCTTGCCGGCTCCCGCGACCGCGCCCTCGCCCGTGCCCCTCTCGCCGGCCCCGTGCCCGCGCCCTCCCCCATGCCCCTCGCCCGCGCCCGCGCCCCTCGCCCGGGCCCTCGCAGTGTCCAATTATCTATTCTTGGGAGCTCCCGGAGATCGGCTCATCCTTGCCGGAGTTTCGTTCATCGTCGGCGGCCCGCTCCTGTGCCAGCCTCCCTCCCCGTGCGCCTGCAGGCCGGTCCCCTCTCCCGCGCCCGTGCCCTCGCCCCTCGCCGGCGCCCCCGCCCGCGCCCTCGCCCGCGCCCGCGCCCGTGCCCTCCCCGTGCCCGCGCCCTCGCCCTCTCCCGTGCCCTCGCCCGCGCCCGTGCCCGCGCCCTCGCCCTCTCCCGTGCCCGCGCCGTGCCCTCGCCCCGCGCCCTCGCCATGCCCCTCGCCCGCGCCCGTGCCCGCCCCTCGCCCTCTCCCGTGCCTCGCCCGTGCCACGCCCTCGCCCCTCGCCCGTGGCCCCTCGCGCGCCTTCCGCTGAGAATAAAGCCTGTTGGCCTATTCTTTTTTCGAGCTCTTTTACGATGCTTGGAAGGTACCTTAGGTACCTTCTAAATTAAGTAGTATCAGCCATTGATGTTTAAAGGACAAATTAGGAATAGAAAATAACATTAACAGGGATAATTGGGTAATTTATTAATTCCATCGTGTCTTCTGCCGAGCCTCATCCCAAGCGGTCTTCAATCGCCCCATCCTTTCTTCTCCGAGCCGTCTTCAATCGTCGTCCCTTTGCCCTAAAATCCCCCGAGCGAAGCTCCCCTCACCGTGGGCCGGCGAGCCCCCGAGCGAAGACGGAAGCAGAGGCCGCCGTCGCGCCCGCACCTCCGCTCTCCGTGGGCCGGCGAGCCCCCATCGCGCTCGCGTCGCGCCCGCGCCTCCCCTCACCGTGGGCCGGCGAGCCCCCGTCGCGCTCGTGTCGCGCCCGCGCCTCCCCTCACCATGGGCCGGCGAGCGAAGTCGGAAGCAGAGGCCGCCGTCGCGCTCGCGTCGCGCCCGCGCCTCCCCTCACCGCATGGATGTGCACAGCTAGATTGAGCCTGAAACAGGATACACATCGACGACCCGAAACACTCCGCCGCTGGAGCTCGCCGCCGTCGAGATTACGGTCACCCGAGGTGTCAAGAAGACCACCCTTAGCTCCGCTGTGAACTTCTCTACCTTTTCTATTTTGGGCCCGACTACAGCCGACGCCGCCATCGCTGTCGCCGCCGCCGAGAAGCTCGCCGGCTCAGTCCTCTTCTGTTTCACCCCACCGGACCATCCTCTCCGCGTTCGGACGGTCCGATCCGTTGTCGCCGGCTCTGCTCTTTGCCTCGCCGGACCATCCTCTCCTACACCGGACGGTCCGCTTCATTGTAAACTTCAAAAATTCATAAGTAATTCATTTCAACTCATTTTTGAGTGAAACCAATTTTGTTAGCTCTGTAAATTTGTGAACTTTATTACTGTAAAATAAAATATGACAACTTCTATACAGAAAATGTCCATAAAATATTAACAAGCAATAGTAATTTATTTTGTGCCTAGAAACTTGAAATATTTCTATAAAATTCATTATAACTCCTTTTGAGGTGAACCAAATTTGTGTGGATTCATAAAATTGTGCTCTTTAATTTTGTAAAATAAAAAGTGAGACCTTATGTATAGGATTTTTCTCTAAAAATGGAAACACCTTTTATATACCTTTTTATAACCTATAAGTTTATAAAATTTCTAGAAAATTCATCCTAATTGCTAAAAATGTGAAACCACTTTTGTTTAACTCAGAAAATTGTAATCTTTACTTTGGATAATTTGTATTTGACAAAAAAATACCTCCCAAAATAGACCTAAGTAATTTTCTAACCCTTCTCTTTGTTACCTTGTAAAGGTTCTGTGATGACGATGCGATGATAATTAGGGAGTGCAAATAGAAAGAGGCAAGGAAGGTTTCGAAACCAACACATGGTACTACAAAAGACAGCATCAGTTAGTCAAGGTTCAAAGAAGCGTGCACGGAAACAATAAAGAGAAAAATATTACTAGTCTGCACCCAGGAAGTAAGCCGGAAAGTAAAACAATTGCACAAAGAGTGCGTTCTGCGAATCGAAGGTTACACGCTCCTAGTCAGTATCAATTGAGCCCTTACAACAATATTAGAGTTATCGAATTCAAGTTGTTTGACACTGGAGCAGGTAAGCTGATATTGAATATATAGTAATAGAGAAGTGCAGGAATGTAAGCATGCTTAATGCATTTCTTTTTCTGTTACTTTGGACAGGTCCAGAAGCTATTTGTGAGGAAACCTGGAAGTTGAAGATTATAACACATTATTTTTGCCAGCGTGGAAAAAGAAGGATGTGAACATTTTTTTCTTAATCTTTTTACACAAGAAGCGACCATTTAACCCTCCCTGAGAATCGGGGAACAAAGAGAAACTTGACTGCTCAATTGTGAGAACATGATGCAGTAATAAATCTTACTAGGCTTTCCATGACCCTGACAGAACTGGTGAAGTAGTATCATTTTGTTTTTTGTGGGGAACCTCTCAATTTGTGGAGAATCATGGAATATGAGGTGCAGAAGCTCGGTAGAGACCATTTTTTTATTGAAATGGCCTGGTTGATTCTCTGTTTCTACATCGTTAAATGTTGATGAGCACTATTCGCTTGCATTGAACTGAGGCGTCAAGAAATTTGTGTGCAAATGGCACTAACGCCATGAGCTGCATTTCGTAGTTGTATAGAATTAGTTGTGGATTCTTCTTGCCGGTTTCTTGCACATTTTCAGTGTCTATGTGTGGATTTCGATGTTGAATGCCTAAAATTAGTTTGCAAGAGCTCCAGTACTAGATCAGGTATTCAGGTACATACATATACAAACCATCATATAACTATTTATTCCATTATTATCTGAAAACTATATACAATATATACACCAGCATATAACAGTACAAGAGACTGTACATCTGGTTCCCAGTTCTCACTAGCTTCTTCAGAGGAGTACCGTTATGTGGAGAAAGATGGTTGCCAATGCACTTGTATATAACCCAGCATGTTGTACTACTAGTACCACAGATCATCAGACACAGGCTACCGATGGTTCATCATAATGGCACAACAACCTACTACAACTCATCCTTGACCTGCCATAGATAAACAAAAAACCCAGGCAACTTATTTACTACTCATTCATCTACTTCTTCAAGTCTCACTTCAACATTCAGAGATTGCTGGTCAGCCATGAAGGCAAGCACCCTGCAAATGCAAAAGAAAGAACCAAGGATTGATAAGATGACATGCACATTTCGAGTTTTCAGCAACTAGAATGCAAGAAGTGGTGTATAAACCATGGCGAAATTTTGTTCAACTCACATGGAACTGGGAAACTGAAGCATAGAGCTGGCTTGGGAGCTGGCTGTTCTTGCTCTGCAACAAGGATGTAGAACAGGCCCATGACGCCGGTGTGCTGGTGGTCACTGCTGTAGTTGGAGATGATGGTCAGCACCTTGCCATCCGTGACCTTGATTGATCCTGGCACGGACGCGTGCCCAGACGAGGTCCCGAGCGAGGGCCCGGGTACGGACGCGTGCCCGGGCGAGGTCCCGGGTAAGGGCCCGGGCACGGGGCGCGGGGCGCGGATGCGGGGCGCGGGAGGGCACAGGCGCGGCGAGCGTGGCACGGTCCCGGGCTCTAACAATGATGCCGAAGAACAACCTATTCACCCACTTGATGCCGATGCTGCTCAAGCTGCCGATGTCCTGCCTAAGGTAATCTCTGCATCCATACTTCATTTTAACTTATTGCTAATCCTTTTACCGATGTCAATCTACAGGCCTTAGCCGATTTGTTCTCCTTCGACATGGGCAAGTACTTTAAGGCAGATGAAGAAACGGCCACCAGCGCGGTAACCAAGCCATCTTTTCCAGCTGACGTGCGTGAATATCTGCTGAATATCATCCATCTGCTGGAAAACCCAATCGACGCTTTGGTGGAAGACTGCGGGCCGATTCGGGCAAGACTTGTGGAAATCGAACATCATTTGCCCGAAGAGCTCATTGACGCATTGACTCCTCCTGCATACCTAGAATCCCACAGATTCCAGCTCATCAAGCTTAGGCAGCGCATAGCCGATCGTGCTAATCAACAGAGATGGTCCCAAGACATCCACAACGATTGGCTGTTAGCTCAAAAGAGAAGAAGAAGCTTGACGACATGGCAGCTGCCCCTCAAGAACTCCAATCCAACTGGACCAACTAAAGAAAAAGGGAAGCCGATTTGCTGGCAGAGCTTGAAAAATCCGCAAGGACTCGAAATAAAGATCCCAGCTCATCGGCCTGCCACAAGCAATTCAAAACCAAGAAGCCAAGGTTGCAGCAGCAGTGCGTCAAGTTGTTCATCGGCGCAAAAACTTGAAGACTATCCAGGCACCGATGGACAAGACATTCATGCTATCGATGAGATTGACCAAATCCGCCTGCGCGCAATCGAAACAGTCCAAAAAATTCTTCTGTTAAATCTCAATATTGATGACTATGAGATTGCTCTGAGACTTCCTTTTTGTTGTAATATAATCTGATCGGCTTGTTTGCTCATCTTACCCCATCCTCGCTTGGTAGTGTTTTCATTTGTGTTTTTATCTAAAGGTGATACAATTGATATCGGCTATCTTTAGGCTACCAATTGATACCAATTGGTTCCTCTTTTGCGGATTAGACGACAACGGCGGGTTTCTCTTTCGGTCTGCGTTGTGGCCTTAGATTTTCCGTGTGATCTTCTCAAAGATTTGGATTATTGGAAGATTACTTGTCAGCCTGAAGATCAGAAATTTCTGGACGGTTGCCCCATCCTCACCAAGCAGAATTTCTCCGTTAAGTTGCCCCCATCCTCAGCCAAGCAGAAACTTACAGCTGGGCCTAACTCAACCTGATCCACTTGAGCCGGTAATGACCAGTTTTCTCAACATGATCTCGGAAATACCCAGATCAAGGCACCGTACCAAGTTAGGCACCGACATAGGACAGTCACATGGATCACACCCAGCAGATCAAAGGATCCCGAAAAGATCAGGAGTCTCTTTTCCCAACAATGTTAGAGGACACAGGGAGCGGTGTTTGCGGCGACGAAACCAGGGGAAACAGCTAAGGGTATTTGGTCTAACTAACACCGTTAAGTCCATAGGATAACAGAATGTTAATTTCTAAAGCAGTTTGTAACTTTTTAGTGGTATTTTTTGGAGGTCCAAACTTTCAGTGGTATTTTCCGGAAACATTTGGGAACTTTCAGTGCTAGACAACAATTTTCCCTAAATGTAAATATGAGGCCACTATGGTAATGTACTGAACTGCTATAGCTCTCTAGGTGAGCACTGCTGTAGTTCTCTAGGTAAGCACTGGTACTTTTGTTGCAATGGATGTATGATCTGACTAGAGCAGATTGTATGAACTGCTTGAAACATAATGTTAGCCTTAGGTCACCTCATCCTCAGCCAAGCAGAACTTATAGCTGAGCCTAACTCAACCTGATCCACTTGAACCGGTATGACTAGCCTTCTCAACACGATCCTCAGAAATACCCAGATCAAGGCACCGTACCAAGTTAGGCACCGACTATAGGACAGTACATGGATCGTACATAGCAAGTCAAAGGATCCAAAAGATCAGGAGTCCCTTTTTCCCAACAATGTTAGAGGACACACGAAGATAAGGTACAGAAGCTACCTATAAGAGTGTTCTAGAAACGAATGCCGACCACTCGGAGACTAACTCATCTAAAGGATAATCTGATTCTAGGGCCTTGATGAGGACAGGAAAGCCTAGAGCAGTATGTAAATCACCACGAGGCCAGACCAATAAGGAACTTTTGAAAGATTGTATTAAGGAAAAACTGCAACAAACCAGATGAAGACACAACCTAAGCACAATCTCATGACAAAATTTAAGGGTGGTAGCCTACCACCTGTTATTCGAGATAGATGAATTATGGATTTTGGAGGTCTTGCAGACATCGAAGAAGGGTCGAACAATACCTTAGGACAAGGCGTTCTGCAGGACTAGGGAAAAAGCGATTGACTAAGAAAAGTGGTAGGTACCAACCCTCGGAAGTCCCCCTGGTGCTGTCCATCACCAGTAAATGGGACAGGGTTCACTGCAAGAAGGCACAAGCATTGAAGATGTTGAACCAACCAAAGGAACCACTGAAAAATGGTGCCTATAAAAGGAAGCGAAAGCGACCCATAAAGACACCCTTTTGGACTAAGCCTCTGCTACTAAAAGCTCGGCCCTTCCTAGCCAACCAAAAAACCATAGCCATGTCAACCCCGCTACTAGCAACCGAGGGGCATGCTGAGGACAAGCTCAATGGGTATGCCCAGCAACTGGAATTCCTCTGTCGGCAGTTGGGCTACACGAGGATCCAGTATTTCCAGTGAGCGGATCGTTCAGGGATCCCAAATAAGTTGGAAGGTGACGGTTTCCTCCATCTTCCGGGAGACGAAGTGATCACCTTCCAAAACCTTCATCCCCGGAGAACCCTTGAAGCCGCCACTCGGGACGTGTTCCGCGAGGCCTCCTGCGATTTTGCAGATCTGTGCTCCCTTGGGAGTAGCCAACCATTTTGGTATGCACCCCTACCGCGGGGGAAGATGATAGCCGGTGCCACCTCCACCCAACTGAAAAGGCCGAAGGAAGCAGATGCGTCCTTCTCTCCAAGCTAGCCTACACCACGAAACACCTACGAGCAAGCCCTCGAAGAGCTGCATGAGCTTTGGACCGATATGCTGATCTAGAGGCCCGCTATCAGCACCTAGCCCACGAGCACACTACCGCCCTACTCTGGAAGCACATTACTTGGTCTGTCGTATGTCGATCCGGGGGTTACCCTGTGTCCCCAAAGAACCGTGCGGAAATTGACCCCGCGCGCCCCCACCATCTCCATAGAAGGGTTACAAGTGTAAGCATTTGTTTCACCACCGCCTTCCGAGCAAAGCAATTTCCCTTTCGTCCCAAGTGAGTAATACCCTGTACTACTTGTAAGGAAGAATAGAATGTGGAAACGATGCAACCTTTTGCCTGCTTTAACTCTGTGGCTTTAGAAAGCATTGCTATGCTCATGCTTAGGCCAAAGTACCCACTAGTAGGAACTCATTCATCAGATTATGCTACTTTAAGACAGGGCGACGATCGCACCTATCAAAAATAGCAACTCAGAATACCAGAAGGCTAGGAAAATAAAAGTACTTAGACATATTAGGAAAAACAACAGTTCCCGTCAAAAAGATATCAAGCACCAATCAAAGCCATAATGGTCCATGCTCAAGACACAGAGGAATTGAGGGATCTAAGCATAATTTGGAAAAGTGACAGTTTTCTTAACCAAGCAACCAAAATGAGCTAAGGACCTCATACTCAAAACCACCAAAGCTAAAGATTAAAAGCTGAGACCATAAAAGTCGATACATAGGGAATACAACGCCAGCATCTAGCAGCCACACTATCAACTTCCTACTCTAACATCGCCTCCAGGATGGAAAGAAAAACAATGGGTGCCAACACGATGAGGATGCAGATCGCGATGCACAGGTGGTCCGACTGGTCGTCCTACGGTGGCTCAGAGTACCACCCTAAGAACTGGATCACTGGGCGCGCCACCACGGCTAAGACAGTACATATGGCGGCACAGACAAGACGTAAGCCCGACCACACCCACACCCAGCGCAAAACAACAACCACCCTCGACCAAAAGCCTCCTCCTTGGCTGAAATGCCTCGGTGCCACTGTCGCTGCACCTCCGCCTCCGGCAACCTCGCTTGCCGCCTACTCGACCGAAGCTCTGTGCTCCGCCTGCCCCAGACGCCGGCGAGAGGCACCTTTGCCGACAACCTCCTGCTCCGCACCACCTCCAGTGCTACGGCTGGCAGCACCTTGCTCGCACCATTGCCGCCGCCACTATTGCCGAACCCCAACTCCATTTTCCCCTCCTCACTTTGAGCTACACCACCTCCACTCACCCTCCACTTGCCACCCCACTCCCACCCTAGCCAAAAGAAGAAGCACGGAAGGCCCATAAATAGAAACGGGCTCGATAACATAGGTACACGGGTACACGAAGCAGCAAAAGGTATGTTGGCAGACCCAAATAGAAGACAGGCAACCCTGGTATCCCAGCAAATACAGTATGGTCAAACGCAGCACACCGATTTGATCCATGCAGAGCCCGATGAAGATACGTCAACACCAATACCAATACCAGAGAAGAACATGAGAACAATGTTAGACCAACACCCGACAAATCAGTTCAAAAGTTTAGGGCGCCAAACAGTCGGCCCATGTCACTTGGTCAAAGTAGGGCCAGGGACCAGACAGCCACCTGATCCCATGTGTCAAAGCAGCAATCGTCGTTATTGTGATGTATTTGCTTCTATAGCCATGTCTTTATAAGGATTTTTGATATCTCCTTGAACCCGTTTACACGATGATAAGTATGGTGTATCTTATATCTGACTTATACAAGAGCAACCCCTCAAGTGCCCTTAATCTTTCTATAAGACAATTTCCATAACAAAGCGGGTGATAATAAAGTTTTTTGTGAACTTGTTTTCTTGTTTTTTATTGTTGTAGCGTTGTTGTCGTAATGCATATATGCAAGTTTGTACAGATGTGTACGCAGAAAAGCAATTTAAATATTTAAATGACAAATCTTTTGATTGGTACAAGCTAAAATAGCTCCACAAAAAATATTAGGACAAACTTTTTACTATGGTATTTGAAAATTCATAACCCGCAGCGAAGCGCGGGCACATGTGGCTAGTATATATATATACGTGCAGCCGTCTCATCTGTTCCTCTTTCCTCTGAAGCCGCCGCCGCCGCCATCTGCTTCCGAAGCCGCCGCGCCGTCCTCTTCCTCTGACGCCGACGCCGAGCCGACGCGCCGCCTAGCCTGCGCCGACACCCCGACGCCGCCGGTGAGCATCGCCCTGCGTTGGCCTTCCTCCGTCGCCCGCGTCCTGTCTCCTCGCCGGTGTCTTGTCTCCCCGGCCGACGATGCCGCCAGCGCCTGCGCCCTGCTCTCGGCCGACGCTGCCGCCGCCCGCCGCCGCTGGTCCGCCGCTCGCGACGCGCCGCCGCTCGGTCCGCCGCCCCTGCTCCGCCGGGCCATGGCCGAAGCATCTGGCCGGCAGGGACAGATTCTGTGTTCTCCCCTAGGTGACAGTGACATGCAGGCCCCGTGTTAGATTTCCCTAGATTAATCTCAGCCCTACATTTTCCTAATCGAATCTTGCCACGTCACCTCACCGTGTCAGCCATAAATCTCGCCACATCATCCAATCCAGTACGTGTGTCGCCACGTGGCGTCAACGTCATCCTATCCACCATACCTCTAAACTGCCTCGGTCCATAGACCGAGTACGTCGTGCACCTTTTCACTGACGGGTGGTCCCTGTTTCTTCCTCCACAAAAACAATTCAATTTCCGAATTTAAAATCCAGAGAATATTCCAGGAATATTCTTTCTCTTTTTCTTGGATTTTTCCTGATTTCCAAACTTCCGGAGTTCATATCTCATCCATCCGGATTCCGATTTGACCCGTTCTTTTGTCTAAATTCTTCTAAAATCGATCTCTACCTCCTGGTTCAGTTGGTTATTTTAATTGATGTTATTTAGGCTGTTTTCTTGTTATTTATTTATTTTCTATTATGAACGTATAGACACGGAAGCCGAGGAACAGTTCGCCGCCGAAGACGTAGAGCAAGGACATTACTTGGAGCAAGGCAAGTGCACCCTTTGAACATATTGGACCCAATTTATAAACTGTTTTGGTTGTAAAACATGCATTATTTTATTTACAAATTATCGATGGGTAGCATGACCTAATTGTTATCATTTCATGCCTTTGATTATTGAATATCCTGTGATACTTTGTCACCCTAGTCTTTGTGAGATGAACATAGGGGTCAACTCAGGGTAGAGTAGTAAATGCTTAGCCCCGCTCAAGTTGTTTTACAAGCAAAATATAATGATGATTAATGATATACTTATTACTGTTTTATTTGAATTGTGTGGCTATATGCTATCTTTCTGGTAGCATGTGTTGTACCGTGTAGTAAATAACGGGCAGATAAAATGTTTTGGACTAGGGTGATGGGTGGTTCTGTGTGAACCTAGTAAGGGGTTAAGGTATCTGTGTGATCCTTACCAGGTTAGGTCTCTGTGTGAGCCTAATGTGAAGCTGTGTGCTACTAGTTTTGGCAAGTTGCTCTGGTCAGTTAAGGACTTCACTTCATAAGTCAATGATCTGAGCCTAACGTACAACCACATGCCCTAGTGGGAAGGACTTGGCCTAGTAGGATTCCGAGTCTTGGCACTGCCGGCCCAGGTGGATAGATGATAGGTTTTATAGTTAGCCATGGGTACTTTCTTCTCTGTGTGAGGGAAAGGTGGCTCATGGGGGAAGGCAGTGTTAAGGCGGAGTTTCTAAAAAGTCTTGTTACAGATTCCTTGGCCGCACACAAGGAGAAGTGTGACATTTGCGCATGGCTGTTAAGAGGATGATGTATCTTGTGGGTAAAGCTGTACGACCTCTGCAGAGTGTTTAACTAATCTATTCGAATAGCCGCGTCCGCGATCATGGACATGCTCAGTGAATTCTAATGAGGGGTAGTTTGCGAAAACAAGGGATGGTAATGATGCTATGTGCAGGAATATGAAATTAGCTATGTGGTCCTGTGTGGACAGGTCCTGTGTGGATGATTGGATGGTAACACTCGTTATTTAAAATGTTGATTTTGAACTCTGTTTATAAATTGTTTATAAATGCAACTGCTGTGTTATGCAAAATAGCCTTAGCCTTTCTTTGTCAGCTGTGCATATGCATATTTCCGTGCACTTGCTGAGTATTACATGTACTCACCTTGCAATTCCCCCCCAATTCCAGAAGAAAGGTGTCTGCTGTTTCCGGAGGAGTTTGCTGCTGAAGACGAGGAATAGGCCGTGAGTCCTAGTTGACTGCCTGTGGCATGTTAAATGGAGCTTCCACGTATTTATTTTATTTCCGCTGCTATCTTATTTTCTTTAGGCCCTTCATGGCATAATAAATGTAAACTTTAGCCATAAGACTTGTCACAGTCAATTTATTAATAAATAGTTTAGTTTCCTTCGTGATGTTGGCTGTGATATTATTCTTGTGACTGTGTGTGCTAGCAGGATCCTGGGCTAGTACGTGTACATAGAGGGTCCTATTTTGGGGTCCCACACATTCTCGGTATCAGCTGGCTGGAAGGTGCTATAGACCTGGTAGTGTGCCTGACAGGGGAGTTAGCGGTAGGCGGTGGTGTGGAGGGTTGAGTGATGCCTCCGGCGTAGCTCTCCAATCAGACGGAAGGCTGCCTCCTAGCAGGCGTGGTCATAGGTACTCCCGTTGATCTCAACCTCCATGGCTGGTAGGAGGTACAGTTCACCTGGCAGCTCCAAACGAACACGGTGAGGGAGCTCACCCTCCATGGGCTCCATTGCAGTGTACTCCAGGGCATGGCTATACCCTAGAGTGAAACTCATCATGCGAAGCTCTTCAACGAATCCACCCATGTCTGCACCACGTTGGTTGGGGAGCCTATCCATCTATAGAAGGCAAGGAGGGAGAATCAATGTATGCTCAGATCCAAATAGAGTGAACAGTAAATAATTTGGAAATAAACAACAATTTTATGCATGAAATAATTTTGCATATAAACTTTATTAAGAGACCGACGGAATAATACAACAGAACCAAATAGTACCAAATTAATTTTAAATAATAATTGCAAAGCAAGTAGAAATATTTTATGCATGCCTTAAATCATACATCACCCCCGATGAACCAATGTTTTCCCAAAATTTGAACACATGACATAACCCTCGAATAAAATTTTCCATCCTAGACTTGACCTGACTCAAAAATTTTAGTCAAATAAAGGCTAAGATTTTATCCCAATCTGAGAATAAATTCCCAATTTTCTTGAAATAACTCAAAGTAAAAGAAGTATATGCAAATAAGAATTTTAGAGGGCTCTTAGGGTTTCCATTTGGCTGGTCCTACGGTCAAGTTCGACTCTGATACCAACTTGTAATGCCTAGAAATGCATAACTGGAATTCTGAACATTTTTGTGTATTAAATCCTGTCCAGGAAAGCCAGGGTACGCAATACCAAGTTGGCATACAGAGTGCATCTTACAAACAGAATAAAATTGCCGTACATAAATGCAGCGGTAAAGGTAAATAAAGCCTATATACAGCTAGCCAAGTGGAGGCTTCCAATCCACAGGCGTCTTGACGGCGGATCCAGCCTAGTCCTTCTGATGATCCACGTCGGATAGGTACTCCACCATTGAGAGGGGGAAAAGGGAGCACGACTGAGTACCACCTACAGTACTCAACAAGTCACACACACGAATATTTACAATGCATGGGAGACAAAGGAAGGCTCGGGGTTCATTTTGCGTAAAAGCAATAAATAAACAGTAATAGTTCACAAGAACTAAAAAGGTTAATTAGTTAAGTAGTATTAACCCTCCACTGATCAATGTTACACCACGTTGTCCAGGCCCAATCCTCCATCCTATCACTACAGCAAGTTTTAAGTCAAGTTATTATAGTGAGACTAATCACGGTGAGTCTTGACCAACATGCCCATAACCGTGGGCGTGACTATTCGAATAGATTTTAAATCTGGCCAGAGATGTACAACTGTACCCACAAGACATAGCCCCACACATGTTCCCGTGTGTCGATGTGTCACCACGACACCCCACGAGAGGCTGTGACAGGACCGTTCACGCAACCTCTCCCTAACCATGCACACCACGCTTAGGTTGCACCTGCCGACAGGGCATACCATATCGGCCTGGCTACCCTCCTTGCGCCACAATAGATCTAGAAGCCGATCAACCCGACCCCGAGCCGACCCAACTCCATCATGCCCATTCTCACCAACGGTGCCTAGGAGAGGGAGAAGTGACACTACAAGCCCAGCCGTTGCCCACGCTGGCTTGTGGTATGTACGATTGATTGCCCAAGGGGTTCCCGTGAACCGGTTCTTAGTTGCTATGGGTGCAACCATCAAAACCATACACCCACAGCCGACCATTTATGCCAAATTTTAGTGTTTTAATATCAATATATCCAAAGTTACATTTCCCGACATAGAGTCGAACAATATATGTAAATAAGAGTATTTAAATTCCCATGTGAGCTAATGGTTTCTAAGCATGGCTAAGCATCCTAACCATAGCCTCTAGTCATATTATTACCCAGCTACAAAGATATACAGGAGGAATTAAGTCATACCAATTTAAATTGCATTATATAGGTCCACTTTCCTGCATGAAATGATGATACAATGCATGCTTATTAATTTAAAACAAACATTTTTCAATAAATGGGTACAATATAATCGAGAAAATGATGTAACTTGCCTTGCTCCGGCTCTACGAACTCTACTACAACCTCGTAATACACTGGAGATTTGACTGCATCGAATTCTATAGCAAACAAAGCACAAACAATTAAAAATAGTACATGTGGGCATTTAAACAGGAGCCAGAAGTATTTTTTATGGATTCTTGGCACTTTTCTGAATTTAATGAAATTTGAATGGAATTAATCAGAGCTCGTATGAATTAGTTATGAATTTTTGAAATTTTATAGTGATTTTGCTATACAAATTAATTGTTTATTGATTTATTGCATAATTAAACAGATTTATGGCGTCAGCAGACCGTGGGGCCGGTGTCGACAGGTGAGGCCCACGGGTTAGAGGCGCATGGTGGACTGAATCCACCGTGGCCCGACGGGGACTGGCCGCGTGGCTGCCACGCGGCAGCCATGGCGGTTGTCACAGCCCTAGATTTAATCTCAGGTAATTGGGGTTATGTCCTACTGTCATTAAAGTGCACAAATTAAACTTTTGTATTGTCACTTCATGCGAAATTAAAGTTTGCAAATATTTTGAAACTCTCGATAATTAAACCCTAATCGGCAGAAACCAAACCTTACCAAAATGTGCATCAAAGTAAACAGAAGCATATATGGGAACTAATTTATTCAAATACTAGTTTATTTATCATGAACCAATATAATTTTTTCAGAATTTATTTCATTAGTTTAGACCTCTTAAAAATTCAAACGAGTTTCAGCCTGGATCCTTTTCTTTGACCTATGCACTTTTATAATCTAAGGATTTTCTAAAGATGTTTGGTTGCACATAAAATCATAGGAAAATTCCTGTAAACACTATCCCACATAATTGATCCACTGTAAATTTTATATGATTGTATCATTTCACTAAATACTTCAATAAAATCTCTCAAATCAGCTAGACTAGGAAGCTAGCTGAAATAAATTGGTCTGCTTCTAAAATTCACGAAATAAAAATGAGGATTAATTAGGTAGTGCAATTCTACCAACAGATGTGTCAACAAGAACCCTACCACCAGTAATTTTTGCTCAATTTATCCCCCAAAGAAAACACATAAAATGATAAGATCAAGGCACTTCAGAAATAAATTAAACTGCAGAAAAACTGGATCATTATGCCTACTTTGCAATTTCTCCAAAGATGAACCAGACCACTTCTAACCATGAAAATTGGTCAGCAGGTTAAACACGTCTTTCTCTACCTCCAATAATTTTCCCATAATTTATATCCCTTAGTAACCTACTGAAATCATAGATGCAAGACAGCTGTCCATACAGCTCACAAGATTTAGTCTCTAGAGTTTTCTCCTCTCATTTCTCACTTCCAGGTGGACCCCACAAGACCTGGCCCACCTGTAAGCCATAGCACAGCATGGGACAGTGAGTTTCACCCAGCTTCTAACCATACTCCTCTCTTCTCCATAGGTTTTCACTACTTGGGCCTATAAGACATAGACTAAACCTAGCCAAACATGTGTAGAAAAGTGTTGTCTTACATGTGGGACCCACCCTGGACACTGTAGAGCTAGAGCCACCTCAATTTGCATGAGCTAACGTGTCAGCACCTCCTTTCTCTCCCTCACACTGCACACAGAGACATAGATATGAGCATAGCACTGGGAAAACCTCGACCATTTCGCTCCAATTTTCGCCAGTCACCTCTCCTCTTCCTCCTTTCCACGTTCCTACCGGAGAAACCCACGGAATCCCCAAGGATCACCGCCGGCAACCTCACCTTTCCCTCAGCCGGTAGTGTTCGATCGGTCTCGAGCCAACGCCGGTGAACACTATCCTTTCCCAACCATCGGAACATGATCCCCCACTCCTAACCATCCCATTTTCATACTTGGTTGCCCTAGGTTCGTCAGCCAAAGACGCCGTGTCGCCGCTGCTGTGGGCACCCCAGAAGTGCATTATGAAGAGTAACTATTACGGCAACACGAACTATCTAGATGGATGGGGTCTCGAATAAAACCCGAATAAATGCGGTAACCATCCATCCTCATCGCAGACTTGCCATAATCTTTACCCACTCACAATACAAATCCAAAATGCCGAGAAGTGTACAAAAGAGATAATCATAAGGATAGCTTGCCAGTCCTCCCCGTCATACGCCCGTCAAACCACTCGATGGTGGCGACCAAACATGATACGTACCCCAAAGGACTCGAACCACAATAGCTATCCCCCAACCATCTCAATTATACACAACTCATACTCATGTTCAGCTAGTCCCCAGGAAAGCGACTAGCCTCACACTTTCATCGCAAGCAATTGATAAACATCACAAGTACTCTAAAAATGGATAGACGGGCAGCAGAGTTACAACTATTACATAGAGGGTTCACACCCTAATTCATCACAAAGTGACACAAAAGATTTGCAGCGGAATATAAACACAAAAGACAAGAACCAGTGGCGCCAAACCCATGCACAGGGCAACCGACTGGGGATAGAGCTCAACTTCAACTACACATTATCCTCGCCACCATTGGCGGGATAATAGTAGAGCACACCATCTTCGTCGATATCCTCACCTAAAAAATGCAACGTGAGTACGAATGGTACTCCGCAAGTCTTACACAGTATTAATAGTACAAAGGAGTAATGCTAGTCTCTACATCAAGGAATATGGCTATGTGACTTTGATTTCGCATAAAGCTGATTTTATTGAGCAAGTAATACTTGAAACTATAAGCATTTTGAGAAATAACACAATCTGAATTTTTAAGACAGCAAGCTTATAGTTCTGAAAATGAAATATAAATGAGCACCAACCGTGCTCTAAACATTACCCACGGGCCACCATTGCCCAAACAATTATGCTACACAAGCATATCCTTTCTCATGACTAACCCAAGTCATAATTAATATCCAAAAACCTTTTATAGAAACCCCTTTCATCCATGACTATCCTAAATCATGATATAGTCACATAATCCCGTAACTATATCTCCCAAGTTTGTCGCTAACATACATTGACTAACACATCAAGCGGTCGTCCTGTAACCGTGGACATGGCTATTCGAATAGTTCTTACTCTGATTAGAGGTGTACATCTTTACCCACACGATGTGATAGAAGCCCAATGGCTACACTCTAGTTTGATACGTACATATCTGTACCCACACTCTACACATTGAGTGCGGACTAGAGGTCACAACAAAACCTTTCGCACGCTTAGCCCCAACCACCTAAACCACGTCTGGGCCCCCGACGACTTAGTCGTGCGTGTGTGATGACTAAGGCGGGCTCACCATCGTGGGAGGCACCTCCGGCCACAGCCAGGCGCGCTCGAGGTCCTCCAACGGAAATCCCTCCTCACGACTGACGGACGGGCGTAGATGGCCACAGCCTCCCGTGCTACTGAGTTAAGCCATCCCACTCCCGGCGTGTGGAAGTACGTAGGGTGCTTGAATAGATGTCAACATGTTCGATCCTTTACGACCCAGACGGAGCTACGTGCATCGGGGAAACACCATCCCTTCATCGCCCTATCATCCGTCCAAGTCAAAACATATTTTCAATTATTATTCAGAGGATATTCTTTTCAGATTTGAACCCATTTATTCGCTTTAAACTAGTTTTGAACCGATAGCTCCATCTATCGGATTTTTCTAAGTCTAGATTTAAGCATGGCTAAGCATTCGGTAAAATAAAAGCATCCCAAAGTCCTTAATCAAGGGTGACAATGTATACACATGGCATCAATAACCAAGGAATGGAAATGCATACAATTGGGTAATATTGACTCTACCCGTTTTCCCATTTTAAATAGACTGAAGCATGCATATAGATATTGTTTTCACAAACAAATCAATTTATTGAAAACATAGGTTCAATATGCTTAGACGCTTGCCTTGCTGCAGCGAGGGGTCACACTCAGGCTCTGGATGAACTTCCACGTACTCCATATCCTCAAAATCTATCGATAAGAAGCAATATGCAAATAAGAAGCAATTAAACATGTCTATGCCACATGATCAATTAATTATGGGATAATTACAGAAGGTAGGGCATGTCCTAATAAGATTTTAGGAAAAAGAACCAAGTCATTTGCATCTCTAGTTTGTGAGATACAAAAATAACAAGCCATATACGCTGAAAATGGCAGATTTGGAATTATTTGTGTATCACCTTAGTATATTAGGGGTAACTTGCATTTCCCATTAAGGTTCTATTTGTGTGATCATTTTTAGATGAAAGTGTATAACCTACTGGTTCTAACAAAATTGAGTTCACTGAAATTGGATTTAAAATGATTTAGATATAGATTTTAAAAGTTTAACAAAAGAAAAGGTAAGCAAATTAATTAGGCCTATTTTGGGAGGTATTTATATCAAATACAAATTTTCCACAGTAATTTTACAATTTTCTGAGTTTAACAAAAGTGGTTTCACATTTTTAGCTATTAGGATGAATTTTCTAGAAATTTATAAACTTCTAAGGTAAAAAGATGTATATAAATAGGTATTTCATTTTTAGAGAATAATCCTACACAGAAGTTTCTTACTTTTTACTTTACCAAATTAAAGAGCACAATTTTATGAATCCAAAGAAATTTGGTTTACCTCAAAGGGAGTTACAGTGAATTTTATAGAGATATTTCAAGTTTTTAAGCCCAAAATAAGTCAATTTTGCTTCATATTAATTTATGGATGTTTTCTGTACAGAAGTTGCCATATTAATTTTACAGTAATGAAGTTCACAAATTTGCAGAGCTAACAAAATTGGTTTGACTCAAAAATGAGTTAAAGTGACAAAGATATGGATTTACAAAGTTGAGATATTTTTCTATTGGCAAAATATTTCAGTTTAACATTTTTCTTCTTTTTCTTTTTCTCTCCTTCTCTCTTACAGGTGGGGACAGCGTGGCATAGAGACAAAATAGAGCAGGCGCACGGGACAACGGAACGGACCGTCCGTTCCGGAAGTGGATGGTCCGGCGGCGGCAGGAATCCAGTGGCTCACGGCGCTGGCTTACTCCAGTGGATCTGCAGTCAAGGCGAAAGGTTCCCGAGGTCAGTGGTTCCTAAAGACGGCTCCTACGCGAGGAATCGGACTGAGACCTACCAGAGAGAGAGAACTCGACGGCGGTGACACAGATCGGCGCCGGGAAAAGACGGAGGCCGACCTCGAGCTTCACTGCGCTACAACCCGATTCCTTCGGCTGGCAGTCTCCTAGAGACAAGGCGATGCTGGAGGCACAAGGGCTCGGTCAGCGGTGCTCTGGATTGGCCAGAACAGCGAGGCGACTCCGGCGGCGGTTCTGCAGAGCCGAGACCAAGCACGGTGGCGACACGGTTGCTTCGACCGGCGATTCCTAGGACAACAAGTATGAAAATGGAACAATCAAAAAGTGTTCATCATGTTCTGGCTAAGGGAAGATGATGGAGTTCATCAGGGGAAGCTCAATTTCGGTCGAACACCTTCGGTAGCAGGGAGGATGGCTCTGTCTCCGGTGATCTCTGGGGATTCCGTCAGCTATCTCGATGGGAACGTGGAGAGGAGGAAGAGGAGAGGTGGCTGGCAAAATTAGAGGCGAAATGGTCGAGGTTTCCAGGGGTTAAGCTCCTCGATGTGTCTCTGTAAACTTGTGAGGGAGAAGAAGAACAGAGGGCTGACACCTGTGACATGCAACTGCTGAGCTGCTCCATTCTACAGTGGTCCTTGGTGGGTCCCACACGTTAGAGAATACTTTTCTACACATTTGTGGTTAGGCTTAGCCTATGACATGTGGGTCCTTGGAGTTAATTCCTATGGAGAGGAGAGAGGCATGGGGTAGAAATGGGGTGAAACTCACTATCCCAAGACTGGCAGAGGCTTACAGATGGGCCAGGGTGTTGTGGGTCCCACTGGTCAGTGAGAGATGAGAGGAGAATACTCTAGAGACTGTTTTGTGAGCTGTATGGACAGCTGTCTTGCATCTGTGATTTCAGCAGATAAATAAGGGAGATAAATTATGGGAAAATTACTGGAGGTAGAGGAAGATGTGTTTAACATGCTGAACAAATTTCGTGGTTAGAAGTGATCTGGTTTATTTTTGGCGAATTTGCAAAGTGGGGTCACTGATCCAGTTTTTCTGCAGCTTGATTCATGTCCCTAGGGCTTTGCTCCTATTATTTCATGTGACTTCTTTGGGAATTAAATTGAGCCAAAATTACTAGTGATAGGGTTCATGTTGGTACACACTTTGGCAAAAGGGCTCTGTCTAATTAGTCCTCATTTTCATCTGGTGAATTTCAGAAGTAAGCCAATTTATTTCAGCTAGCTTCCTAGCTATGCTGAGTTGAGGGACTTTGTTGAAGTATTTATTGAAGGGATAAAATTATGTAAAATTTACAGGGGCTTACTCACATCACCTGACATGTTTAGGAATTTTTGTAGGATTTTTAGATATATAGAACTTGGGAAGTGACAACTAGCACAAAGCAAGGATTCGCTAGGGCTTAACACTAATTACCTTAATTTAGATTTAGGGCTGTGACAGCTGCGCACTGTCCCTGCTCCGCCGGACCGCCGCCGTGGCGCCATCGCCATTTCAGCCGATCCAGGACGTCGCAAGCCGAGCCCTTGCGCCATTAACATCGCCTCACCTCCACCTCCAAGACGCCCCAAGATTCATCCAGTTTGGTGCAGCGAGGAAGGAGATCGGCCATCGTGTTCCTCGGCTCCGGCCGAGATCCGCCGCGTCTGTTCCCACTACACTGGTGAGCTATCTTCCGATTCCTCACGTCAGCTGCCTCCTTGTGACCTCCTTAACCTCCTACTTGTGTTGTCTCTACCACGCACGCAGCAAATCGAGCCAGTCCCCATGAACCCGAAGGTTTCTGCCGCCGCCGAACCAATCCGTGCCACCGCCGCCGACAAGACCTCACCGGCCTCGTCAAACCCCTCGGTGAGGTTCCTAGTAGCTCTTAGACACCTATGCATGCACTGGCTGGAACGAAGTATGCCCGTAGGGCGATTTGCCTCGTCGACCCGAAAAGCCTCTCCACCTACGCCGCCACTGTGCCTAGCTCCGGCCACCGCCGGCAATGAGAAGGACACCAATGGCTTCGCCTCAAAGTGCTCTCAATTTTCTCTGTTGGCCGCAACCCTGCTCGTGCCACTGTTCACCACCGGTGCCGGCGAACAGAGCCGGCGGCCCAGTCTGCTTCGCCTTCCTCTGTTTTGTGCCATTGACAGATGGGCCCGAGCTGGAAGAGATATAAGAAAAGAAGAAAATTAGAAAAGCAATTAAGGGAATTATTTTCTAACAGAAAAATAGTTAAACTTTGTAAATCCATAACTTTGCCTTTTTAACTCCTTTTTGAGTGAAACCAATTTTGTTAGTTCTGTAAAGTTGTAAACTTTAATATTGTGAAATAAAATAGAACCACTTCTGTACAGAAAATGCCTATAAAATAATGTGAAGCAAAAATACCTTAATTTGTACCTAAGAACATGTAATATTTCTATAAAATCCATTATAACTCCTTTTGAGGCGAACCAAATTTCTATGGATTCATAAAATGTTCTCTTTAATTTTGTAAAATAAAAGGTCAGAACTTCTGTGTGGGATTTTTCTCTAAAAATAGAAATATCTATTATATACATCTTTATAACCTAGAAGTTTGTAAATTTCTAGAAAATTCATCCTAACTGCTAAAAATGTGAAACCAATTTTGTTTAACTCAGAAAGTTGTAACCTTTACTGTGGACAATTTGTATTTGACAAAACTACCTTCCCAAAATAGGCCTAAGCAATTTCTAACCCTCCTTTTTGACAAACTTGTAAAATTCACAACTAAATCATATTAAATCAAAATCCAATGAACCTAATTTTGTTGGAACCAGTAGGTTATGCTCTTTTATATAAAAATACATTCCTTCTTGAAATCTTAATAGAACATGTCAGTCAAATATAATAACTTAAAGTTACAATATAAATAATTACAAAACTGCCATTTTCAGCCTTTTCATCTTGTTATTTTTGTAACTCATAAACCGTAAAAGATTTTGAAATGATTCTTTCACTAAAATTCACTTTAGAATGTGGCCTACCTACTGTATTTATATCAGCATTTATTGATCATTTTTGCATAGGCATATTTAATTGATTCTTATTTGCATATTCACTTTTTATCGGTAGATTCAGACAACTCGGAGTACGTGGAGCAAGAACCAGAAGTTGAGTGTGACCACACGCTGCAGCAAGGCAAGCATCTAGAGCAAGCATCTAAGCATATTGAACCTATATTTTTAATAAATTGATTTGTTTGCGAAAGCAATATCTATATGCATGTTTCGGTCTATTTAAAATGGAAAAATGGGTAGAGCCAATATTACCCAATTGTATGCATTCCCATTCCTTGATTGTTGATACCATACTTTTACCTTGTCACCACTAGTTAAGGACTTTGGAATACTTTTATTTTATCGAATGCTTAGCCATGCTTATTTCTAGACTTAGAAAAATCCAATAGATGGAGCTATCAGTTCAAAACTAGTTTAATGTGAATGGATGGGTTAAAATCTGAAAAGAATAACTTCCGATTCATAATTAAGAACATGCTTGACTTGGACGGATGATAGGGCGATGACGGGATGGTGTTTCCCCGATGCATGTAGCTCTGTCTGGGTCGTTAAGGACCGAACAGGTTGACGTCTATTCAAGCATCCTACGTACTTCCACATGCCGGGAATGGGACGGCTTAACTCAGTAGCACGGGAGGCTGTGGCCATCCTAATAGGTTGACGTCTATTCAAGCATCCTACGTACTTCCACATGCCGGGAATGGGACGGCTTAACTCAGTAGCACGGGAGGCTGTGGCCATCCTAACAGGTTGACGTCTATTCAAGCATCCTACGTACTTCCACATGCCGGGAATGGGACGGCTTAACTCAGTAGCACGGGAGGCTGTGGCCATCTACGCCCTTCCGTCAGTCGTGAGGATGGAGAGTCCTTGGAGGGCCTCGTGCGTGCCTGGTTTTGGCCGGAGGTGCCTCCCGCGACGGTGAGCCTGCCTTAGTTACCACGCACGCACGTGACTAAGTCGTCGGGGGCCCAGACGTGGTTTAGGTGGTTGGGGCTAAGTGTGCAAAAGGTTCTGTTGTGACCTCTAGTCCGCACTCAATGTGTAGAGTGTGGGTACCGACGGGTACGAATCAAACTAGAGTGTAGCCTTTTGGCTTCTATCACATCGTGTGGGTAAAGATGTACACCTCTGGCCAGAGTAAGAACTATTCGAATAGCCGTGTCCACGGTTATGGACAACCGCTTGATGTGTTCCTCAACTATGTTAGCATCAAATTTGGGATATGTGGTGATGGGATTATGTTGTTATATCATGACTTGGGATAGTCATGGATGGATGGGTTTATATGAGAGACTTCGATGTTAAATATGACTTGGTTTAGTCATGAAAGGTGATATGCTTGTGTAGCATAATTGTTTGGGCAATGGTGGCCCATGGAGGATGATTAGAGCATGGTTTGTGCTCATGTTTACTTACATTTCAGAACTACAAGCTTGCTGTCCTAAATTTTCAGTTTGAGTTATTTCGCAAATGCTTATGTTTTAAATATATTACTTGCTCAATAAAATCAGCTTTATGCAAAATCAGATCAACCTAGGCATACTCCTTGATGTAGAGACTAGCATTACTCCTATGAACTACTATTATTGTATAAGTCGAGCTGAGTACTTGTTGTACTCACGCTGGCATATCTTTCAGTGAGGACAACGACGCTACTTGAGGTGGTTCTAACTATTAGCTCCCACCGAGGGTGGCGACGATAATGTGTAGTTGAAGTTAAGTTCTGCCCCAGTCGGTTGCCTTGTGGGATGGGTATAGGCACCACTGGATATATCCTTGATGGTTTATATTTTCCCGCTGCTATCTTTTGTGTCACTTTGGTGATGAATTAGGGTGTGAGTCCCTCTTATGTAATCGTTATATAACCTGCATGCACTTTTATCCATACTTAGAGTACTTGTGATGTTTATCAATTGCTTGCGATGAAAGTGTGAGGCTAGTCGCTTTCCTGGGGACTAGCTGAACACGAGTATGAATTTAGAAATGATGAGATGCATGGACATTGATTCAACCGTAGACCATGTCCCCAGAAGTGTGTATCGTGTTTGGTCGCCACCTTCGTGTGGTTTGATGGGCACACTTCGCCGTTTGGGACTGGTGAATCAACTCTCCAAATATCTCTTTATTTCTGAATTTGGCGTGTTGGATTTGTATTGTGAGTGGGGTATAAGATTATGGCAAGGCTGCGATGAGGATGGATGGGTTACCGCATTTATTCGGTTTTTATTCGAGACCCATCATCTAGATTTTCGCGTTGTCATAATAATTACTCTCCATAATGCACTTCCGGGGTGCCACAGCGGTCCAAGAGAGGCCGATGCGGCGCTGAGGTGGCGCCGAGGTGCGAGGGAGCGGCGCCGCGAGGCACCATTTGGCCGGTCCGGATCTACCCCGGGGTAGATCAGACGACGCAGGGCGAAAGGGGCTTGCTCCTGTCGGCACGGTTGCGCCACGGCGGGGCAAGCGGCCCAATGGTGCCGGCTGACAAGTAGGGCCCACGGGGAGGCGCGAGCCGCGGCTGGCCCGGAACAGGGATGGGCTGGCGGCCCGAGGAAAAGAGAAAGAAAAAAAGGAAAAGAGAAAGAAAGGAAAAAGAAAAAGGTTTCCCAGAGAAAATTAATTCTGATAATTCATTTTGAATTATTAAAATTACTTCCACTGCTCTAAAAATTCCAATAAAATCCTGTTAGTGCATTTTGGCAAGAGGAATAAAGAAAAAAATATTCCCAGCCAATATAATTTATTAATTTGCATTTTACTCATTTAATTAATTCCCTTGGCCTTTTAAATAATTTCTTGGGCTTTTTTTAATATATTGTGTGGCTCTATTTAAGGGGAACTCTAGGTGTTGACACATACCATGACCACGTCTGGAGCCTCCTGGGCCTTATCCGCCTGAATGTGATTCACTCAGCCCCTTCCAAAGGTTGGAGTAGCACGAGAAGCTTGCCTGCTTGCTTGCGGAGCCGTCCTTCCTGGTGCCGGTATGGGGGCTCTAGCAGTGCTGATGTTCGACCATGTCGGAGTGGTGGGCCTTCTTGTTCTTAGGGAGTCCTTGGCGTAGTGCCCGATATCGTGACAGGCGTAGCACTTTATCCCAGCAGATTTGTAGGATTCCTGTAGCTGGTATAGTTGGGGCATGGGTTACTTTCCCACTAGATGTCTGAGGTGTAGTTGCTTGGTCAAGGTTGTTGGTGGCATTGGTGGGCGGGAGTGTACCCAGTGGTCCAAACTGTACTGTGGGGACAGCCCGAACGGTATTGGGTTGAATTGGGTCATCTTGGCCGTGGCCATGAGGTCTTGGATCACAGATGGGTTTTTTCTCTTTCGATAATCATCGTTCTCTTGCGAGTGTCCTTCCCAAATACATGCCTTGATCATCATTTTGTGAAATGTGGGGAAAGTCGTGGCTTATAGTTGGGATCCATATTCATGTTCATGCCTTTAAGGAATTGCAATCTTGCTTCTTATCCCATATTTCCACTTTTGTAGCGGTACGGCCAAGCTTATTGATGGCTCAGTTATGCTTCCGAGGATCCTTTCTTGAGTTGCTCGAACTCGACTCTCATATCGATATGCTTTCCGGGCATGTAGGTTCTGAAAGGCTTGTTGCAAATTTTTCCCAGTTGAGAATGGGCCATCCATGGGCGGTGCCAGTATTAATCCCAACCAATCAACGCGGGGTCCTTTTAATTGGTGTGCCATGAAAAACCTTTTTCTCTATGGTGGGGTGCACTGCATTAAGTTTAGTTTCGCATCAGTCCTAGCAATCAATCGGCTTCCACATTAACAGTCTAGGAGAATTCCCGGGGGATAGGACAGAGGAAAACTCTATGAGTTGGCCCTTCCATTTGGTGGAACTGGCGGGCTTGGGCTGAGGAATGTGCTAAGACTGGCCAGGCTGATCTATTCTTGTAGATTTGTGGTTTGGATGCTAGGATTTGTTGACGGGTCTACGTCAGATGTGGGGTGGAGGGTAAGTCTTGGTTGAGCTTGGGTTAGGGTGAGGGGGTGGATTCACATTGTTCTGGACCCTTTTTCTTGATCTTGTTGGTTCCGGGGTCTTCTGATCGGCATTCAATCCTGTAGCCATTCGAGCGTGAGTGCGCATTTGGACAACTGGTTACTGACGGGGCCATCTAAAGGAAGAAGGAAGATATTATGAGGGAAGGAGTAAAGGAAGAAAGAAAAAGCAATAGCCCACCTGATTTTTAAAACATAAGTACTTTAATTTTATACAAAGGGTGACAAGTCGCAAGGACGGAGCAGCAACATACCGCGCGATCAACCCATTCATAACTCAACACACCGCACTAACTCGCCCACGCAACTCCTAGTGAGATGCAACAGTCAAAGCCTGATGTCCACTATTACATCCACTACTACACTCTACTACAGCTCTACTCCGCTCCTTGTCCTGGTCACACAGCTCAGAAGGGTCCTCCTCCTCAGACAACAGAAGTGAGAGACAGAGTGGACATGAAACAACTACAGTGGGAGGCGGCTACGAGTAGGTGGGGGGCTGGTGCGGGGGGTCAGCTGGAGTAGTGAGTGGTAGCGGCGAGCAGCTGCGGGGGTAGTGTGGATGGGGTGTGGAGGCCATGGGCCGAGTACTCATCAAAGCAATATGGGTCATCGGATAGAGGATGGGCGAGACTTGTATTAGAGATAATAGTAGCCACCGAACGACTTGCCCTTGTTATGATAAGGAATATACAAGTCTAGTCAGGTAATTCTATCCTAAAGGAAATCCTTGCGTATCCGGCCTGAATTTCCTACTGTACTTGTCCCCGTATATAAGGGAGGCAGGGTGCCCTGAGGGAGAGAGTATCATTAGATGACCAAATTTAAGGAATAACCCACAAACTAGACGTAGGGTATTACCTCAATCGGGGGAGGGCTGAACAGTATAAATCTCTTGTGTTCTTGCAATCACCGAGTTTCATCGCTAAGTAGCCTATATTTATATTGCCAGAGCTGTAAAACATCGATAGTTGCGCGCAGGTAGGGTTTTCGGCGAGGATTACATCAACAACCTCGATGGATTGCCAACAACAGGAGTCGACGGGACAAATTCCCCGGCCCCCCCCCCCGGGGAACAATTTTGTTTGGAAGTCGACTTCGGTCACAATATGTTTGGCACTCGCTTGGCCGAGTGCAGATTAATTTCACCGGCCGGGATCTAGCCGACTCTAGTGGGCACAAGAGTCGAGTCACTCGTCAAGCCGATTACTATGGTTAGCTTCTACTTCGTTAAGCTTGGGACACTCTCTCCTTCGGCGTCCGACTGGGCGCTAGGCCTGAGCCAGCCGGGTCGGGGTAGGAAGGGGAGAGGATGTCAATCTCCGCATGGGCTAGCAGCAACGCCGGAATTACATCTTACCGCGACAGACCCGAATCCCTAACAATTTCAGTTTGGACCAGCCTAGGGCCGTTTCAGATTGGATCTAGGGAGGTCGGAGTCGTTATTACACGCGATGAACTATCGGACCTCCGACTACAGGTCGGACAACGGTTTGAATATAGTTCGACAGTCTGGCGAGTTTCTTCTACCCGGCGAGGTCTTCATGGCTTAACCCCTCCAAGAGGTACGTGGATACAGAGGAGCACAAGAGGAGGCAGCGACTACGAAAGGAGGAGCGACTTGCGGGGCTCGCAACGACGAGCTACGCAGGTGGGCGAACGGGTTAGCACAGATTCCAGAACAAGTAGCGACCACGAGTCTTCGTCAGCCATAAAGAATGTCGTGGGGAGGCTGCAACCTGCTGGATCACACTTCCAGCTCGGGCTTGATCACCAGGCACCCGACTATCGAGGATCAAGGCGATGATTACAGCTGGCTGCTGTCAGCAGCACCCAGAGTCAAGCGACACACCTTGGTACAACACCATTGGTCGGGTTTTCTAGCGCAGGCTCATCTACGTCGTACGAGCAAGCGGCTGACTCAGTCACCACGCGAGGAGTTGCCAAACATCATCAGACACCATATAACGATGGTGGGTACCAGAAGACGACTGCGGTTCAACAAGACCTCCGAGTCTGTCTACAACGCGCCTGCAACAAATCAATGGCTCGTCTCTCACCAAAGCGAACACGAAGAGAAAGAGCGCGGCCTAAATCCTCACAAGAATGAGGACGAGCACGAGCGTTTCGGTTTCACCACGAGTGGTTTTTCGCACGGTTGAAGCCGAGCCTCACGAAGATGAAGGCGTTCTAAGCTTTCACCACAAGCTACAGGACGTTGATTGGCATCGGGCTTTCAAGCTACGGGGATGAGAAATACGACGGCAGAACCAACCCCGAATCCTGGCTCACCGCATATACTCTAGCAATCTAAGCTGCCGGAGGTGACCACAAAGCCATGGCTAACTACCTCCGGTCGCCCTGGCGACTCAGCGAGGACATGGTAACCGGGCTCTTGAGACGGTCGATCGTTCCTGGGGAGAACTAGGGAGCGGTTCATCACTAATTTCTAGGGGACCTACGAGAGGCCGTCTTCCGAGCACGATCTATACCAATTGCACCAGAGGAAGAACGAGTCTCTACGTGAATTCATCAAGAGGTTCTCCGAGAAGCGCAACCAAATCCCAATGATAAGGACGAGGTCATCATCACCGCTTTCGTAAAGGAGTAAAGGAGCTATTCATCGCAAATCATCGAAAGCCTCCAGCCACTGTCAGGGCTCTCTTCGATATGGCATACAAATACGCCGACTCGGCTGAGGCGGTCGCAGAGGCCCTCGACGAGAAGAAGGAATCCCGGGAGAAGGACCAGAAAGCAAAACCTGACAACGAGCCATCATAGAACAAGTCTGGCAACCACAAACGGAAGTTGGACAATGAGGTGGCCAATGTGGAGCGCACTCAGTCGCGGCCCCCACGGAACAACGACTACTAGAAAGTCATGAATGGGCCTTGCCCCTTCCACCCCAAAGGCAAGCACGCGGCCAAAGACTGCTTCATGCTCAAGAAGTTTGCTTCCGAGTAGGCTTCATCATCTGGTGCCGACAAAGATAAAGATAAGCTAGATCAAGGCTCGGCCGACGATTTTCAAGATCCCCAGGCCGAGCTCAACCACATCTTTGGAGGGTCGTCTGCGTATGAGTCCAAGCGGAAGCAGAAGCTAACGGCACATGATGACAACTCAGTATCTACAGTAGACGCTCCCCAATATTTGCGCTGGTCAGAGACATCTATCATGTTCACCTACGCGGATCACCCCGATCGGGTCTCACACCCGGGGCGCTACCCACTCGTCCTGGACCTGGTCGTCAAGAATATCAAGTTGAAGAAGGTTCTCATAGACAGAGGCAGCGCGCTCAACATCCTCTTTGCCAAGACCCTAGATGAGATGAAGATTCCTCGTTCAAATCTGCGGCCGAGTACGGCGCCCTTCCATGGGATAATTCTTGACCTATCTTCAACACCACTCGGGTAGATAACCTTGCCGGTCACCTTCGGCACATGGGATAACTTCCACACAGAAAACATCTGCTTTGAGCTCGCCGACTTCGAGGCTGCATACCACGCAATACTCGGACGACCAGCGCTCGCCAAATTCATGGCGATACGGCACTATACCTACATGGCGCTCAAGATGCCAGGACCAGCAGGAGTCATCTCCCTCCGCAGCGATGTCAGGCAAGCCTTCACCTGCGACAAGAAGAGCTGCAAGCTGGCTCAATCACAAGAGGCGGCAGTCGGACGCAATAACATTCGGCAAGCCGTCACAACTGAAGTCGAGGACAACCAAGTTCCGGCGAAAAAACAACGAAGTTGGGAATTTCAGCGGACTCTGACACGAAGAAGATCCCCCTGGACCCTTCCGACCCCTCCAAGACTGCTCTAGTCGGGACCGAACTCGACCCCAAATAGGAAGACGCGCTCGTCGCCTTCCTCCAAGTCAACAAGGACATCTTTGCGTGGAAACCGTTCGACATGCCGGGCGTACCAAGGGAGGTGATCGAGCACGCCCTCAATGTGAAGACAGATGCCAAGCCAGTCAAGCAATGGCTGCGGCGCTTCACTCAGGACCAGAAAGATGCTATTCGGGAGGAGATAACCAAGCTTCTCGCAACCGGGTTCATCAAAAAGGTCTATCACCCGGATTGGTTGGCAAACCTAGTTCTGGTCCGAAAGAAAAACGGTAAATGGTGCATGTGCGTTGACTACACCGATCTCAACAAAGCGTGCCCCAAGGATCCATTTGGCCTACCAAGAATAGATCAGGTGGTGGATTCAACTGCAGGGTACGAACTTCTCAGCTTTCTTGACTGTTACTCGGGATACCACCAAATTAGCCTGAAGGAGGAGGACTATTTAAAGACGTCTTTCATCACGCCGTTTGGAGCGTACTGCTACATCACTATGCCGTTCGGTTTGAAAAACGCTGGAGCAACGTATCAACGTGCAATTCAGCGGTGTCTACACACTCAGATCGGGTGCAACATGGAAGCCTACGTAGATGATGTGGTGATCAAGACCAAGTCCAAAGAAGACCTCATCGCTGACCTGGAAGAAACCTTCCAAAATCTTCGAAGATTCCAGATGAAGTTGAACCCGAAAAATTGCGCCTTCGGTGTGCCATCCGGCAAGTTACTCGGCTTCATCGTCTCGCATCACGGCATCTAGGCCAACCCAGAGAAAGTCAACACAATCATGAACATGGCACCCCCGACTAACTAGAAGGACGTTCAGAAGCTGACAGGCTGCATGGCGGCACTCAGCCAGTTTATTTCCTGACTGGGCGAACGGGGCATGCCCTTTTTCAAGCTATTGAAGAAAGTAGACAATTTCCAATGGACTCCTGAAGCCCAGCAAGCCTTCGAAGACTTCAAAATATTTCTTACATCACCACCCGTGTTGGCGTCACCGATGCCCCAAGAACCATTAATGCTGTATCTAGCGGCAACTACTCAGGTAGTCAGCACGGTGCTGGTGGTCGAGCGATCCGAACAAGGTCACATACAGAAGATTCAATAGCCAGTCTACTTTGTCAGCGAGGTTCTTGCCTACTCAAGGTTGAGATATCCGCAGGTCCAGAAGCTGCTGTACGGCCTACTCATCACTGTTCGGAAGCTGGTACATTACTTCCAAGCACATCAAGTCACGGTGGTCACATCGTATCCACTCGGGGATGTCCTGCATAATCGCGAGGCCACCGGCCGAATCGCTAAATGGGCGCTCGAGTTGATGGCGTTCGACATCACCTTTCAGCCACGGACAGCTATCAAATCACAAGCTCTAGCCGACTTCGTGGCCGAGTGGACAGAAGTTCAAATGCCTACATCAACAGTAAAGCTAGAGTACCAGACAATGTACTTCGACGGTTCTCTATGGATCAGCGGCGCTGGGGCCGGCGTCGTACTGACATCCCCCACCGACGAAAAACTCAAGTACGTTCTACAAATCTACTTCCCGGCTTCCCATAATGTCGCCGAGTACAAGGTACTCATCCACAGGCTCCGCATTGCTATATCACTCGGCATTCGTCGACTGGTTGTGCATGGAGACTCTCAACTCGTGGTGAACCAAGTCATGAAAGACTAGATATGTCTCGACGACACAATGGCGGCATACTGTCAGGAGGTCCGGAAGCTGGAAAACATGTTCGACGGGCTGGAGATAGCACATGTCCTACGACAATACAACGATGCTGCAGACGAATTGGCCAACATGGGATCTAAGCGAGAAGTGGTCCCAACAGGGATCTTTGTCGAGCAACTTATGGAGCCATCAATCAAGAAGAAACCAGTGCCAGAGCAGTCGGGAGGCAAACCTACCCCGGCAACAGATGAAGTACTAAACAAATGTCAAGACTGGCGGACTCCTATTCTCAAATTCCTCCTAGATGATGAACTCCCAGAAGATTGCAGTCAAGCCGAACAGATCAAACGTCAAAGCAAGAGTTTCCTACTCGTCGGAGAAGACCTGTACCGAAGAAGTGCATCCGGTGCCCTCATGCGCTGCGTCACCACCGAGGAGGGCAAGCAAATTCTGCAATCGATCTGTCACAGCCCCAAAATCTAATTTCAGGTAATTAGGGTTGTGACCTACTGCCACTAGAGTGCACAAAAAAAATCCTTGCAATGTCGCTTCATGCAAAATTAAAGTTTGCAAGTATCGTCAAACTCTCAATACCTAAACCCTAATCGGCAAAAACCAAACTCTACCAAAAAGTGCATCAAGTTGAACAGAAACATATGTGGGAAATAATATATTCAAATACTAGTTTATTTATCATGAATCAATATAATTTTTCCAGAATTTATTTCATTAGTCTAGACCTATAAAAAATTCAAACAAACTTCAGCCTGGAACCTTTCCCTTGACCTATGCCTTTGTAATGTCTAAGGATTTTCTGAAGATGTTAGGTTACACATAAAATCATGGAAAAATTCCTGTAAACACTATCCCACATAAATAATCCACTGTAAATTTTACATAATTTAATCACTTCAATAAATGCTTCAATGAAATCCCTCAAACCAGCAAAACTAGGAAGCTAGCTGAAATAAATTGGCTTAATTCTAAAATTTACCACATGAAAATGAAGACTAATTAGACAGATCCCTTTTGCCAAAGTGTGTGCCAACATGAACCCTACAACCAGAAATTTTTGTTTAATTTATCTCCCAAAGAAAGCACATAAAATGATAAGATCAAGGCACTAGAGAAACAAATGAGACTGCAGCAAAACTGGATCAGTGTGCCTACTTTGCTTTTTCACCAGAGATGAACCAGACCACTTCTAGCAACGAAATTTGGTCAGCATGTTAAACACATCTTCCTCTATATCCAGTAATTTTCCCATAATTTATCTCCCTTATTTATCTGCTGGAATCACAGATGCAAGACAGCTGTCCATACAGCTCACAAAACAGTCTAGAGTATTCTCCTCTCTTTTCTCACTGACCAGTGGGACCCACAAGACCTGGCCCACTTGTCAGCCTTACCACATCATGGGACAGTGTGTTTCACCAAGTCTTCTACCCATACCCCTTTCTCATCCCTAGGTTTTCACTACAAGACCCCACAAGACATAGACTGAATCTAACCAAAAATGTGTAGAAAAATATTATCTTACATGTGGGACCCACCAAGGACACTGTAGAATGGAGGCAACTCAGCAATGCATGTCAAACATGTCAGCAGCTCATCCATCTTCTCCCTCCCAGCACACAGAGAGACCTAGATGAGCTCAACTCCAGAGAACCTCGACATTTTCACTCCAAACTTCACCAGCAGAACCCTCTACCCTTCCTCTCCACGTTCCCATCGAGAAAGCCGACGGAATCCCCAAAGATCACCAGAGACAGAGCCATTTTCCTTCACTGCCGAGAGTGTTCGACTGAAACTGGGCTCCCTCCGGTGAGCTCCATCCCTTCTTGACCCCGGGAACGTGATCTACAAGCTTTGATCGTTCCATTTTCGCACTTTACAGCCCTAGGATCGCTGGCCGAAGTCGTCGTGGCGCCGCCGTGTTCTCTTTCTGCTCTACAGCGCCGCCGCCAGCGTCATCCCACTGTTCCGGCCGTCTCGAAACAAGTCTGACCGAGCCCTTGCGCCAGCAACGTCGCCTCGCCTCCAGAAGCCTGCTAACCGAAGGAAATGAGTTGCGAAGCCCCGAGCAAGGAGATTGGCCGTTGTCTTCCTCCCCTCCGGCCGACCGCCACCGCCGTTGATTTCTTCCTCTCCAGTGAGCCCCGCTCCAATTCTTTGCATTCCTGCCATCCCTAGGGGACCTCTAACATGATGGACATCTTCCCTTGGAAGCTTGGAGAACGGATCGAGCTGCCGCCATCGTCCAGAAGATTTCCGCCACCGCCGGACGGTGCTCGCCGTCGCCGTTGCTGTTCCAGCCCTACCGAGTGACTCAATAGCCTCAATGAGTATCCCTGGCACTTTAGACACCACATGTATACATTATTTTGGTCTGTAATGTGACACCTATATGCATGCCGAGCAAGTTCACCACCTCCGTTGACGTCGCCGTCGATTCCGACCACCCTAGACAGTGAGACTTCCACCGAAAGTTGCGCAAGAACTCGTAGGACATTTCTCCTTTTGGTAGCTCGGCGAGATCTATCGCCGTTCGCCGTCGCCGCCGCCAGGAAGCTCGCCGGCGCCACTCAGCCTCGCCTTTCTCTGTTTTGTCTCTATGGCACACTGGCCCCACCTGTAAGAGAGAAAGAGAGAAATAAGAAAAAGGAAAGAAAAGACAACCGATTTATTTTACAACAGAAAAATATGCAAACTTTGTAAATCCATAACTTTCTCATTTTAACTCCTTTTTGAGTGAAACCAATTTTGTTAGTTCTATAAATTTGGGACCTTTAATACTGTCAAATAAAATATGACCACTTCTGTACAGAAAATATCCAGAAAATAATATAAAGCAAAAGTAACTTATTTGATACTTAGAAACTTGGAATAATTCTATAAAATCCATTATAACTCCTTTTGAGGTAAAGAAAATTTCTGTGGATTCATAAAATTGTGCTCTTTAATTTGGTAAAATAAAAAGTGAGAACTTCTGTGTAGTATTTTTCTCTAAAAATGGAAATATCCTTTATATGCCTTTTATTAACCTATAAGTTTATAAATTTCTAGAAAATTCATCCCAACTGCTAAAAATTTGAAACCACTTTTGTTAAACTCATAAAATGGTAAAATTACTGTGGATACTTGGTATTTGACAAAAGTACCTCCCAAAATAGGCCTAAGCAATTTCTAACCTTTCTTTTTGATAAACTTGTAAAATTCACAACTAAATCATTTTAAATCAAATTTTTGTGAACCAAATTTTGTTGGAACCAGTAGGTTATGCCTTTTTATATAAAAATACTTGCCTTCCTAAAATATTAATGGAAAATGTCAGTTAAATATAATGACTTAGGTTACAATATAAATAATTACGAAATTGCCATTTTCAGCCCTTCTACCTTGTTATTTTTGTATCTCCCAATCTAGAGATGCAAATGACTTGGTTCTTTTTCCTAAAATCTTATTAGGACATGCCCTACCTTCTGTAATTATCTCATAATTAATTGATCATGTTGCATAGATATGTTTAATTGCTTCTTATTTGCATATTGCTTCTTATCGATAGATTCTGAGGATACGGAGTACGTGGAGACTAACCCAGAACTTGAGAGTGACCCATCGTTGCAGCAAGGCAAGCATCTATTAAAGCAACTATGCAAGCATCTAAGCATATTGAACCTATATTTTTGATAAATTGATTTGTTTGCAAAGGCAGTATCTATATGCATGTTTTGGTCTGTTTAAATTGGGGAAAATGGGTAGAGTTAATATTACCCAATTGTATGCACTTCCATTCCTTGATTATTGATGCCATGTTTATACCTTGTCACCCCTAGTTAAGGACTTTGAAATACTTTTATTTTACCGAATGCTTAGCCACGCTTATTTCTAGACTTAGAGAAATCCGATAGATAGAGCTATCGGTTCAAAACTAGTTTTATACGCATAGAAGGGTTAAAATCTGACAAGAATAACCTCTGAATAATAAATGAAAATATGTTGACTTGGACGGATGATAGGGCGATGAAGGGATGGTGTTTCCCCGATGCACGTAGCTCCGTCTGGGTCGTTAAGAACCGAACATGTTGATATCTATTCAAGCACCCTTCGTACTTCCACACGCCAGGAATGGGACGGCAGTAGCATGGGAGGCTGTGGCCATCTATGCCCATCCGTCAGTCATGAGGGGAGACCTTTGGAGGACCTCATTGCGAGCCTGCACTTGGCCGGAGGTGCCTGCACTTGGCCGGAGGTGCCTCCCGCGATGGTGAGCCCGCCTTAGTTGCCACGCACGCACGCGACTAAGTCGTCGGGGGCCCAGATGTGGTTTAGGTGGTTGGGGCTAAGAGTGCAAAAGGTTCTGTTGTGACCTCTAGTCCGCACTCAATGTGTAGAGTGTGGGTACCGATGGGTACAGATTAAACTAGAGTGTTGCCGTTTGGCTTCTATCACATTGTGTGGGTAAAGATGTACACCTCTTATCAGAGTAAGAACTATTCGAATAGCCGTGTCCACGGTCACAGGACGACCGCTTGATGTGTTAGTCACTCATGTTAGCATCCAACTTGGGATATGTGGAGGTGGAATTATGTTGTTATATCATGACTTAGGATAGTCATGAATGGATGTGTTTATATAAAAGTTTTAATGATAAATATGACTTGGTTTTAGTCATGGATAATGATATGCTTGTATAGCATAATTGTTTGGGCAATGGAGGCCCATGGATGATGATTAGAGCATGGTTTGTGCTCATGTTTACTTACATTTCAGAACTATAAGCTTGCTGTCCTAGAATTTCAGATTGCTTTATTTTGCAAATGCTTATGTTTTAAATGTAGTACTTGCTCAATAAAATCAGCTTTATGCAAAATCAGACCGACATAGCCATACTCCTTGATGTAGAGGCTAGCATTACTCCTTTGAACTATTATTATTGTATAAGTCTAGCTGAGTATTTGTGTACTCATGCTGCATCTTTCAGGTGAGGACAACGATGACATTGATGTGGTCTACTGTTATCCCGCCGAGGGTGGCGAGGATAATATGTAGTTGAAGTTAAACTCTATCCCCAGTCGGTTGCCCTGTGGTTTGGTAATGGCACCACTAGTCTTATCCTTTATGTTTATATTCCGTTGCTATCTTTTGCGCTACTCTGTGATGTATCAGGGTGTGTAAACCCTCTATGTAATATTTATAACCCTGCTGGTTGTTTATCCATATTTAGAGTACTTGTGATGTTTATCAATTGCTTGCGATAAAAGTATGAGGCTAGTCGCTTTCCTGGGGACTAGCTGAACATGGGTATGAGTTGTGTACAATTGAGATGGTTGGGGGATAGCTATTGTGGTTCAAGTCCTCTAGGGTACGTATCGTGTTTGGTCGCCAGCATCGAGTGGTTTGACGGGTGTATGACGGGGAGGACTGGCAAGCTATCCTTATGATTATCTCTTTTGTACACTTCTCGGCATTTTGGATTTGTATTATGAACGGGTAAATATTATGGCAAGGCTGCGATGAGGATGGATGGTTACTGTACTTAATTGGTTTTTATTTGAGACCTCATCCATCTAGATATTTCACATTGTCATACTAGTTACTCTCCATAATGCACTTCCGGGGTGCCCACAGCGGTTGGTATCAGAGCAGTACTGACTATAGGCTAGAGCTTAGCTTGGTGATTGCAAAATTACTTGCGAAAGGTTCAAATAAAACTATTTGTGAAAACGCTTAGGATGTGTGATCCTTTTTGCTTCTCATCCCTTTCTAGTATTCATTCTCACCTTAGTCTCATTTTCTCTCCTCACCTTGCTGTGATTTTATTTTGTAAAATCAACTGTATGCTTGCCCCATTCAAATGATAGTTCGATAAAAGAAGCCGGTAAGTTGAGATTAAGAAAGTTTATTCTTATTTCACTTCTGAAACAAAATTTTGTAATCAAATAAATTACACTGACTCCTTACTGATTAATAAGTTACCCATAAAAATCTTACAAATTCTGAAAACCCACAACTAAATTTTAATACTCTATCTCTCCAAAAGACGTGTTCTGGAATTCTGGACCAGCAGCTGTTCACGATTTTCTACAGGAAGTTCTACTCATCCTTTTCCCTTGCCAATTTTTCTGGAGACTCTCAACTATACCAGGAAGCCTCACAAAAATTTCCAAAATTTTATGTCTTCTGTAGCCCCTCTGAAAAATTCACGAATTGGCTGCTGTCTGGCAGTCCTAAAAATTACAGATTCTAGTCTTCTGAAAAATAAAATATGTAACCATGAAGAATCCACCAAATAAATTGTTAAAGGGTACTTCCAGCTGAGAGACGCTCGCTACAAAATTACTTAGATATCTGCTATGGCCATATGATTGTTGGTTTAATTGGATCTTCGATCTTTCTTTTATTTCAACGGATAGTTCACGATCCTAATTATTCCCTCGCAGGAACGTGTTTGGTTCTTGTCGATTTTTGAGGTCCTTGTTCAGATTGTAGGAATAGTATGGGTTCACTTGATTTTTCATTGGATCTTATTGGAATGCATCATGACATGTTAGGCTAACCATATCGCCATTTCAGTGCATTTGGTGATTTCATTCGTAACAGTAGTTCTATAATTTTGACAGTAGATTGTAGACTCAAATGGGGAGCACCATGAATTAACCTGGAATTTTTAGACCAATACATCATTGAATAAAAATTCAAATAGAATACCTAGTCGTGTCCTGAAATCTGTAATTGACATAGTTCCTATTTTTGCCATAGGTGATAAAATCCTGATCTTTTACCAGTAGCTCGTAGACTCCTCCAGTAAGCTTTATGAATTTCTTTGGGATTTTTAGACGACCGTATCATGATCAAATAATCCACACATTAGATATGTTCAGAATATGGAATCTATAGGTTACCTACTTAATATATTTGTACAGCCCAAACCATGAGTGATAAAATAATCATTTTTGGTCAGTAACTTAGTAACCTAGTGAGGAAACCTTGGGAATTTTCTTAGAACTTTTGAACCAGTATGTTAAGAACTAAAATTCGACAAGTGCACTAGCAATTTGCTCCTGCACTGTATAGTCTGTCTCGTTTATTTTCTCCACACAAATCTATTTGTGTGAAAATTCTAATTCTTTCCCAGAACAAAGAGAAATCTAAGAGAACTTGCATATAAAATTGTTGTAATTTAATCAGGTCTGTAGGATAGCCCTTAGACCCTGTCATTACCAGATAAGTGCATAAGACAGACTCTAGGGTATAGTTGATAAATTGTTCTTCACAAATGTAATTGATCAAAACTTCTAAAATTTTAAGGGGATAGTACCTCTAATTCGAAATATAAGTCAAGATGCATCGCAAGCTCTAGGGTACCTAAAACCTTCCTAAGTAAGATCGACCATACTTGCTAGGTATCGGGTAGGTTTTGCTTCTAGGACTATAGTAGTTTGATAGTTTCTTTTAGCTTGTACCAGTTCTAAATCCTTTATGTCCACCAAATCTTTCTAGGTGAACTTGAGAAGTGTTAGTTAGAAATTGCCTAGGGTTTATCGGTCTTTAATTTAGGAGAGACCATACATTTAGAACTAAAACATGCCTCTAGTTACTATTAGCATCTCCAAAAACCACTAATGTTATCTTGCCTAAAGTTACATCCACCCACATTGAAATAGAAAGTTTTAGTTAGTAGAAACCCACTTATCAAGGAAGTTCCACGAGTAAGCTAGGAGACTTTGGTAGGGGAATGAAAATTTTAGAAGCCAAAACAGAGTTAGATAATGAACTTCTGACCTTTGAACCTCCATAGCATCTCGTACCAAAGCCCTATCACCCAAAGACCAGACCCTATATTAGTGGAACCTATTACCACAAGCCTGAACACCTTATTGCATTACCTGTGCCTTGCACCATTACATCAACATGTTGCACCGTTACACATGTGCATCATCATAAAACTACATGAGCAATACCTCATAACATGCGAGCATCATCCCATTGCAATCGCACATTGCACCATACTCTGCATTGCACCATGTTGTCATAATCTTGCACTGCACTGTGTCACATGATGCATCATACATTCAAGCAATTTTGCATCATGGCAACCATATGCAATCGCACCATATCATGAATTACATCATACCATCAGGCAATTGCATAGCACTATTCCATCTATGCATCACGCCATCTGGTGCATAGCATTAACGTACCATCCGCAGCACTGCACCATGTCACAACTCGCATCATACAATTGTTGACGCCGAAAATCACCGGCAACGTCGGGAACGAGCCGCTGATATGGTTTGGTGCCTAGAGACACGCGAAGGCCTGGGAGATTTGCTTAACTCCAGTGCAGGTCCTAAATCTTGACGTTTGTAGGCGTGCCAGTCAATTTGACCCTGCAATTGACAAGGAGATAGAAAATATTAGATCGTTGAGCCAATCGGCTGGAAGCCGAATTGGACTCGCTCCATCGGCCGATGGTCGATATAGACAAAGCACTTATACATCGACTGGGAGCCGATGATGGCATAGATGGATAAGATAAATATACCATGTGGCTAAGGAACCAATAACAATATAAATAAATAAACTAGCCGATTACTGATATGAAGTGTATCGGCCGGAAAGCCGATAACGGTGTAGAGTGCCAAAAACGTGTAGCAATGCAATCGGTCTTAATTAACAAAAGATAACCTATCGGCTAGGCACTCCGATAGAACATTGCATAAGTATCCATCGGCTCATTAAGGATAGAATTATTATCACCAGTCTAATAGATCGGACCTAACCGTTGCAGCACAGACTGACGATGATAACAGAACCTCGATGGGCCGATAAATCTAATGCGATCGTGATGTAAAATATGATAACTTATTGGCTATACATCCCGATAAAACGCTTGCATAAAACCGATTAGCCTAGCAGGAATAATTTATCGCAGGCAGTTTAGTAGGTCAGACCTAACCGATGCAGCACAAACTGACAATAAATTACACCCAGTAAGCTGATAAATCTACGCACGCGTGATGTGATATATCTACTCGGCCTATGAGATCAAACCTAACTGATGCAGCCGTAGACAGAACAAATATATCGTGGTAAGCCAACTACCGTAGGCCGACTAGAATATCGGACCTAACCGACGAAGTCCTAGCCGATACGGTAGTCGGGGTAACGAGACTTACCCTCTCGCAGGAGGTCGAACTTAACCGATGCAGCCCGGCTCGAGAAGCAAGAACCCGTTGAATAGGGTGGTGATGCGCCGAAGTTTGTATTGATCTGATTGATTATTTACAAGGTACCCGGGCATACGTATTTATACCCCGAGTTGATACAGTCCTGATCAGATACGAAACAGTTGTTTCCTAATTACAAAAAAGGAAAATAACAAGTCCTGACCGGGCACGAAATCAGGTTTCCTAAAAAATTATTATCTCTACCTAATTTATAGATAAGATACTAACTGCCTCTCCATGGTCTTCACGATCCCTTCTTGAATTCGGCTTCTTCTAGATTTAATTCCCGCCAATTAACCATGATTTTTCCTTAACCGAATCCAATAAAGATCCGTACCAAATTTTGGCGTTAACACATGGCCCCCAATTTCGGAGTTTGTTATCGAACTTCGAAATTCTTCTGTTTGGGCTTCAGATTTCTTTCACACCGAGACGGCCCAAGGTAGCCCACTTTCCTTAAATGTTTGAAACAGTGCCAACGGCCTTGATTCCCGCCCGGTCATCATACCTCTATAAGCCGCTTCGCCTTCCTAGCCCCCTTTCTTTACGCTTTCACATCACCAGAGTCCTTTCCACTTCCTCCAAGACCTCGACGAACTCCGGCGATCCAGGCGAACTGCTGCGGTCTTCTTCTTCAACCTCCGATCTTCGCTCATCTTCTTCTTCCGCAATGGCTTCCACGAACACCGTCCCAGAGGTAATCTCCTTGTCTAATCGTCTTCTCTATCCCGCAACCTAGACTGAATCTGCTCCTGTTCCTCGTGTTCTTGTTTACTGTAGCACTTAGAGACCAGATTTTGATTCCGCCGTAATCTCTTTCCGCTTCTCGTGTTCTTGTATATTGTAGCATCTTAGAGACCAGATTTTGATTCCGGCCGCCGATTACCCAAACTTCTTCTACCATGGTCCCATGGGCAGTGAAGATCCTACAAATTTCATCAACGCCGAAACTCAACGCATCCCCTTCAAGAACTCCGCCATGTTAGTCAGCGATTGGAACAACAGTTTCAGATCATGGCCGAGCAAACTTCCCGGGTGGAGGAACTGGTATAACAGAGTATCGGCTGCCAAGAGAACTCTTTGGGACGAAGCAGACATCGGCCACTGCATCGATCTCTCGCTGGCTGAGATAGAGAGGAATAAACCTCTGCTTGCATCGGCCTCATACTTTTGGTCAGACGCCCTCAACGCCTACCTATTTGGACATGGGCCGATGACCTCAACTTTGATAGATGTAACCATGCTCACCTGCCTCAACACAACGAGTTACATCAATCCCTTCAATCTCCAATTCAAGCCTACCCATCGGCTTCAAGCAAAGAACATCGGCGGTTGGTCCAAGTACATATGAATCCATAACAAAGGGATTGGACCAGTCGATGATCGGGAACACGTCGCTTTCTTGAATCTGTGGTTAGAACGGTTCGTCTTCGGCGGTGCAACCCTTGGTCCAACAACCAATATGCAATGTCTGGCAGAACGTTTGGCCGATCAGAAACAAGTTCCCCTGGGGCAATATCTCCTTGGCGCCACTTATCAACTACTGCATCAAGTGGCAGTCAAACTATCGGCCGGCCAACCAGTTGGCCATATTGGAGGTCCTTGGTGGTTTGTGCAGTTATGGCTCAACGTTTACACATCCAAGGCAATTCTCGATACCTCCTTCCTCAATCAATCTTTTCCAGCCGATCACACAGAGGAACAAGCACCCACCTATCGCCGATGCATCTCAATGGGCGAAGCTGCATCGGCTCTTCCTGGCGGTAAAATGACCCCCATCGGACTCGGCCAATGGTTCAAAAGCCTTTATTATGGCTTTACCAAGGATGCCACACTGTGGTTCGCATATGATGACGCATCATCATTTGAGATGCCGTCCAACTTCAATCCACTTGATGTCCTGGCCGATGATGAATCGAAGACCATATTCCTATCGGCCATTACCCCCCGTCTCCTACCGACTGGCTTCTCTCAAGGCCAATCACAACCATCGTATGAATTCTATCACCCAACAGTCAGCTCCCGCCAGCTCGGCCTCGGTCAACTCCCCATCGGCTTGTTCTTCATCGACAAACTCCAGGCCTGGGGAAATGTAAATAGTGCTCTGGAGTACGATTGGCTGCGGACACTAATAGATTCCCTATCTTTGGGCACCGCCGCCAATGTGGAGGTATGCACTGTCAACACCAAGCTCTTTTCCTGATGGTGGTCGAAATGGAGGAAACACCTTTTCAACTCATCGGCCATTCACTATTGCTCTCGCCTCAACTCCAACTATGTCGAATCTGATGACGAGGTAACATTCCATCACCCTTTAATTTTTCTCCAATCATCTCTTACAATTCTATCTTGTAGGCTGTTGACATGGAGCCACCGACAACAAGCACCAGTGGCTGGCCGATTATATACCAACCACCATCGGCCAACCCACACCTAGGGCATGATGCTCCCCCTCCATCGGCTCTTCTCCGGGCGCCACAGCCAACAGGTCCAATCCGCAAGAAGCTGGCATCTCGCCCTCACAAGAGACAAAAAATCAGTGCCGATGCCGTGATCATGGTGCCGCCTGCTACTCAAACAACATCGGCTCCTTCATCCCCACAGGTATGTGCCAAGTTTTGACATTATCATCTGTTTCCCATCTTCACACTCGATCTTATTGCCAGCTTGAATCATCGGCCCCCGAATCTCAATCTTCTGCCGACATCCCTGCAAGCATCGAGCCGATGACCTCTGCAGCCATTCCAATTCCGCCATCTAGCCCTGAAGCCGATACTGGGATTGCTCCAACTTCAGCGCTAGACATCGGCCATCTTGAAGAACAACCTACTCAACCATCCGATGCCGATGTCACTCCTCAAGCTGCCCCTTCCCTGCCTCAGGTATTTTCTTCACAACCATACTTTATTTTAACTAATTACTGACTCCTTTACCGATGTCAACCTGCAGTCCTTAGCCAATTTGTTCTCCTTCGACATCGGCAAGTACTTGGAGGCAGATGAAGAAACAGCCACCAGTGCAACAACCAAGCCATCCTTTCCAGCCGACGTGCGCGAATACTTGCTAAACATCAGTCGTCTGCTAGAAAACCCTATCGACGCAATGGTGGAGGATTGCGGGCCGATCCGGGCAAGATTTGTAGAGATTGAGCAACACCTGCCCGAAGAGCTCATCGACGCACTGACCCCTGCAGCATACCTGGAATCCTACAAATTCCAACTTGTCAAGCTCAGGCAACGTGTAGCCGATCATGCCAATCAATAGAAGATGATCCAAGACATCCAAACCGATCAGCTATCAGCTCAAACGGAAAAGAAGAAGCTCGACGATATGGTAGCTGCCCCTGAAGAACTTCAACCCAAATTGGATCAGCTGAAGATAAGGGAAGCCGATTTGCTGGCAGAACTCGAAACAATCCGCAAGGATATTGCAACAACAGAATCCCAGCTCATCGGCCTACCTCAAGCCATACAAGATCAAGAGGCCAGAGTTGCAGCAGCAGTGCGTCAAGTCATTCATCGGTGCAAGAACATGAAGACTATTCCAAGCTCCGATGAATACGATATCCACGCCATAAATGAAATTGACCAGATTCGCCTGCATGCCATTGAAACAATTTAAAAATTCTTGTAAAACTTAACATTTACGCCATTGATGTTGCTCCAGAACATGCCGATCATCTTTTGCTGTAACATAATCTGGTCGCCTTTGTCGCTTACTCATCTTAGTCGATCTTTGCTTGATAGTATTTTATTTATTTGATCTAAAGGCGATATCAATGGATATCGGCTATCTTTAGGCGATGCAAAAACATTGGCTTTTTGAACTATTTTAGAAATCGGCCGCATTCAGCCGATTCAGGAGTTGATCCAAACGCTCGGATAGTACTTCTTGAGATATTTCCCATTAAGCGCTTTAGCAAACTCCCTGTAACAGCCCTAGGCTCATAACCAGGTATTTAGAAGTGCATTTGTTGTCCTTTAGATTTCATATTTTCTATATTGCAATTTGATCATATGCGATAACAAAATTAACTCTAATCAGCAAAATTGGAACCACTTCTATTTGAGCAATTGCTTGAACAGAAGTATACATGTTTAATGTTTTATTAAAATATTAGTTTATTTGTCATCTCTAAATATAAATTTTGTGGAATTTTTACTCTCTGTTTTGGCCTCCTAAAAATTAAAACCAACTTTCAGTCTGACAAATTTCATCTTTTCACCAGATTTAAAATACTTGGAATTTATGTGTGAAACCTTGAAAAATGGAAACCTATAAACCAAAACACCTATCACCACACCAAATTCCTGAATTGTTGAACAAGTGTTGCCTAGTCAAATTGAATTTACCAAGAGAGGGAGAGAAAAAAAATCCTGGAAATTGCAAGAATGAATCTATACTCAGTTTTTTCACCCACCTGTGTCTCACCTTCATAGACAACCACGACTTGGGCCCATGTGTCACTGACCTTGGGTGCCTCCTTAGCCCCACAACACACCCATGGGCGTGCTCCCACCTCAGGACTTAAGGGGGGGGGGGGCAGAGAAAACCCCTTCTTCTTCCTACCTTTTCATCTTCACTACTTGTTCTTTCTTTTCTTCCTCAAGCTGAGCTATCATCTCACTTCTCCTCCCCAAATCCCATCCAATAGCCCAAGATCAATCCCTGCATGTTAGACCACAACAATCCCCATCATCCAAGCTTTCCATCCATCCCAACATCTTGCACATGCATGGAGAGTTGAGAGAGATCGATATGGAATAAGAGAGTGGTGGTTTCAGCCTACAGGGCAGCAGCAGCAGTATTTTGTTTTCCTCCATTTGGTGAGCTTCCTTTTCATCCATGGTGCCTCTTTTGAATTCCCTCCATGTTGAACATCTATAGCAACGTTCTATAGTTTGTCCACTCCATTGCTGCAGCTAGAAGGTGGCTGCAACTCACCCCGAGTTCATCTCTTTTGATTTCGGTTGAAGCAGCCCTAGGCAACGTCTCTTGACATCAGCCCGAGGCCTTGCTCCGTCTCTTGCCATCAGCCCGAGGCCTTAGCATCGCACGACCCTACGTCCAGGTTGCTGCCATGTGAGTGAAGTCCGGTGGAAGTTGGAGAAAAGGGGAGTGAAAATAGAAATCGATTTCTGAGATAGCTTTTGAGCTGAAAGAGGTATGAACTTTAAAAATCCGTAACTAATCCATATAAACTCCGAATTCAGTGAACCAAAATTCCTATAATTCATAAAAACAGAGCTCTTCAATGTTGTAAAATAAAATGACCAACTTTTGTACTGATTTTCCCAGTAAAAATATAAATAGCTATATGTATCCCTTGCGTGGTCTAGCTCTTAATAAATTCGTGAGAAATTGTTGGTAAAAGCTAAAAATTGTGAAACCATTTTTGTTGAGCTTATATTTTAGTACTCTTTGCTGTTGTGGTGTTGTTTTTGACAAAAATAACCTCTTAAATCATGTTTTAGGAGTTTATTTAGCATTCTATGTTTTTAACTTGTAAAACCCATATATAAATAATGGCAACACATATAGCTGTGAAATAATTTCTCATAGGACCTGTGAATGATGTACTTCCCACTAAAAATAATCATACTTGTAAAAACTTGGTTTGAGTTGCAAGTTGCTTGTAATGCTCTAAAGTAGACTTAATTATTTGCAGAACTGCCATTTTCAGCACCTGAGAGCTTGTCATTTCATTCTCCCAAACCATAAGTGATAATCTGGTGATTCTTTCACCTAAATTCAAGTTAAAATATGATCTACCACTGTAATTATTTCATAATTTATTGATCATTTTGCATGTGCATGTTTATTTGGCTCTTATTCGCATATTGCTTCTTTTCGATAGATTCGGAGATTCCGGAGAGTAACGAGCCATATTCAGAGGAGGATAGTGACTACCCTCAGCAGCAAGGCAAGCACCTAAGCATATAGGACCTATGCTTTCTCTAAAAATGATTTGGTTGCAATCTATACGTATATATATGCATGCATTGCCTAGATATTAATATTGTCGGTTTGTGGTGTATGGGTAGAACCTATTTATGCATTCAGTTCTTATGATATTGCTGTCCTTATACCCTATTACCACTGGTTGGGATTACTTGGGATGTCTTATTCATTAATGCTTAGCCATGCTTAGTGCTAATAGAACTATAGGGATGGACAGTGCTATTAATTGTGGTATATAGACAACTTATATTATTGGGCATAAAACTTGAGCACTTACACTAAATAATGGTTGATGAAATATGTTGGACTTGGACGGGTGATAGGGCGATGATGGGAGGTTGGTTTCCCCTGATGCAAGTAGCCCCGTCTAGGTCATTAAGGACCGAACTTTTTGACATCTAATCAAGCACCCTACGTACTTACCACATGCCTTATTTGGGACCGGCTTGTTCTTACTAGTTCTACTGTGATCATTTATACCACGTTGGAGAGTCGTGAGGCAGGTAGCCTTTGGAGGGCCTCGGGTGCCTAGGTTTGGCCGGGGGTGCCTCCCGCATGGCGCGCCCGCCTTGGTCACATCACGCACGCACATGACTGAGTCGTCGGGAACCCCAGCGTGGTATAGGTGGTTGGGGTGGGGCTAAGAAAGGGCATGTAATGAGCTTGAATCACTTGTGTACCGCACTCGACGGGGTGTGTAACATTTGATGCTTGTTCATTTCGTGTGGGTCCAGTTGTACACCTCTGATCAGAGTATAATCTATTCGAATAGCCGCGTCCTCGGTTATGGACAATGCTTGATGTGTTAGTCAGTTATGTTAGCATCAAATGTGGATTATTATGGATGGGATTTTTGTTTGATGGTGGGGTTGGCATGTTGTGCCATGTTGGTATGGACTTTGGTAGTCCATGGTTGATGATGAGGGCGCTGTTTGGGCTCTTTTGCTTATACATTTCAGAATTATATACTTGCTGTCCATAAATTAAAATGATGCTAGATTTGCTCGTCCTTGCTTATTTTACTCATTAATTGCTCAATAAAATTAGCTTTATGCAAATGTTGAACCTAGAGACCCATTATAGGCTAGAAAGCTTGCATACTTCTCTCTCCCTTATGTGTATATAATTTTGGGTAAGACTTGCGAGTACAATCTTGTACTTAACCCGGCGCCGCTGTTTCAGGTGAGGATACCGGTTATGAGTTATGCTTCTTGTGTGGTCATTGCTCTGCCGAGGGCGGCGAGGGTGATGAGTGATCTCTTGCAGCTTGGCTCTTGCCCGGTTGGTTTGCCCTAGTGGGGTTGTAGCACCACCGGTTTTATCTTTTGCTTATGAGCTCTGTCTGAGACTTTCACTGCTATATTTATGTGTTGTATGTTGGGACCTCGGACCCTATTATGTATCATGTACCTCGCTGCACTTTATCCCTATTATGGTACTTGCTATGTTTATTAATCGCTTGCGATGAAAGTGTGAGGCTAGTCGCATTCCTGGGGACTAGCTAAGCACGAGTATGATTTTTGATCAATTGAGATGTTGTAGAGCTCTCGCAATTTGAGTCTAGTCTCCTGAGATGTGTACCACATCTGGTCGCCGCCTTCATGTGGTTTGACGGGCATGTCTCAGGCTGAAGTTGACTGGCATGCGGAGTCCGAACAATATCTCCTTTGCTCATTGTTCGGCATTATGGATTTTATACCGAATGTTGTAAATTTTGTGATCATGGGCACATTGAGGTATGAGTGGCTATTTATGCGTGTATGGATCCCACTCATCCAAAATTATGTGGCGGTCACAAAATGCATTGGACGGTATAATTTCCGGGTGCCCACACGTCCCCCCAAGATCTTCTAGTATGTAGGCATTGCTAGGCACACAACGATTAATCCGATAGGGCCCTTCCCAATTAGGCGACCACTTTCCAAACTTACTATCTCTGGACCCGATCGGCAAAATCAATTTCCATACAAGATCTCCTTCAGCAAACGACTTATTCATCACCTTTTTGTTATAATGCCTAGCCGCCTTGGCCTTATTTTCCTTGATCCTCTCCAGCGCCCTTAACCGATTCTGAAACAAATCCTCGAGTTCATCTGTCATCAAGTTATAATAATCATCGGCTGTCAATTGATTCTGTAAAGAAATTCTCCTAGAGCCGATGTTAGTCTCCCAAGGCAAAACTACTTCATGCCCATATACCAACTGATATGGTGGCACTCGAGTAGATCCATGACATGCCATCCGATAGGCCCACAATGAATCGGCTAATGTAGTATGCCATTGTTACGGTTGTTCATCAATCTTCCGCTTGATTAATTTGATTAGACTCTTATTTGAAGCCTCTGCTTGTCCATTGGCTTGAGCATAATAAGGTGATGAATTTAATAACTTAATTCCCATACTGGCAGCAAATTGTTGAAACTCATCGGACACAAAAATTGATCCCTGATCGGTAGTTATCGTCTGAGGAATTCCAAACCGATAAATTATATGCTCTTTTACAAACTCAATCGCCTCCTTGGACGTGACTTTCTTCAATGGAATTGCTTCCACCCACTTCGTGAAATAATCTGTTGCTGCCAATATGAACTTATGTCCTTTACTTGATGGAGGATAAACCTGGCCGATCATATCAATTCCCCATCCTCTGAACGGCCACTGTTTAATGATAGGATTCATAGCCGATGCTGGTGCCCGCTGTATATTTCCAAACTTCTAGCAATCTTGATATCCTTTATAGTACCTGAAGCAATCTTCCAGCATTGTCGGCCAAAAGTATCCTACTCTTCTCAATACCCACATCATCTTATGAGCCGACTGATGAGTTTCACAAACGCCGTCATGCACTTCGCACATAACCACTTTGGCTTCTTCCAAATTCAGGCAAGTCAGCAGAACTCCTTCAAAAGTTTGATAATATAACTCCATCAAGCAACACATATTTAGTAGCTTTATACCGAAGTTTCCTAGAAACCGATTGCGACGGATTTTGCAGATAACCAATTATTTCCTGTCTCCAATCATCGGCTTTATCCTGAATATCATTATCGGCTATTTCAACTTCAACCTGTTTACCCAGCCGATAACCCGAAGCAATTTGCGCAAGATCATTGGCTTCTAAATTCTGTTCTCTAGGGATATGATCCAACGATACCATCCTGAAATCCTTCAATAAATCTCTGCATTTTTCATGATATGACCTCAAAATATCATCTCTGCATTCATACTCCCCAGATAGTTGCTTGATCACCAATAAAGAATCCCCAACAATTTCTATGATATCGGCCCCGATTTCCTTTAAGAGTTGAAGTCCTTTCAATACCGCCTCGTATTCTGCTTGATTATTAGTCCGATAGGGTTTAATTGTAAAAGCAAACTCAAAACTTGCCCCCCGAGGCGATACAATGACCAAGCCGATACCAAATCCATGCTTGCAAACTGATCCATCAAAAAACAAAGTCCATGGGATCGGCTCTACATAATTCTCATAATCCCCTCTGTGCTACACAATGAAATCGGCCACTGCTTGTCCCTTGATCGCTTTAGCCGATTCATATCTCAAGTCAAACTCGGTCAAGGCAAAGATCCATTTACCAACTCGCCCTTTTAAAACTGGAGCCGACAACATGTATTTCACCACATCGGCCTTGCAAACCACCATGCACTCAGCCGATTAGATATAATGCCTTAACTTCGTGCATGAGAAATATAAACAAAGGCATAATTTCTCTACCGCAGGATATCTAGTTTTAGCATCCAAAAGCCTTCTACTTAAATAGAACATGACTCGCTCCTTGCCTTCAAACTCTTGGATTAAAACAGACCCGATGGATTTCTCATCGGCCGATAAGTATAACTTGAATGGCACTCCTTTCTGCGGCAGAATTAGAACAGGCGGGGAACTCAAATAATTCTTAATTCCATCGAATGCCTTCTGCTGATCTGTCCCCCACACAAACTCTTGATCGGCTTTCAACTTCAATAACGGAGTAAAAGATTCAATCCTTCCCAACAAATTTGATATGAACCTTCTTACAAAATTAATCTTGCCGATCAACGACTGTAACTCTGTCTTGTTGCTTGGTGGCTCTGTAGTCTTAATGGCTTTGATGCTCCGTTGACTAACTTCAATCCCTCGCTCATGAACCATAAAACCCAAAAACTGCCCAGCCGATACACCAGAAGCGCATTTATGGGGATTCATCCTTAATCCGTATTTCTTTGCCCTTTCCAGCACTTTTCGCAAATCGGCTATATGGCTTTCATCACTCTTGGATTTAACCACCACATCGTCGATGTAAATTTCCACTAGCAAGCCGATGAGATCATGAAATATATAATTCATCGCCCTCTGATAAGTCGCACCGGCACTTTTCAATCCGAATGTCATTACCACCCACTCATATAAACTGATAGCTCCAGGACATCGAAATGCAGTCTTATGTATATCTTCTTCAGCCATAAAAATCTGATTGTATCCTGCATTGCCATCCATGAAGCTAATAATCTCGTGGCCTGATGCTGCATCTACCAACAAATCTGCTATCGGTATCGGGTACTCATCCTTGGGGGTAGCCTTATTCAAATCTTGGAAATCGATACATATCCTCAATTTTCCATTCTTCTTTTCCACCGGGATGATATTAGAAACCCACTCAGCATATCGGCACGGCCTTATAAACTTTGCATCATATAACCTTGTAATTTCTGCTTTGATTGGCTCATATAACTCTGCCTTAAATCTCCTTGGAGCTTGTTTAACCGGCCGATATCCTGGTTTAATAGGAAGCCGATGTTCAACAATGGATCGGCTTAACCCTGGCATTTCATGATACTCCCAAGCGAAACAATCTCGAAACTCTTTCAACAATTTTATTAATTCTTCTCGGAGTTCAGGACACAAATTTTTACTTATGTACGTCGGCCTCGGCCTATCTCCTGGTCCTATATCAATTTCCTCCAAATCATCGGTCGACGTAAATCCTTGTCCCAATTTCCCTTCGAAGTCTTCAATAGTGCCCATCAGAGTAATAGTTCCGAGCCGACTTGCCGGATCGGCTGCATCTCCCGACTGGTGATCTTAAGATAATCCCCTTCCCATACTTTTCCAGATAAACAATCGATACCATCAGCTTCCCAGATCGGCAAATCAATCATTGCAATGTTGGTCGATTGATCCACTGGGATTATCTCGACTTGATCTCCCTGCCATTGTATCAGACTTTGATGCATCGTCGAAGGCACGCAACAGTTTGCGTGAATCCAATCCCTGCTAAGGAGTAAACTATATGATCCTTTTCCATCAATGACAAAAAACGTGGTAGGCAATGTCTTGTTCCCCACTGTTAGTTCCATGTTCAACACGCCTTTCGTCTCCGATGAATTCCCGCCGAAGTCCTTTAACACCATATTTGTCTTTATCAAATCTTTGGCAGTTTTCCCCAACTTCCGATACGTGGCATACGGCATTAAATTGATAGCTGCTCCCCCATCGACTAGCATCTTCGTCATTGGCTTTCCATTCACAAAGCCCTTAATATATAATGGCTTCAAATGCCGATGACTAGATTCTTTAGGCTTATCAAATATAGCCTGATCGGGTCTTAGCGTCAACTGAGCAAACATCTCCTCATCGCCCTCTTCATCAGATGAAAACGCTTTGTATTCCCTAGGTAGAAAGAAAACCATGTCTACTGGAGCCGATGGACCGACTTCATTGTCATTTTTCTTCACGCACCATACCCGCTTAGTCCTCTTATGACGATGATCGGCTTCCTTGTAGTCTCGCCGTTGCTCTTCCTGTTGCTCCCGGTGCCGTAACTGCTGTGCCCTTCTTTTCTGATTTTTTGTAAATATTCCACTAGGACACCACTGAGGATTCTGGATTTGTTTTTCATGTACTTCCTTTTCATCATTTTCTTCAAAGAATTCTTCGCGGATCGGCCCTAATCGGCTATGTACCGATGCTCTTTTCCCAAGCAGCCAATCCTGCGAAAACCTTTCCTGCTGATCATGCCAATATCCCATACTACTGCACTCGGGGCAATCTTGAATTGTCAGCAATCTCATACCCTGATCCCAACAGAACCTGAAAAATGGCAATCCCAATGCGATTATATCTTTCACTGTCTGGCTCAATCCACCGTTCTTCATGGCTTGAGTATTTTTCTATCAGGTCCGATGAAGTAATTCTTGTCCTCTTACCCCCAATGCCTTCCTCCATCGGCCTGATCCCTTGATGATCCTGCATAAACCATATTCACAGGGAATGGATGTCCATCTATTTTCATCGGCTTTTTGTCTTCAAATTTGATCCTCCCCTGTTCAACAGCCGATTGAATTTGTTGCCGAAAAACTTTGCACTCATTGGTATGGTGCGATATCGTGTTGTGCCACTTGTAATATCTCTTCTTCTTTAGTTCTTCGGCTGATGGAATCACGTGATTTGGCGGAAGTTGTATCTGTTTCTCCTATAACAGTAAATCGAAGATTTTATTGGCTTTATTAATACGAATCATATCGCTCCTCCTTGCGATATCCTTCACCCCTATGGCATGATACTGATTTCTTGTTCCTAGCCCACTCCGCCAATCCGACTTCAGCATCGGATTCTTCATCGTTTGAGTCCGATGAATAAACCTGTACCTGAGCAACCCTGCTCTGATATTTATCCTTTTTCGCCTCTTGAAATCGGCTTTCATGAGCCGATACCTTCTGTACCAGGTGCGTTGGGGACTCAAACTCCTATGACGAAAGTCTCTCTTTAATTGGCGCTAAGAGACCCTGAAAAGCGAAGTCGGCTAGATGTTCGTCGCTCAGATTCAAGCTGTAACATCGGTTTCTAACGTCCCGAAACCTCTGGACATATTCCGGCACCGTTTCATCTGGTCTCTGCCTAACCGATGTTAAATTTGTCAGTCTCATCTCATGGATTCTAGCAAAGAAGTATTTGTGAAACTGTTTTTCTAGATCGGCCCATCCCCGAACTGAATTCGACGGTAATGAGGAGAACCATGTCAAGGTCGATCCAGACAATGACAATGGGAAAAACCTAACTCTCAGAGCCTCCTCAGCCGATGCTTCTCCACACTATGCCAAGAATCGGCTAATATGCTCTACTGTAGATATGCTGTCCTGCCCTGAGAACTTGGAAAAATCTAGCACTCTGTATCGGTGTGGCAATGGCACTCTGTCAAACTACTCGAGATATGGATGCCGATACATAAATGTTTGCTCCTTTGGCTTGATCCCAAACTGTTCCCTCACTATTTCCGCAACCCTTGCCGATAAGTCTTCTTCCCTTGGGACTTCCTGCTGATATTGTATGGGTGGAGTTTGTAGCCGATTCTGCCTGGGATATTCTCTCTGATAATTACTCGAATCGGCAATACCTCCTGGGTAATTCTGCTGATATCCTCCATAATAAGCAGCCCGATGGTATCCAGCAGGAAAATCTTGTTGCCCCCCAGCCTGGTTGTGTGTAAATAAATTTTTCGGCACATCTTTCGTGGTGCCATAAGTAACCTGATTTGGCTCCATCTTTGGAGGGGAGTATACAGGACCTCGAGTAGGCTCTTGAGCAATCGATCCATCCACTGCCTTCTTGATGAGGTTATGGAGCGTGTTCACCAGGATCCCAGATTGATTGATGAGTGCGTGATGTACTGCTTCATTCACCATCTCCTGTAAGGTTTTACTGGCGGACTCTCAGGTGGTGTACGACTCGATTCTCCAACAAAAACTGGTTTTGGAAATTGAGATTTTTGAATTGGCCCTTGTCGCGTCATGCCGAAAGATTCCAAGCAGACTTTCTGAAAATTGGCCATATTTTGCTCAACTTGCTGTCTCTGCTCGTCTGTTAAATCCTCCATGTTGACCGGGATCACGTTGTCTATTTTGATCTCTTTTCCGGCCATGTTGAAATTCCGTGTCCCACCAGGCGTGCCAAAAACGTGTTGACGCCGAAAATCACCGGCAGCGTCAGGAACGAGCCGATGATATGGTTCGACGCCTAGAGACACGCGAAGGCCTGGGAGATTTGCTTAACTCCAGTGCAGGTCCTAAATCTTGACGTTTGTAGGCGTGCCAGTCAATTTGACCCTGCAATTGACAAGGAGATAGAAAATATTAGATCGTTGAGCCAATCGGCTGGAAGCCGAATTGGACTCGCTCCATCGGCCGATGGCCGATATAGACAAAGCACTTATACATCGACTGGAGCCGATGATGCATAGATGGATAAGATAAATATACCATGTGGCTAAGGAACCAATAACAGTATAAATAAATAAACTAGCCGATTACTGATATGAAGTGTATCGGCTGGAAAGCCGATAACGGTGTAGAGTGCCAAAAACGTGTAGCGATGCAATTGGTCTTAATTAACAAAAGATAACCTATCAGCTAGGCACTCCGATAGAACATTGCATAAGTATCCATCGGCTCATTAAGGATAGAATTATTATCACCAGTCTAATAGATCGGACCTAACCGTTGCAGCACAGACTGACGATGATAACAGAACCTCGATGGGCCGATAAATCTAATGCGATCGTGATGTAAAATATGATAACTTATTGGCTATACATCCCGATAAAACGCTTGCATAAAACCGATCAGCCTAGCAGGAATAATTTATCGCAGGCAGTTTAGTAGGTCGGACCCAACCGATGCAGCACAAACTGACGATAAATTACACCCAGTAAGCTGATAAATCTACGCACGCGTGATGTGATATATCTACTCGGCCTATGAGATCAAACCTAACTGATGCAGCCGTAGACAGAACAGATATATCGTGGTAAGCCGACTACCGTAGGTCGACTAGAATATCGGACCTAACCGAGGAAGTCCTAGCCGATACGGTAGTCGGGGTAACGAGACTTACCCTCTCGCAGGAGGTCGAACTAAACCGATGCAGCCCGGCTCGAGAAGCAAGAACCCGTTGAATAGGGTGGCGATGCGCCGAAGTTTGTATTGATCTGATTGATTATTTACAAGGTACCCGGGCATACGTATTTATACCCCGAGTTGATACAGTCCTGATCAGATACGAAACAGTTGTTTCCTAATTACAAAAAAGGAAAATAACAAGTCCTGACCGGGCACGAAATCAGGTTTCCTAAAAAATTATTATCTCTACCTAATTTATAGATAAGATACTAACTGCCTCTCCATGGTCTTCACGATCCCTTCTTGAATTCGGCTTCTTCTAGATTTAATTCCTGCCAATTAACCATGATTTTTCCTTAACCGAATCCAATAAAGATCCATACCAAATTTTGGCGTTAAACAACAATGGAGCATCTGCACAATATCATTTCATCTTGTGCATGGAAAAGATGTGTTATCCAAAGCATTGCACCATATGACCCATCATGGCATTAAATTATGGTTGCACCACATTATGCATGTCATCTTGTCCTTCATAATCACATTGCACTATTCATCATATCATCCATAATTGCATCATGATTATTCATGACACCTCATCATTTATAGTCGCATAATGGAGCCATACATGCCAACCTAGAACACTTCAGCTTAGCTCAATCCTATTCTAGGTTCCCCAACTCAGGTTTCTCTAGCACCACTACTTCATATTCCCCATCTAGTTATAACATTACTGTTTGTTAGTCAACCTATGGTTGCAATATCGAGAACCTAAGTTCATGATAGCTGTTCCATCATTCACCGTTAGGTCGGAGAGTTGAAGGTTCCTGATATCTCGTCACCGAGACTGGGAGTGCGGTTGCCAGAGCCGTTGCCGTTTCGGGTGATAGAGAGCAAGCTGAACCAAGAGACTTCACCACCTTCCTCATCACACTACCGAGATCCAGCACCTTGATCCTATAAACATCCAGTTCTCTAACCTTTATCCTAAGTTAGCTCTCGTCTTAAGTGATCTAACATAAGACATCAAGTGCATGGATCTGCAATTGCTTCACTAGACGTCCGTGTACCTTCCGAGATGGTATAGTGTATCCCGCCAGTTGGTCATCCTGGTATCATTAGGTTCCCTAATCAGAAATATCATCCGGTGTTAACCCTTATCATTACCAATTTTAATAAATCCTTAATTTCGAGACTAATACCAGCCCTGTTCTATCTCAGGAGATGGCCACCACCTGTAATATTGTACTCCGCCCTAACCATCCTGTTTGGATATAAATGCCCTATGTAAGCCTGGCAGAGTAGATCGGGGAAAATTTTGATTTGTACACTGTGTAAGATACCCCTCATGTAACCCTTTATGTATAAACCCTTGACGATGGATGAAATGGTAGTAATGGTGTGCCCAGTTAAATCAGAACCTGAAATTGCAGTTTGAACAATAAGTAGCCAAACATGCATCAAAGAAGTCTTTCCAAGAATACGAATTCTTTTGGACTAAGGACCAAATCGGGATCATGCTAGATCACTAGAGAAAATTTTCCTCAACTAATTCTAAACCTGATTTGTTTGAAAGGCTTAAGTAAATCCGCCTAGTTCCACCTAACGAAATGTTATTCGCCAAAAAACCTAGCTTGAAGCAAAGACCTTTCAACCATACCATGTTAGCCATCCTCCCTCCAGGAAAATAGAAAATATGGTGATGTTAATAAGCAGAACTACAGGCATGGCACCTTAGGTAACCTCCACATCTACCAGTTTTTGAATAAGTCTAGTAAACCAAAACCTAAGAACATCCCATCCCCTTTACTCAGTCGGACACGAATCTCGGGGACGAGATTCTTTTTAGGGGGGGAGAGCTGTCACAGCCCCAAAATCTAATTTCAGGTAATTAGGGTTGTGACCTACTGCCACTAGAGTGCACAAACAAAATCCTTGCAATGTCGCTTCATGCGAAATTAAAGTTTGCAAGTATCGTCAAACTCTCAATACCTAAACCCTAATCGGCAAAAACCAAACTCTACCAAAAAGTGCATCAAGTTGAATAGAAACATATGTGGGAAATAATATATTCAAATACTAATTTATTTATCATGAATCAATATAATTTTTCCAGAATTTATTTCATTAGTCTAGACCTCTTAAAAATTCAAACAAGCTTCAGCCTGGAACCTTTCCCTTGACCTATGCCTTTGTATGGTCTAAGGATTTTCTGAAGATGTTAGGTTGCACATAAAATCATGGAAAAATTCCTGTAAACACTATCCCACATAACTAATCCACTGTAAATTTTACATAATTTAATCACTTCAATAAATGCTTCAATGAAATCCCTCAAACCAGCAAAACTAGGAAGCTAGCTGAAATAAATTGGCTTATTTCTAAAATTTACCACATGAACATGAAGACTAATTAGACAGAGCCCTTTTGCAAAAGTGTGTGCCAACATGAACCCTACAACCAGAAATTTTGGTTTAATTTATCTCCCAAATAAAACACATAAAATGATAAGATCAAGGCACTGGAGAAACAAATGAGACTGCAGCAAAAAACTGGATCAGTGTGCCTACTTTGCTTTTTCACCAGAGATGAACCAGACCACTTCGAGCAACGAAATTTGGTCAGCATGTTAAACACATCTTCCTCTATATCCAGTAATTTTCCCATAATTTATCTCCCTTATTTATCTGCTGGAATCACAGATGCAAGACAGCTGTCCATACAGCTCACAAAACAGTCTAGAGTATTCTCCTCTCTTTTCTCACTGACCAGTGGGACCCACAAGACCTGGCCCACTTGTCAGCCTTACCACATCATGGGACAGTGTGTTTCACCAAGTCTTCTACCCATACCCCTCTCTCATCCCTAGGTTTTCACTACAAGACCCCACAAGACATAGACTGAATCTAACCAAAAATGTGTAGAAAAATATTATCTTACATGTGGGACCCACCAAGGACACTGTAGAATGGAGGCAACTCAGCAATGCATGTCAAACATGTCAGCAGCTCATCCATCTTCTCCCTTCCAGCACACAGAGAGACCTAGATGAGCTCAACTCCAGAGAACCTCGACATTTTCACTCCAAACTTCACCAGCAGAACCCTCTACCCTTCCTCTCCACGTTTCCATCGAGAAAGCCAACGGAATCCCCAAAGATCACCGGAGACAACCATTTTCCTTCACTGCCGAGAGTGTTTGACCGAAACTGGGCTCCCTCCGGTGAGCTCCATCCCTTCTTGACCCCTGGAACGTGATCTACAAGCTTTGATCGTTCCATTTTTGCACTTTACAGCCCTAGGATCGCTGGCCGAAGTCGCCATGGCACCACCGTGTTCTCTTTCTGCTCTACAGCGCCGCCGCCAGCGTCATCCCACCATTCCGGCCGCCTCGGAACAAGTCTGACCGAGCCCTTGCGCCAGCAACGTCGCCTCGCCTCCAGAAGCCTGCTAACCGAAGGAAATGAGTTGCGAAGCCCCGAGCAAGGAGATTGGCCGTTGTCTTCCTCCTCTCCGGCCGACCGCCGCCGCCGTCGATTTCTTCTTCTCCAGTGAGCCCCGCTCCGATTCTTTGCTTTCCTGCCATCCCTAGGAGACCTCTAACGCGATGGACATCTTCCCTTGGAAGCTTGGAGAATGGATCGAGCTGCCGCCATCGTCCAGAAGATTTCTGCCGCCGCCGGACAGTGCTCGCCGTCGCCGTTGCTGTTCCAGCCCTGCCGAGTGACTCGATAGCCTCAGTGAGTATCCCTGGCACTTTAGACACCACATGTATACATTATTTTGGTCTGTAATGTGACACCCATATGCATGCCGAGCAAGTTCACCGCCTCCGTCGACATCGCCATCGATTCCAACCACCCTAGACAGTGAGACTTCCACCGAAAGTTGCGCAAGAACTCGTAGGACATTTCTCCTTTTGGTAGCTCGGCGAGATCTATCGCCCTTCGCCGTCGCCGCTGCCGGGAAGCTCGCCGGCGCCACTCGGCCTCGCCTTTCTCTGTTTTGTCTCTATGGCACACTGGCCCCACCTGTAAGAGAGAAAGAGAGAAATAAGAAAATGGAAAGAAAAGACAACCGATTTATTTTACAACAGAAAAATAAGCAAACTTTGTAAATCCATAACTTTCTCATTTTAACTCCTTTTTGAGTGAAACCAATTTTTTTAGTTCTATAAATTTGTGACCTTTAATACTGTCAAATAAAATATGACCACTTCTGTACAGAAAATAACCAGAAAGTAATATAAAGCAAAAGTAACTTATTTTATACTTAGAAACTTGGAATAATTCTATAAAATCCATTATAACTCCTTTTGAGGTAAACCAAATTTCTGTGGATTCATAAAATTGTGCTCTTTAATTTGGTAAAAATTTAATTTGGTAAAATAAAAAGTGAGAACTTCTGTGTAGTATTTTTCTCTAAAAATGGAAATATCCTTTATATGCCTTTTATTAACCTATAAGTTTATAAATTTCTAGAAAATTCATCCCAATTGCTAAAAATGTGAAACCCCTTTTGTTAAACTCAAAAAATGGTAAACTTACTGTGGATACTTGGTATTTGACAAAACGACCTCCCAAAATAGGCCTAAGCAATTTCTAACCTTTCTTTTTGATAAACTTGTAAAATTCACAACTAAATCATTTTAAATCAAATTTCAGTGAACCAAATTTTGTTGGAACCACTAGGTTATGCCTTTTTATATAAAAATACTTGCCTTCCTAAAATCTTAATGCAAAATGTCAGTTAAATATAATGACTTAAGTTACAATATAAATAATTACAAAACTGCCATTTTCAGCACTTCTACCTTGTTATTTTTGTATCTCCCAATCCAGAGATGCAAATGACTTGGTTCTTTTTACTAAAATCTTATTAGGACATGCCCTACTTTCTGTAATTATCTCATAATTAATTGATCATGTTGCATAGACATGTTTAATTGCTTCTTATTAGGCTAGAGCTTAGCTTGGTGATTGCAAAATTACTTGCGAAAGGTTCAAATAAAACTATTTGTGAAAACGCTTAGGATGTGTGATCCTTTTTGCTTCTCATCCCTTTCTAGTATTCATTCTCACCTTAGTCTTATTTTCTCTCCTCACCTTGCTGTGATTTTATTTTGTAAAATCAACTGTATACTTGCCCCATTCAAATGATAGTTCGATAAAAGAAGCCAGTAAGTTGAGATTAAGAAAGTTCATTCTTATTTCACTTCTGAAACAAAATTTTGTAATCAAATAAATTACACTGACTCCTTACTGATTAATAAGTTACCCATAAAAATGTTACAAATTCTGAAAACCCACAACTAAATTTTAATACTCTATCTCTCCAAAAGACGTGTTCTGGAATTCTGGACCAGCAGCTGTTCACGATTTTCTACAGGAAGTTCTACTCATCCTTTTCCCTTGCCAATTTTTCTGGAGACTCTCAACTATACCAGGAAGCCTCCAAAAATTTCCAGAATTTTATCTCTTCTGTAGCCCCTCTGAAAAATTCACGAATTGGCTGCTGTCTGGCAGTCCTAAAAATTACAGATTCTAGTCTTCTGAAAAATAAAATATGTAACCATGAAGAATCCACCAAATAAATTGTTAAAGGGTACTCCCAGCTGAGAGACACTCGCTACAAAATTACTTAGATATCTGCTATGGCCATATGATTGTTGGTTTAATTGGATCTTCGATCTTTCTTTTATTTTAACGGATAGTTCACGATCCTAATTGTTCCCTCGCAGGAACGTGTTTGGTTCTTATCGATTTTTGAGGTCCTTGTTCAGATTGTAGGAATAGTATGGGTTCACTTGATTTTTCATTGGATCTTATTGGAATGCATCTTGACATGTTTGGCTAACCATATCGCCATTTCAGTGCATTTGGCGATTTCATTCGTAATAGTAGTTTTATAATTTTGACAGTAGATTGTAGACTCAAATGGGGAGCACCATGAATTAACCTGGAATTTTTAGACCAATGCATCATTGAATAAAAATTCAAATAGAATACCTAGTCGTGTCCTGAAATCTGTAATTGACGTACTTCCTATTTTTGTGTAAGTTAAACCATAGGTGATAAAATCCTGATCTTTTACCAGTAGCTCGTGGACTCCTCCAGTAAGCCTCATGAATTTCTTTAGGATTTTTAGACGACCGTATCATGATCAAATAATCCACACATTAGATATGTTCAGAATCTGGAATCTATAGGTTACCTACTTAATATATTTGAACAGCTCAAACCATGAGTGATAAAATAATCATTTTTGGTCAGTAACTTAGTAACCTAGTGAGGAAACCTTGGGAATTTTCTTAGAACTTTTGAACCAGTATGTTAAGAACTAAAATTCAACAAGTGCACTAGCAATTTGCTCCCGCACTGTATAGTCTGTCTCGTTTATTTTCTCCACACAAATCTATTTGTGTGAAAATTCTAATTCTTTCCCAGAACAAAGAGAAATTTAAGAGAACTTGCATATAAAATTGTTGTAATTTAATCAGGTCTGTAGGATAGCCCTTCGACCGTGTCATTACCAGATAAGTGCATAAGACAGACTCTAGGGTATAGTTGATAAATTATTCTTCACAAATGTAATTGATCAAAACTTCTAAAATTTTAAGGGGATAGTACCTCTAATTCGAAATATAAGTCAAGATGCATCGCAAGCTCTAGGGTACCTAAAGCCTTCCTAAGTAAGATCGACCATACTTGCTAGGTATCGTGTAGGTTTTGCTTCTAGGACTATAGTAGTTTGATAGTTTCTTTTAGCTTGTACCGGTTCTAAATCCTTATGTCCACCAAATCTTTCTAGGTGAACTTGAGAAGTGTTAGTTAGAAATTGCCTAGGGTTTATCAGTCTTTAATTTAGGAGAGACCATACATTTAGAACTAAAATATGCCTCTAGTTACTATTAGCATCTCCAAAAACCACTAATGTTGTCTTGCTTAAAGTTACATCCACCCACATCGAAATAGAAAGTTTTAGTTAGTAGAAACCCACTTATCAAGGAAGTTCCACGAGTAAGCTAGGAGACTTTGGTAGGGGAATGAAAATTTTAGAAGCCAAAACAGAGTTAGATAATGAACTTCTGACCTTTGAACCTCCATAGCATCTCGTACCAAAGCCCTATCACCCAGAGATCAGACCCTAGATTAGTGGAACCTATTACCATAAGCATGAACACCTTATTGCATTACCTGTGCCTTGCACCATTACATCAACATGTTGCACCGTTACGCATGTGCATCATCGTAAAACTACATGAGCAATACCTCATAACATGCGAGCATCATCCCATTGCAATCGCACATTGCACCATACTCTGCATTGCGCGAGATATTTGACCAACTACAACCTTACGCGGGCCAGTGGGTACAAGAACTCCCATCTGTTCTCTGGTCTTTAAGAACCACGGTTAGTCGGGCAACAGGGCAATCCCCTTTCTTTCTAGTCTATGGTGCCGAGGCTGTGTTACCAACAGAGTTAGAGTTTGGCTCTTCGTGAGTTCGGGCTTACTTAGAAGACATCTCAAACAATGCCCGATTGGTCGAATTAGATCAGTTGGAAGATGCAAGGGATATCGCAACAATCCAGTCAGCAAGGTATCTTCAAGGCCTGCGTCATTATCACAAGCGCAATGTCCGTGGCCATGCCTTTTTGGTCGGAGATCTTGTCTTGAGAAAATACAAACCACCAAAGATAGGCATAAACTATCCCCAATTTGGGAAGGGCCGTTCATTATCGCTGAGGTTACTTGGCTAGGCGCCTACCGACTGAAGACCGAAGACGGTGCCCTCGTCAGCAACTCATGGAATATAGAATAGCTACGTCTTTTCTATGCCTGAGTTTTATACATTCCATGTGTACATTTTTTCTCTAACTCACTACGCCGCTTGTTCCAACCAAGTAGTGAGTCGGGGGCTGCATGTATTATATGTGCCTTGTCAATAATATACGAGCCTGTTTTACTTAAGCTATGAAGTTTTGCAATGACTTTGTTACATTTGCCCAAGTACAGCTTTCTACGGTGAATGATTTTATTAAGTTCCTATAGACTAACTCGGCGTAGACTATATAGTCGGGTAAAGCTAATGACAACTGAGTAATAATTTAGAGCTTGGCGGCACTGCACATATATTTACATATGTCTTTACGAAAGTTTATATGCACTGACTGCATGAGGGACTGTTCTTACATATCTAGGTCTCGGGTGATCACCTCTGCAGTCGGCCTCGCCTCGGCTATCAGCTTCAGTGCCACCTTAGGTGTCGTCTCCTCAGCGAATCCCTCCCGATGGCTTTGATGTCTGCCCTAGGGTAGATGGACTTGGTCATCGCCAGGGTTTGGGCTACGCCGACAACAGTACGCTCATCCGAGTTCCTCTTCAGGATACTCGATGCTTCGTTAAGGCATGCCTGCACCTGAGACACCATGTTGGAGCTGGTTCCCACATGATGAGGATCCATCACGTCAAGGAGCCCTTTCACGGACTCTGCAAGGATCTCCCGTGACTCCTTGACGATCTTTATCTCCTCTGCAAAAGCCTAGAATTGGATTTGGGCATTGGCTCTAGCAGCTACCCGGGTTCACTAACAAGTAAACTTGTCAGGCAAACTGCAGACGAAGTACTTAATGGATTGGTTAAGATCATTGTCAGTACAGAGACTTACTTTCGTAGTCGGCCTCCCACTTGGCTTTGGCCTTCTACAGCTCAACTTTTTCCTTCTCGAGCTTGGCGTTGGCCTTCTTCAAGTCGGCCTTCTCTTTTTCAAGCTCGGCCATCGCCCTTGTTAGGTCGGACTTGTCTTTTTCGAGCCCGACCTTGGCTTTCTCGGCCTCCTTCAGCTGGACTTCTCCCTCTGTTCGGGTCTTCAGCTCGGCTTCGAGGGCTACACATCATAATAGTCAAGCACTCAGCATGGCAGTCAAGACACAACTGGGCAGTCGGAGAACAATACAGCTAGAGAAATATACTAAGGGATCAGTTAGGGAGACATTCTGGAAACTTACTTCCAATCTTCTTGGCTTGGTCCCAATTCTCGATCCTGAGCTGATTAATGGCCTCCCTCAGCCAAGATTCCCTCTCCTGGCTGTGCCCTTCTACTTTGGCTTTCAAAGCCTGGAGCTGGTCCAATTCTTGGAGTTGGGGGGCAACCCGGGTTAGGACCTCGTTCATCCTCTCCGAGCGGTCAACCAGTTTCTACTCAGGGAGCAACAATGCGAGGCGAAGTCAAGCATCAGAACACTCGTGCAAGGAGGACTACCAAGATTCCGATACGACGAGATTCATACCTTAATCCCCTGGGACGTGGCAATTGCGGCGCGAAGCAAGTCTTCATGCTCCTTTTCCGCCGCAACCTCGTCATGCTTGTAACTCCTAGGGGGTCGTCTAGCGGAACATCCTCGAGAACTTGCAGGGAGGGGCTTCGAGCCTGGGGAGATCCGGCCTTTCTAAGGGCAGTGACGACAACGACGATGATGATAACGACGACGATGAGGACGGCGACGAGGACGGCGAGGGGGTCCCAGCCCTCACCTCGGCAGCCTCAGGGTTCTCGGGGGCTGGCTCAGGGACTGGAGCGACATCCTCGACAACCGCCCCTTGGTCGGCCGGTGTCGGCGGCCCTGCAGTCAGGACGGTCTTAGTTTCTGCAACCAGGACCGTCGCCGGCTCAGTTGGTGTGCTCGCCGGTGCTGGCTCAGCTGGGGCTGGCTCGACGACGGGGGTAGCCGAAGCGGTCTCCTTGAGAACAATGTCCACTCGCTTCCTACATAACAAGTCGAAACATCAATATGCTACCATGCCAAACAAGATTTCCAGAAGACCCAGAGCAACTTACCTCTTGGAGAAGTTGAGCCGCTGTCCGGGTGATCTAGAGGTGGGCGCTGGAGGGCCGCTGGCTGTCGGGCCTGAGGGCACGGTGGTCGGTGGCGGTGACTCTATCCTGGTCAGCCCCACCCGCGGTGTGGCTGGCTGGGGTGCCCAGGTACTCGACGGTGCCATTCTTGGGCTTGATGTTACTGAGCCTGGCAGCACTGGACTTGGCCTTATACTCGGTGGCACTTGTATTGGGCTCGATGATGACGAGCTCGATTGCACTGATCCTAGCCTAGGACTCGGCGGCCTGGGGGCTGCACCGGCGGTGTCTTTTATCTTCAAACTTCTGGCTGCGGCACTCAGCGTCATAACCTTCTTCTTGCCCTAATCTACAACAGGTCTCTTCCCCTCTCTCTTGGAGTCAGGCTAGGCAGCGAAAGGACTTCTCGGCCTCTTTTTCGACTTCATGGCCGACAGCATTCGGGAGTCATCATCAAACTCCTCACATGACTGCAAGTAGTTCAATAATATATATATTTTACACATTCTGGAGCCAATCTAGGCATATATCTGTAAGCATTCACAACAAATGAACTACAAGACAACATCGGCAAGGGTTACCTTTGGGCGTGGCCTTTTCTAGCTATAAGCCACCAGAGATCACCCTGTATCTTCAGTTTCGACCACCCCGCTGGCAAAGAAATCCAGCAGGGTGTCGGTCACCTTGTACTTATCTATCAAATCAGCATATTCCCGGCTAGGATCACCTTTTCCCTTGTAGTCCCAGCCGAAGTGGCACCTTAGCTTCAGTGGCCTCATGCTCCGAATCAAGAAACGTCTGGCCACCCATGGACCAGACAACCCGGCTTTCTTCAGCTTGTCAATCTTGCCAGCAAGTTTGTGGACCTGCACCATTTCTTTAGAGGTGGGCAGAGACGACCACTTGGCGATGACCACTGGGGGCAAACCCATGAAAGGGGGAAGGCTTGGCTTAAGATCGGAACAGTAAAACCATTCCCTATGCCAGCCTTTGAGAGAAGATTTCAGAGGGATATTGATATAAGTCTTCTTCATCTCGTTCCTGAGTTGGATGCCGCCCCCCCCCCCAATTACTTGGATTTTATTCTTGGAGGGCTGGGGCTTGATATGGAACAAATATCTAAAGAGATTTAAATGGGGTTCCACACCTAGGAAGCACTCATAGAGTCACAAAAAGGGAGATTTGCAGAATCAAGTTGGGGTTCAGATTCACCAACTTGAGTTCATAAAAAGTGAGAAGCTGGCGGAAGAACTCGGAAGAAGGAAGAGAGAGACCCCAGTGAAAAATAGAGGCAAAAATGGCGGTCTCACCCTCCTAGGGCTCTGGAACCGTTTCCCCTTCAGCCAGACACCAGTAGATAACATCGTGGCTCTGCAACTTCAACTGTGTCTCCAATCGCTCCAGCTTGGGCCGACTGCAATCTGATGTCGGCCACGCCTCATCGGTCACCTCTGGGATCTCCGACGCTCTCGGCATGGCTGGGGCTGAGGAGATTTGGGGAAAAGGCTGTCGGGAGCTTGGAATGGATGAGGAGCGGAATCACCCGATTTTCAGTGGGGAAGAGTGAGCAATGGTGAACCCTAGTGAAGCGGGAGGCGAAATTTCGGCGCGAAAGCTGGAAGACGAAACGATTGGAGGATTGGAGAAGATGAGGAAATCTTCTCTCTCTCCCCACCTTTTATAGAGCCATTTCTGATTCATGGGTCTAGGCCTACACAGTCGGTATTGGGCCACCAAGATATGAGTTTCTACAGTAGCACGCTCAATTTGGGCCACTCGCAGGCTGTGTTAAAATCGCAGTGCTAGTGCTACCAACAGGAACCGATGAGATAAACAGATATGCTTCATGAAGGCCTAATTGCTGAACACATGTGTTTGGGTATCTGTCTTATCCACCAGGTATTAAGGATATGTCCTTATAAGGGTCACAAGCTGGTCTTCATTAAAATTGGGGATACAGGTATCTCTTAAGTACACCTGACCACACAATGGATTTTATTTCATAAAGTGGTAGTTGGCCTACATGCTTGGCCAACAGTTGCCATGAGCAATATTATTCCAACCGACATGACGCTGAAGAGTCTAGCTTCTGAGTAGTGCACTACTCGGGAAAGACTATAAATATTTTTTCCGGCCGATATGACGCTGAGGAGTCTAACTTCCGAGTGGGACGCCACTCGGGAAAGACTATAAACACCCCTTCCAGCTGACATGAAGCTGAAGAGTCTTATATACGAGTGGCATGCTACTCGGTAAAGACTATAAATTATATTCTGGTTGACATGATACCGAAGAGTCTCATATACCAGTAGTATACTACTCGGGAAAGACTACAAGGTTAAAGATCTTTGACTTTATGTTTAATTGTTTTCACAATTAAGCACAAAGTCGGGGCTACACCTAATAGGTGCGCCTATTCGGCACACACTATTCATACTTCTACATGGAGCCCTTCATAGCCTCGCTGCCAGCTGACGTGAAGCAGGACTCGGGAAGAAGACGTACTCGGAGAAAAGAGTACTCGGGAGCAATGCACTCGAGAAATCTTCACCGTGGAGAATGAGCACTCGGCATCAGCTGTGACTCAACTATGAAGGTCTCAGGGGCTACTGCGGAGGCCATGGGCCCCGGGTACCTCATCACAAGCATATGGGCCACTCAGATAGAGGATGGGCTGAGACTTGTAATTAGAGATATAGTAGCACCCAGCAGACTTTGCCTTGTATGATAAGGAATATACAGTCCTAGTCGAGTAAATTGTATCCCTAAAAGGAAATCCCTTGGCCGTATCCGGTTGGGATTCCTACCTTGTACCCCTGTCCCCTAGTATATAAGGGGAGGCAGGGTGCCCCCGAGGGTAGAAGATCATAGATCGACACAAATCCTCAAAGGAATAACACCATAACTGGACGTAGGGTATTACCTCACATCGAGGGCCTGAACCAGTATAAAATCTCCTTGTGTTCCTTTGCAATCCACTGAGTTTCCATCTGCCGGGTAGCCCTATATTCATATTGCCGGTGTAAAACATCGACACTGGGCGAGGTGGAAACTACGCAAGGTACTCGCGCACAGTTATGCGGCATCAGCGGTGAGGTGGAGTCAAAGAGGAACTCTAGGAGCTGGCAGCGTATCCCACGGTGGGGTTGGGGAAGTCGGAGGAGTGGGCGGAAGTCAGGGTGCATGGGGAATTGGAGGGATGCAATCTTGGAGGGAGTGGCAATGCCTCTCGAGGTTGCTGTATGCCTCAGAGACGGCAGTACTGGTGGTCCAAGGCGGTGGTCATCTTGACAAAATGAGTCAAGGAAGGACATGACACACGGCAAGTGCAAGAATAGATACTAGTGGATGATCCACTAACTCGGTGGGGAAAAAGGCGAAAGCGAGAGGAGTCAAGGAGAGGGTAGTACTGGTCACAGAGACGACGGATAGCCGCGAAGGCCACGTCCTGGTAGGCAAGCTGAAGGGTAGGCCTCACCATCACAAAGCGGTGACGGCGTAACTTAGGACGGAGGGGGTAGAGACAAAGGGTAAGGCGGCAACAGGGAGGAATGGTGGTGATAGTGAAACCTGCAAACTGTGGAGTGGAATATACGAGGTAGTGAGCCAAGTCTCGGAGAATCTCGATGAAGCCTCCCTGGCCTTCACCGTAGGAAAGGTGAGTGCCACTAGCAGCCATCTATAATTTGAAAACAAGAAAAGAAGTTAGTAAAAATTTTCAAAATTTTGTTAAGTAGAGGAAAGAAGTAAGAAAATCTTAAGTTTTCACGAATAGTTTTTAGAACGTATAGTCCTTCGGGCCTTCCTAACATGGGGTTTCGTTCCTAGGGGCCAAACCTAGGCTTTCATACCACCTCTGTAATGCCCCTCTCCCGCTAACCAATATAGGCCATTAGAAGAGGAGCGCCTTTACCTGCAATACCTGTACCAGTCCCAGGAGACCAGCTGGTACATACAGGACATCGGTGGATCATTGCCAAACCCGCTTTATTTATTTCACATAGTCCTTACATAGGTTGTAGCCCCGGACAAAACCCAATACATACAACGACACTTTACAAAAGTAGACAATAGAAACCACGGATAGACCTAATACCCACATGCAAAAGCTTGGGACCAAGACCAAAACCCTAAAACTCATCGTACTCAGCTTGCTCCTGAAAATAACCGCTGAGGGTAGGATCTTCATCTTCATAAGCTCCTGAGGGAAAAGTAGGCAAAGGTGAGCACACGAGGTACTCAGCAAGTCATGGAAAAAAATAGTGGCATGCAAGGCTTAGCAAAGAAGGCTAGGGTATATTTTTACAAACGTGATTTTTAAAGATTTTGAGTTTTCAAAAAAATTTCTAAGTTTGCTCTTTAAGTTGTCAGAAAGAAGCTCGCACTTCAATCCATTCCGTGAGTTGCTTTACAACAACTCACCATAATTAAGTTAATCGGGAAGAGACTCGCATCTCAACCCATTCCACAAGTCAGAGACTTGTCACATTTTCTAATTTAGAGTGTGCTCTCCATTAGTACCTCCATTTAGGTGGATTTTCATTTTCAAAACTGTTACTTAACTCAAACAACACAACTACGGTGTTAAATCAACACCCCGGGTCACACAGGCCCGTTTCAAGCCACACAGGCCATCCATCAGTCACACAAACCAATTTTGGTAACAAATCCCAACTCGCAAAACAATTGCATAGATATTTGTAAAATAAAATCTAAGCTAGATGAATCACTTCACATCCGCCCGTAACCGTGGGCACAGCTGTTCGAACAGTTTATAAACCTTTGTAAAGTGTGCACGCTTTACCCACACAACGCTAGCTTACTCCCATACTGCCAAGCGGTGAGGTTTGCGACAAGGCCTTTCTGAAGCCCTCTCAGGATAGCACATTGCCCTATAAATGGGTTCACTTAACCAAGTACCCAGAACTCATTTCAGGTACTCAGGGACGGGGGTATATCGCCCTCATGGCACCCAGCCGCTCTCACATTTATTAGCAACCGAACGATCTTGAGAACACTAATTACTCGGCCATGGGCGTCCCATTCCACCCGTGTGGTCACACTGTATTATGCTCAGTGCAATTCTCCAAGGAAACAGTCCCCATATGCCACGTGAAGTCGGAGCTACACAGGCGGCGACCACCCATGACCAGATTTTGTAAAACAGGTTTAGTTCACAAACGCTCGACCAAAGGTGTCTCGATTTAAAACCATTTTACATAAACCCTAGTTTTCCCATTGTCAAGTTTTAATTTAATAAAAGGGAGTCATCAATACTCGTACTCAAGTATGAGTACCCGGACGACAAGGGTTACAAAGGACATGGCAAACAATTTATTCAAGAAAGGTACTATGCAGCAATTAGGTTAGGCCTGATGGATTCGACTTGCGAATCACGGCCTATAATAATCGTGTTCCTAAATATGCATATTTCAGAAATTAAAAAAAATTTGAAACTATGGGTTCAATATGGTCAAGGGTGAATTGCCTTGCTCCTGTTCCTGCGGGTCCTTGATGAAATTCTCGGTCTGCGCCTCCTCGATACTGGTTTCTATGTGTCACAAATAGAAAACAAACAAAAACACCCAAAATCAGGACCTATTATGTTTAACTAATAGTACCAGTGTGTAGATCTCATTTTTAGAAAAATTTTGAGAGTTGAATGGGCTCAAACGGAGTTACGGTTTAAAACTTATGATTTTTCAAAGTTTTATTCAATTTCTTATGATTAAAAAGAATTAAAGTGTCGATGTTTTATATCGGCAATAATAATATGGGACTACTCGTGAGATCTAAACTTGATGGACTGCAAAGGAACACAAAATAATTTATCCTGGTTCAGGCCCTCGAGGTAAGGTAACACTCTACTTCCAGCTATTGTGTATTGTCTTTGAGGTATCTCTGGTGAGATTAACTATGATGTTCTTCTACACCCCACGGGGCACCTCACCTCCCCTTATATATCGAGGAGGCAAGGTTACAAAGTAGGAATCCCAACCAGACTTGACCAAGAGATTTTCTTCTAGGAATACAACGTACCCAACTAGGACTATATCCTTTCCTTATCGCACAAGGTAATATTCACCGAGTCCTGTTGCATCCCTAATTACAGGATTGGGCCTATTCTCTATCCGAGTGGCCAGAAAGCTCCTCATGAGGTACCCAGGGCCCATGACCTCCATAGTAGCCCCTAAGACCTTCATAGTTGAGTCACAGCTGGTGCCGAGTGCTCATCCTCTTTGATGAAGATTTCCTGAATGCCTTGCTCCCTAGTACCCATTGTCTGAGTACCTCTTCTCCAAGTCTCGCTTCATATCGGCTGGCAACGAGGCTATGAAGGGCTTCATAGGAAAATATAAATAGTGTACACCGAGTAGGCGCACCTATTAGGTGTAGCTCTCCTGAATTTGTGCTTAATTGTGAAACAATTAATCATAAAGTCAAAGATCTTTAACCTTTAAGTCTTTTCCGAGTGGTATATTTCTCAGAAATTGAACTCTTCAGCATCATATTAGCTGGAAATATTTTTGCTTTAAGGCAATTTTGGCTAAGCATGTAAGCCGAGTACCACTTCATGGATGTTTACCCAATATGTGGTGAGGTGTACTTGAGAGATACCTGCATCCTCAATTTTAATGGAGACTACCTATTGATCCCTATAAGGATATATCCTCAATACCTGTCAAATAATTCAGATACCTGAGCACATGTGTCTAGCAATTAGGCTTAACATGAAGCATATCTGATTATTCTGATCGGTTTTCGTAAAATAGCATCTGTACTATGATCTTAACACAGCCAGCAGTCGGCCCAATAGGACATGCTATTTAGAAACTCATATCTTACGACCCATTACCAAATCAGTCGGCCAAAGCCCACTAACCCGGCGCAAGCCTTATAAAGCAGTGGGAGAGAGGAAAGGTTCTTCTTTCTTCCCTAATCCGCTGAATCCCTTCATCTTCCCGAAACCGCGCCCAAATTTTGCACCTCCGTCTCGCTAGGTTTCATTAGTACTCGTGCTCCTGGCTTGAGACCCACTGAGATTTACCTCCCAGCGTCGATTCCTAGTGCCCTAGAGCTTCTCTACCCGATTCCTCTTCTCCAGCAATGCCGAGGGCCCCCTTTGAGATCCCTGATATGTCTTCCGGAGTTTGGCTGGTGTCGGATTGTGGCTCGGTGAAGCTACGGATTTTGGAGAAGAGAATGATTCTTCAATAGTAAGAATTCATCAACTGGCATCTAGCCAAGGGTGAGTCCATCCCCGTTCCAAACCCGGGTGAAACCGTGGTTTTTTACTTCGTTCTTTAATCACGGTTTGGCTCTTCCGTCCTCGGATTTTCTCTGCCACCTCCTTGCTTTCTACCAAATTAGACTGGTGAATCTTAATCCCAACTCCATTCCTCAAATTTCTATTTTTGCCACTCTTTGCAAAGCATTTTTAGGGGTTAAGCCCCACTTCAATCTCTTCAGATACCTCTTCCACATTAAGCCCTAGCCATCCAAATCCAAAATCCAAACCATTGGGTGGGGTAGGCCTTCAACTTAGGAATGAGATGAAGAAGGCCTATCTCAACGTCCCCCTAAAAACTTCTCTCAAGGGGTGGCATCGAGAGTGGTTCTACAGCTTGAATCTGGAACCCTCTCTCCCCTCTTTCATATGCAATCCTCCAATTGTCCTAGAGAGCTGGTCCTCTGTGCCATCGCACGAGGAAATGGGGCTGGTCTACCAGCTGCTGGAAAAGATTGATCTGCTGAAGAGGAAAGGGTTGACTGGTCTTTGGGTGGCAAGATGTTTTCTGAATCGCCGAACCCGACCACTGAAGGCCAGGAGCCACTTCGGATTCGACTACCAGGGCAAAAATGATCCGAGCCAGGAATATCCCAACACAAGGTCACTCACACTTTGTTGGGCTTCTTTGTCTATGGAGTTGTGGAGACCAAAGACGAGGAACGAGCCCCTAAGCCTTACTGCAAGGGCAGGCCCCGGCCAAAGGTAACTTGCTATGTTGCTATGAATTTGATATCCATCTTTGATGAATGACATGAATGTTGTCCAGCTCTGTGGTGTGTAATAAATAATATCCAAACATCTGCAGGACTGCGAAGAGTTTGATTCTAATTCCCAAGACCAGTTAGTCGTGGGATCCAGAAAATGCCTAGCCAGCCCTTCTGCCACCCAACCCAGCCCCAAAAGGGCTAGGAAAAGACCAGCAACTGACCAGGGCAAAAAGAAGGATCTGCCGAGTAAGGCACCTAGGAGCTTGAGAATCAGGGACACCAGAAGCACCGCCCCCAGGCCTTCCAGCCCCCGGATAGCACCGCTGAGTGCCACCACCCCCAATCGGCCACGTCTGGCACAGCACCGACTGGGCCAAGCTCACCCATGCTGACCGCCGCATCGATAAGCCCGATAGTCGGCAGTTCTCCGCCGCAGAGTAGGCTGTCCAGCACCTCGCCGACCTCCTCCGCCCCCAGCCCACCGGGGTGGAAATTTAAAACTTCCAAGAGGCATGAAAATCTTCCATCTTCAAAGAGACTTGAACATTCTTGCAATATCTTGAAGGTTGTATGTTTTCTACAGGAAGCCGAGTGATGCTGACCCCAAGGGGGTAGCGCCACCAACCTCCTTGGTAGATCCTGCCCCAGCTGAGCCAGAAATAACCACGCCGTAGGCTGAGCCGGAGATTGCCCCAGCCCCTGAAGAGGAGGTAATCCCACCAGCTGAGCCACAAGCGCTAGCCAACCAGGACGTCGCAATTGAAGCCCCAGTCCCTGAGCCCATCCAAGAAGCCGTGCCACCAGTTGAGCCAAGGCCCAGGACTCCATCACCTCTGCTGTCGTCTTCTTCTGATGAAGGCAATCTCCCTCGGCTCGAGGCTCCCCCGCTAGTCTTCCCCTGGACATTTTTGTGGAGGCTATGGGCCTCGGGTACCTCATGAGAAGCATTAGGGCCACTCGGACAGAGGATGGGCCTAACCTTGTAATTAGGGATACAATAGGACTCGGCATACATTACCTTGCATGACAAGGAAAGGATATAGTACTGGTCAGGCACGTTATATTCCTAGAAGAAAATCTCTTAGTCGGAGTCCGACTGGGATTCCTACTCTATAACCTTGTTCCCCAGTATATAAGGGGAGGCAGGGCGCCCCCTGAGGGCAGGAGAAGAACAATCTCACCACAGAAACCTCAAAGGCAATACACCACAACTAGACATAGGGTATTACCTTATCTCGAGGGCCTAAACCAGTATAAATTATTCCGTGTTCCTTTGCAATTCATAAAATTTAGGTATCATGAGTAGCCCCATATTCTTATTGCCGGTGTAAAACATTGACAATTTTACTGGGTTACTCCAGAGGGGGTAGCCGAAAGCTTCGAGCACGACGAGCAAGCAGCCAAGAGAGAAAGGGTGAACCTGATGTAGGCCACCATCGCTGTGTCGAGGGGGATCTAGGTACACGGTTACTCTTGCTGTGTCTGCTGATTGGCGATTCCTCAGAGTTTTGCTTCCTTGTTGTTTGTTTTGCTTGACTTCAATACTTCTTGAGCAGAAGGTGGTCGATCAGTCACAGAAGATGGGCAAAGTCCTAACCCAACTTGCCCCTCAGCTTACTCAACTCCAACAGCTCCGGAGCGCCAAGGAAAACCTAGAGAGATCCAGCAAGGAGAGGAAGGAGTGGCTGAGGGGATCGGTTAACAAGCTCAGGGATGAAAACTAGGCTCAGGCTAGGACAATTAGAAGTAAGATTCCGTTTTGCCTGAGAGAACCTGAGGAGGACATCACTTTTTTAGATACACACTTACAACCTCAAGATGTGCCACAGATCCAAGGACCAATTACTCGCGCACGTGCCTGTCAACTTAATCACCAGGTGAATGCGTTCCTAAGCTTACATGGAAATATTTCTACGAATGGCATACTATTTAATTCTTGTGATGATTTTATTGTTATTAGGAACTTGGAAGAAGAGCATGGACAATAGCTCAAGAAACCAAATATTAAAGTGGAGACAACAAGTGCAAGTAAACTCCGATTTCTGGGACCGGTTCAGTTTTGGGCTAGGAGACATAGTCAACTTCAAATGGCCATAACTTTTGATCTAGAAGGAGTTATAGGGCCTAAAAGTATTTGTTGGAAAGCTTATGAAGTCTACTTTTAGATGGTTTTAGTTTCATACCAAAATTTCTTCTGAGCTGTCCAGAATCATCAAAACAAGTTGTGTTATTTTTCCTATCCGAGTCAGTTTGGGCCTTTGGGCTTTGTATTTGTGTCATGGGCTAAACCCATGAGGAGTGCACCCCTCACAGGGCAAACCCTCACCCTAGGATGTCCTAACTCATATATATTCAGTAGCCGCCGCCGTTTAGAGTGGGTTTTTCTTAGATTATTGTCTTTGAACAGTTTCACCGTTTATCGGTTTGTGAGACCCCAACTTCGAGAGTATAATCATTCATCTGCAGGTTGAGTTGCAATCTTCCTTGTTCTTGCTTGTGTTCGTCGATTCGCATGCAGGGATTAGCCTTCGTAGCGAGGTCAACCGGGGGTAGCGCACGGTTGATAACAAGAGGAGTCGTGGTACTGCGATTGCAGGGTTCAGGTCTTGGTGATCAGAAGCCGGATCGTGAGTGTCAATTCTCCACCTGTTGACGCCGAAAACCCGCAGGGGGCCGTCCGGCGTCTGGGTGACACGCGAAGGCCTGGGAGATTTGCTTCACTCCAGTGACTGCAGGTCCTAAAGTCTTGAGGTTCGCAGGCGTGCCAGTCAATTTTGACCCTGTAATTGACAAGGAGAAAGGAATGTTAAATTCGTGAGCCAATCGGCTGGAAGCCGGCTTGGACTCATCTCATCGCCAATGCGATATGCACTGTAGCACTTATATACATATGCGGCTTAAAGCCGATGACGGTAGGAGCAATAGCAATAATAATAAACAAGTATTGCGCTAGCCGATCGTTGAAGGGATACTCAAAACCGGCTATAATCTTGGTAAAATAAACAGCAAGAATGCTAAGTAATAGTTCAATAATCAAATAACTCTAGCCGATCGTAGTTTAGTGTTTACTGGTATTGCTCGTGAAAATGTGCCCGTGCCCGGGGCCCTTGCTCATATCGGCTCCCGAGGTCTTCGTCCGCTGTCCGGGCCGTGCCGGTCCTTACCTAAGCTCGTGCCGGATCCTCACCTGGGGTCGTGCCGGGAACCTGCTTGTACTTGCACTTGGATCGCAGAATTTAACTGATCGGTGCTCTAGCCCTTAGCGTCGTGAACAGTAATCAGCAAGAATATATGATAAGGTATGCAATGACATAAATGATAGATAATTGATGAACCAGCCGACTATCACACAAAACACTATGATAAAAAGGGTAGAAGCAATTATAAAAAAAACAATGAATAACTGTAGTCGGCTTCGGCAGATAACTTATCGGCTAAGCACTCCGATAACAAATCGCATAACACCCATCGGCTCATCAGAGTAAAGCTATTATCGTCAGTCTAGTAGATCGGACCAACCGTTGCCAGGCACAGACTGATGATGATAGCGATACCTCAATAGGCCGATAGATCTGATGCGATCGTGATGAGATAACTTACCGGCTATAAACACCCCCGATAAGACGCCTGCGCATAAAGCATCGACCCGTAGCAGAATCGGTTTATCGCTAAAGTTTAGGTAGGTCGACCTAACCCGAAGTGCAGCACAAACTGATGATAAACCGCTCCCAGTAAGCCGATACGATCTACGCGCGCGTGATGTGATGTACCTAGTCATCTATGAGATCAAACTGAACTGATGCAGCCATAGATAAAATAAATATATGTGTGTAAGCCGACTAATCCATAACGACTATGAATATCGGATACCTAACCGAGGAAGTCCTAGCCGATAGGTAGCCGGGTAGGCGCCGGTGACGAGACTTACCTCTCGCAGGAGTTCAGACCTAACCGATGCAGCCCGGCTCGAGAAGCAAGATCCGTCGGAAGGGTGGCCGATGCGCCAAGTTTGTATTGATCGTTGTGATTGATTTACAAGGTGCCTGGCGTACGTTTTTATACCCCGAGTTACCTGAATCCTTATAGGACCGATATATGATTTCTTTCCATAACAGAAAACGCTAAAAACTAATCCTGACCGGACACAGAGGTCAGGTTTCCTAAAAGATAAAACACCTGCCTAATTATAGGTATAGTAATAAAACTGCCAAGTACCGGTCGTTCACGGCTCCTTCCCGATTTCGGTCTCTTCTCCGTCAGTTGACTGCATCTCTCATTTGACGAATCTTATACAGGCTTCTGCCTTACCAATTTTGGCGTTAACACATGCCCCAATTTCCGGAGTTTTCTATAGGTACTTCGAGATTCTTTCATTTGTGGGCCTTCAGATTTTTCCATACCGAACGGCCAGATGCCTACTTGCATAATATTTGAAACTGTCAAGGCCCCTCGATTCCCGCTCGGGTTGTACATCTCTTTAAAAACGCTTCGTCTCCTTGCCTTTTTTACACTTCACATCACCAGAGGCACCACCGCTTTCATCTTACCACATTTCACCAGCTCTAGCAATCCAGACAATCGTCGACCTTTTCTCTGGCCGTTTATCCCTGCATCTTCTCCCACTCCTGATGCATCGGATCTCAGTTCCTGAGGGTATCTTCTCACCTCGATTTATTTTTCCCCCAATCGGACTATACGAACCGATCTGCTCCGTTATTCATCGTCTTCGCCGTGTTCTTGTACTGTAGTCTTAGAGACCGATTCTTTGATCCGCCGCCGATTACCCAAATTTTTCTTATCATGGCCCATGGGGTAGGCGAAGACCACCGATTTCTCAGACGAACCCAGTGATTCCCTCAGAACTCGGCATGCGATCTACGACTGGTACCCCAGCTTCCAGGTCAGTGGCCGAGCAAACTGGTGGGTGGAGAGATTGGTACCTCAGTCGGTGTCGGCTGCGAAGAGAATCCTATGGAAGAATCCATATCGGGCCACTGCACTCAATCTTTCTCTAGCCGATATTGGAGAGAAATGAATCCGCTGGCTCGCATCCCCTCATACTTCTGGTCCTAATGCTCTCATTTGCTTTCTGTCTTGGGCACGGGCGTATGCCCACCTTGCTGGATTGTGACCATGCTCAATGTCTTGACACAACAAAGCTACATCGCCCCTTCAAGCTCGCTTCAAACCTACTCATCGGCTCCAGGCAGAAGAACTCGGCGGTGGTCCAGGTACATATCTCTTATCACACAAATGGGACTGGTCAGTGGGAGACCGGGAACATGTTGCTTTCTGAACTTATGGCTGGAAGCGGTTATGGTCTTGGTGGGCAAACCTCGGTCCGACGGTCAACATGCAATGTTTGGCAGAATGGCTTGGTTGATCAAGAGAAACGATCCTGTGGGCTTTCCTTGTGCCACTACACCTGCTCACAAGTTGGCAACTAATTTTATCGGCGGCCAGCCGTTTGGCCACATCGGGGTCCTTGGTGGTTTGTCAGCTTGCTCAATATCTACACCTTCAAAAGGCTCTGTTTCCTGGAACTTCTCTCTCCGATCAATCTTTTCCGGCGATTAACAGAAGACCAATATCCGGTTCTCCGCCGACTGCACTCTATGGGCGAAGCTTGCATCGGCCCTCTCTTGGCTGGCAAAAATGACCCGCTGAACTTTAGTCAGTGGTTCAAGGGATTGTTACTTGGTTTCACAGAGGGCCACTCCTGGTTTGCTATAATGACGCATCATATCGAGATGCCTGTCTATTTCGACACCACTCAGTCGGCAATGATGAGTCCAAGGCCATCTTCTATCGGCATACCTCGTCTGCTACCAACTGGCTTCTCTTTGGCCGGTCACAGCCCTCATATGAGTTTTCACCCGTCAGTCGCGTTTCCGCGCTCGGCCTTGGTCAGCTTCCAATTGGCCTTGTTCTTCTATTGGTAAACTTCAGGCTCGAAGGCAATAGTCAGCATGCCCTAGAAATATGACCGATGCGGACTTTGATAGATTCCTTTCTTCCGGCGCGGACGAGATATACATCTGCGCTGCCAACACCAGCTTTTCGTCCAGATGGTGGTCGATGGAAAAAAAAATCTATTCAGCTTAGCGGTCACCTATTTATTCCCGCCTTGACACTGAGGTGACACCGAATCTGACGAAGAGGGTAACACCTGTAAGTTCACCATCATCTCCATCATCTCTAACTCCTTTTTGCCAGGCTGGCCAGCGTCGAGCCCCCGAGAACAAGCAACGCGGTCGGCGATCGTATAACCTCCATCGGCCACTCCAAACTCTATGGGCGCGACGCTCCATCCATCGGCTTCCAAGCGCGCCCCGGTTTGATGGGAACAAAAGCGAAGATGTTTAGCGCATCGCCCTCCCTGAAGAAGAGAAACCGATGCCGATGTCGTTTGGCCGACGCCACCTTTCCCAACAACACGGCCCCTCATTTCTCCTCAGTTTTTTACGCATCTTAAATTATTACCTGTTGCCCGTTTATCCACCGGATTCATTTTCAGCACGATCTTGGTCAGGACTTCAACCGTCTTCCTGTATCCCTCCAAGCACGAGCCGTGGCTTCTTCAGCTGTTCACTCTCGGCCAAGTCCTTCAATCGTCGGCGAGGACCGCTTCATATCCCATCGGCTGACAGGCCCTCTGAAGAACCCCTATCACCCACTGAAAGCGATATCCCCGCCTGCTGATATCCTTCTCAGGTAACCTTTTTATATCCATGCTTTGCTTCTAATTTTATTGATCACTTTTACGATGTCATTTTGCAAGTCCTGGCGATTTGTTTTCTTTCGACATCGGCAAGTTATTTGGAGGGTTAGAAGACGAAACAACCACCCAGCGCAGCAACCAAACCGTCGTTTCCAGCCGACTGGGCGTGATTATTTACAGCATCAAACACATCGGCTGGAACCCAATCGATGCGTAAGTTAGAGATTGTGGGCCGATTCGGGCAAGGTTTGCAGAAATCGAACCTATCTGCCCGGAAGTAACTCGTCGACTGCATTAACCCCTGCAGGCATTACGTGGGAATCTCACAGATTTAACTTATCAAGCTGTAGGACGCCATAGCGATCTGCTGACCAACAGAAGTCACCTAGTATCCAAGCCGATCGGCTGCTAGCCCAGACAAGAAGAAAAGATTGTGATATGGCTGCTGCCCCCCAGAGCTCAACCAGGCTAGACCATTGGAGAAGAGGAGCCGACTTGCTGGGCTAGAAACTTGAAAAAGTTCGGCCCCAAGGATCTTGAGCCCAAATCCCAGCGGGTATCGGCTTACCACAAGCATCCAAGACATTAGGCTAAGGTTGCGAGCGACGGTGCGCCAAGTCATCCATCGGCGCAAGAACTTGAAGCCAATCCGGCTCCGATGATGAGACATCCGTGCCCATTAATGAAAATTGATCAAATCCATCTGCGTGCATCGAAAATATTCAAAAGTTCTTGACTAACATTCGATGGCTTCCTGAGATTCGCCGGCTGTGCTGTAACTAACTTATCAGATCTGCTACCTATTTCTTCAAATTAGCTAGTATATCTTTGTTTATTATCTAAAGCGATACAATGGATTCGGCTGCTTTAGCATGCAAACATCGGCTTCTGATATTCTAATCGCGACACTTAACTGATTATTAAAGAACGCATCCCACCGTAGGGTATTATTCTTGAATTTTTCTGTTAAGCGCTTTAGCAAACTCTAGCCCATCAAGATCTCTCTACAATAGCATTACCGCACACAGCGATAATACCGATAGGCCTTCCCATAGGACAACCCATTTTCCAAACTTATTATCTCTGGACCCGATCGCAAAATCAACTTCCACAAGATCTCCTTGCAACGACTTATTCACCACTTTATTTGTATGCCGAGCTGCTTAGCCTTATTCTCCTTGATCCTTTCCAACGGCTCGCAACATTCGGAGCTAATCTTCAAGTTTCTCTGTCTTTTAAGTTATAATAATCATCAGTTGTCAACTGATTTTGCAAAGAATTCTCCTAGAGCGATGTTAGTTTCCCATGGTAAACTGCCTCATGTCCGATATACCAGCTGATAACGGTGGCACCGGAGTTAGATCATGATATCATCCGATGATAGCCCATAGTGATCAGCTAACGTAGACAATATGCCATTGCCTCGGGCTTCTCATTGGCAGGGAGGGAGGGTCTTCCGCTTAATTAACTTGATCAGACTCTTATTAGAAGCTTCTGCTTGCCCTTGGCTTGAGCATATAAGGTGACGAATTTAATAGCTTGATTCCCATACTGGCAGCAAACTGTTGAAACTCATCAGACACAAAGATGACATTGATCAGTAGTTATCGTCCTGAGGAATCCCAAAGCGATAAATCAATGCTCTTATTACAAACTCGATCGCTTCCTTGACGTACTTTCTTCAAAGGAACCGCCTCTACCACTTGGCTAAAATAATCTGTTGCGCCAATATGAACTTATGCCTTTACTTGATGGAGGAAAAACCTGGCGATCATTCATTCCAACCTCACTGAACGGCCACGGTTTGATGATAGGAATTCATAAGCCGATGCTGGTGCTCGCTGTATATTTCCAAATTTGGCAATCTTGACACCCTTTATAATACCTAAATGCAATCCTCAGCATTTGTCGGCCAAAATACCCCACTCTTTCAGCAACCACTTCATCTTATGAGCCGATTGATGAGTTCCACACAGACGCCTTCATGCACCTCGCAACATAACCACTTTGGCTTCTTCCAATTCAGGCACTAAGCGAAACTCCCTCAAAAGTCCGATAATCAATCTCCATTCAAGCAGCACATATTTAGTCTGCTTTATACCGATTTTCCTGGAAACCGATTGCGACGGATTTTGCAAGTAATCAACTAATTCAGTTTCCAGTCATCGGCCTTTTTAGATATCAATATCGGCTATTCAACCTCAACCTGCAGCTATTCAGCCGAACCCTAAGCAATCTGTGCAAGATCATTGGCTTCTAAATTCTGCTCCCTGGGAATATGATCTATTGATACTATCTTATGAAACTCTTAACAATCCGTACCACTCCTCATAATATGACCTTCAAATATCATCCCTGCACTCATATTCTCCAGACAACTGTTTGACCACTAATAAAGAATCGCCCAATTTATACTCTATGACATCGCTCCGATCTCCTTTAAGAGTTTGAAGTCCTTTTAGCACCGCTTCGTACTCTGCCTGATTATTAGTCCGATAAGGCTTAATTGTAAAAGCAAACTCAAAACTTGCCCCCCGAGGCGATATGATAACCAGGCCGATACCAGACCCATGCTTGCAAACCGATCCATCAAAAAACAAAGTCCATGGGATCAGCTCTACATAGTCTTCGTAAGTCCCTCTGTGCTGCACAATGAAATCGGCCACTGCTTGCCCCTTGATTGCTTTAGCCGATTCATACCTTAAGTCGAACTCCGTCAAAGCAAAAACCCACTTGCCAACTCGCCCTTTCAAGACTGGAGCCGACAACATATATTTGACCACATCGGCCTGGCAAACTACTGTACACTCAGCCGATAGGATGTAATGCCTTAACTTCGTACACGAGAAATATAAACACAGGCATAATTTCTCCACCGCAGGATATCTCGTTTCAGCATCCAGAAGCCTTCTGCTCAGATAAAACACAACTCGCTCTTTCCCTTCAACTCTTTGTACTAAAACAATCCGATGGATTTCTCATCGGCTGACAAATAAAATTTGAACGGCATCCCTTTCTGCGGCGGAATTAAAATAGGTGGGGAACTCAGATAATTCTTGATTTCATCAAATGCCTTCTGCTGTGCTCCCCCCCACACAAACTCTTGATCGGCCTTCAACTTCAACAATGGCGTGAAAGACTCAATTCTCCCTGACAAATTTGATATAAATCTTCTCACAAAATTAATCTTGCCGATCAACGATTGCAACTCTGTCTTATTGCTTGGTGGATCTGTAGTCTTAATGGCTCTGATACTTCGCTGACTAACTTCAATCCCTCGCTCATGAACCATAAAACCCAAAAATTGCCCAGCCGATACACCAAAAGCGCACTTATTGGGATTCATTCTTAGTCCGTATTTCTTGGCTCTCTCCAGCACTTTTTGTAAATCGGCTATATGGCTTTCATCACTTTTAGACTTGACCACCATATCATCAATATAAATCTCTACCAACAAGCCGATGAGATCATGAAATATATAATTCATCGCTCTTTGATAAGTCGCACCGGCACTTTTCAACCCAAAAGTCATTACTACCCACTCATACAGGTCGATAGCTCCTGGACACCGAAACGCAGTTTTATGTATATCTTCTTCAGCCATATAAATCTGATTGTATCCCGCATTGCTGTCCATGAAGCTGATAATCTTGTGACCTGAGGCTGCATCCACCAATAAATCCGCTATCGGCATTGGGTATTCATCCTTGGGGGTAGCTTTATTCAGATCCCGGAAATCAATACATATCCTTAATCTTCCATTTTTCTTCTCCACTGGGACGATATTAGAAACCCATTCAGCATATCGGCATGGCCTTATGAACTTGGCATCATACAACCTCGTGATTTCCGCTTTGATCGGCTCATATAACTCTGCCTTGAATCTTCTTGGAGCTTGCTTGAACGGCCGATATCCTGGTTTAATGGGCAGCCGACTGTTCAACAATCGATCGGGCTTAATCCTGGCATCTCAATATGGTACTCCTAGGCGAAACAATCCCAATATTCCTTCAACAGTACTATCAATTCCTCTCGTAGTTCAGGACTTAATTTTTTGCTTATGTACGTCGGCCTTGGCTTATCTCCTGGTCCTATATCAATCTCTTCCAAATCATCAGCCGACGTAAATCCTTGCCCCAGTTTCCCCTCGAAGTCTTCGATAGAACCCATCAGATCCAGTAAACAATTCGGAGCCGACTTGCTGGATCGGCTGTTATCCCCTGGCTAGTGACCTTAAGGTAATCTCCTTCCCCATATCTTTTCGGATAGGCAATCAACACCCATCGGCTTCCAGATTGGTAGATCGGTCATTGCGATGTTGGTCGACCGATCTGCATAGAACCATCTCAACTTTGATCTCCCTGCCATTGTATCAAACATTGATGCATCGTCGAGGCGCACGCAACAGTTCGCATGAATCCAGTCCCTGCCGAGAAGTAAACTATATGATCCCTTCCGTCAATGACGAAAAACGTGGTAGGTAATGTCTTTTCCCTACTGTCAACTCCACGTTTAATACGCCTTTGCTTCTGATGAATTCCCACCGAAGTCTTTTAGCACCATATTTGTCTTGATCAGATCTTCGGCAGTCTTCCCCAACCTCCGGAATGTGGCATGAGGCATGAGATTAACTGCGGCTCCTCCATCAACCAGCATCTTTGTCATCGGCTTCCCATTTACATAACCCTTGATGTATAACGGCTTTAGGTGCCGATGCTCTGACTCCTCAGGTTTATCAAATATGGCCTGATCAGGTTGTAACGTCAGCTGAGCGAAAATCTCCTCATCGCCCTCTTCATCTGATGAAAGCGCTTTATACTCCCGAGGCAAAAAGAACACCATATTTACCGGTGCTGATGCATCCTCATCGTCCTTCTTCTTCACTTGCCAAGCTTGCTTAGTCTTTTTGGGACGATGGTCAGCTTCCTCTTGGTCCTGGCGTTGTTCTTCCTGTTGCTCTCGGTGCCATAACCGTTGTACCCTTCTCTTTCGATTCTTCGTGAATATGCCGCTAGGACACCACTGAGGATTCTGGATCTGTTTTTCATGCGCCTCCTCTTCATCCTCTTCAAGGAACTCTTCATGGATCAGCCCTAATCGGCTACGAACGATGCTCTTTTCCCAAGCGACCGATCCCGCGAAAACTCCTGCTGGCGATCATGCCGATTCCCCGCACTGCTGCACTCGGGGCAATTTTCAGCTGATGGCAGTCTCATTCTTGATCTAGCAGAATCGGAAGAAACGGGCAGTTCCAATGCGGATTATACATTTCTGTTTCATCCCTCTGCTCCTCGTATCTCGAATATTTCTCTATCATGCCCGATGAAGTAATCCTTGATTTATACCTTTGATGTCTTGCTCCATCGGCCTGATCCCTTGATGATAACCCCGCATATACCATGTTTACGGGGAACGGATGCCCATCAATCTTCATCGGCTTTTTATCTTCAAACTTGATTCGTCCTTGTTCGACTGCCGATTGAATCTGTTGCCGAAAAGCCTTGCACTCGTTGGTATGATGTGATATCGCATTGTGCCACTTGCAATATTTCTTCTTTTTTAATTCTTCGGCTGATGGAATCACGTGGTTTGGCGGAAGTTGTATCTGCTTCTCTTGTAATAGCAAATCAAATATTTTATCGGCCTTATTAACATCAAAATCATACCGTTCCTCCTTGCCGATATCCTTGACCCATGGACACGATACTGACTTCTTATTCCTAGACCACTCCGCCAAGCCAACTTCAGCATCGGATTCCTCGTCATCTGAGTCCGATGAGTAAACTTGTACCTGGGCAACTCGTCTTTGAAATTTATCCTTCTACGCTTCCTGAAATCGGCTTTCATGAGCCAATACCCTCTGCACCAGATGCGCCAGGGACTCGAACTCTTGGGATGAAAATCTCTCTCTGATCGGCGCCAAGAGTCCCTGGAAAGCCAAAATCGGCCAGCTGCCCATCGCTCAGGTTCAGACTGTAACATCGGTTTTTAACCTCCCGAAATCGCTGAATGTATTCCGGTACTGTTTCATCTGTTCGTGCCTAACCGAAGTCAAATTTGTCAGCTTCATCTCATGGATTCCAGCAAAGAAATACTTGTGAAACTGTTTCTCTAGATCGGCCCAACCCCGAACCGAATTCGGTGGTAATGAAGAGAACCATGCGAAGGCCGATCCTGATAAGGACAAGGGGAAAAATCTAACTCTTAGCGCTTCTTCAGCCGATGCCTCTCCGCACTGTGCCAGGAATCGGCTAACATGTTCCACCGTAGATGTATTATCTTGCCCTGAGAACTTAGAAAAATCCGGGACCCTGTATCGGTGTGGTAACGGGACCTTGTCAAACCACTTGGGGTATGGATGCCGATACATAAACGTCTGTTCTCTAGGCTTCATCCCAAACTGTTCCCTCATTATTTCCTCAACTCGTACCGATAAGTCTTCTTCCCTTGGATTCTCCTGTTGATACTGTTGATACTGTATCGGTGGAGTTGGTTGTCGATTCTGTCTATGATACTCCCTCTGGTAAGTACCTAGATCGGCTCCTCCTCCTGGATAGTTCTGCTGATATCCCCCATAATAAATAGATCGGTGATATCCAGGAGGAATATCCTGTTGCCCCCCAGCCTGGTTCTGTGCGAACAAGTGTTCTGGTACATCTCTACTGATGTTGTAATTAACTTGATTTGGCTCCCTCTTTGGGAGAAAAACAGGACCCCGAGTTGGTTCTTGGGCAATCGATCCATCAACAGTCTTCTTGATGAGGTTATGCAGTGTGTTTACCAAGACTCCGACTGATTAATGAGCGCATGGTGAATAGCCTCATTGACATCTCCTGCAAAGGCTTGAGTGGTGGGCTCTCGGGTGTGTGTGCGCTCGATTCTCCTACCATAACTGGTTTTGGAAACTAAGACTTCTGAATCGGCCCTGCCTCGTCATGCTGAAGGATTCTAAGCACAGTTTCTGGAAATTTGTCATAGTTTGTTCAACTTGCTATTTTTTGTCTTCAGTTAAGTCCCCATGCTGACTGGAATTACGTTGTCTTCTTGACCTCTTTCCCAGCCATGTCGCAGGTCTGACTGTCAAAAACTTTGCGTTGAAACTTTGGGTGAAACTTCGATGGTTCCCCGGGTGTGCAAAAGCGTGTTGAACGCCGAAAACCCACAGGGGGCCGTCCGGCGTCTGGGTGACCACAGCGAAGGCCTGGAGATTTGCTTCACTCCAGTGCAGGTCCTAAAGTCTTGAGGTTCACAGGTGTGCCAGTCAATTTGACCCTGTAATTGACAAGGAGAAAGGAATGTTAAATTCGTGAGCCAATCGGCTGGAAGCCGGCTTGGACTCATCTCATCGGCCAATGGCCGATATGCACTGTAGCACTTATACATCGGCTTAAAGCCGATGACGGCAGGAGCAATAGCATAATAATAAACAAGTATTGCGCTAGCCGATCGTTGAAGGGATACTCAAAAACCGGCTATAATCTTGGTAAAATAAACAGGCAGAATGCATAAGTAAATAGATCAAATAAACTCTAGCCGATCGTAGTTTAGTGTTACTGGTATTGCTGTGAAAATGTGCCCGTGCCCGGGCCCTTGCTCATATTGGCTCTCGAGGTCTTCGTCCGCTGTCTGGGCCCGTGCCTGGGTCCTTACCTAAGCTCGTGCCCGGATCCTCACCTGGGGTCGTGCCCGGGAACCTGCTTGTACTTGCAGTTGGATCGGCAGAATAAACCGATCGGTCTAACCTTAGCGATCGTACAGTAATACATGCAAGAATATATGATAAGGTATGCAATGACATAAATGATATTGATGAACCAGCCGATTATCAGACAACACATGATAAAAGGGCTAGAAGCGATTATAAAATAAAACAATGAATAACTGTAGTCGGCTTCGGCAGATAACTTATCGGCTAAGCCTCCGATAACAACATCGCATAACACCCATCGGCTCATCAAGAGTAATAGCTATTATCGTCAGTTCTAGTAGATTAGACCCAACGTTGTGCAGCACAGACTGATGATGATAGCGATAACCTCAATAGGCCGATAGATTTGATGCGATCGTGATGAAGATAACTTACGGCTATACACCCCGATAAGACGCTGCACATAAAGCATCGACTTAGCAGAATCGGTTTTATCGCTAGCAGTTTAGTAGGTCGGACTAACGATGCAGCACAAACTGATGATAAACCGCTCCAGTAGCGATACGATGTACGCAGCGGCGTGATGTGATATACCTAGTCAATCTATGAGATCAAACTGAACTGATGCAGCCATAGATAAAATAAATATATCATGGTAAGCCGCTACCATAAACCGAATCTAGAATATCGGACCTAACCGAGGAAGTCCTAGCCGATAGGTAGCCGGAGTGACGAGACTTACCCACTCGCAGGAGTTCGGACCTAACCGATGCAGCCCGGCTTGAGAAGCAAGATGCCGTCGGAAGGGTGGCGATGCGCCGAAGTTTGTATTGATCGTTATGATGATTTACAAGGTGCCCGGGCGTACGTATTTATACCCCGAGTTACATGAATCCTTATAGGACACGATATATGATTTCCTATCCATAATAGAAAAACGCTAACAAATCCTGACCGGACACGAGGTCAGGTTTCCTAAAGATAAACACCTGCCTAATTAATAGGTATAGTAAATAACTGCCAAGTAACGGTCTTCACGGCTCCTTCCCGATTCCGGTCTCTTCTCCGTCAGTTGACTGCAATCTCTCATTTGACCGAATCTTATACAGGGCCTTACCAAATTTTGGCGTTAACACCACCAAATTGAGAGTTATCCTTACCTAACGGAAAATCGGGCACCCCGTTGCCATCAAGTGGTATTAGAGCAACGGTTGCCCATTAGGTATCATCTTTTCCGTCCTATTTCAATATTTGTTTCCTATACCTAGAGTCCAGAAAAAGCCCCAAAAACAAAATTTGTAGTCGTAGGTTTTTTTTCCCTGTCTTACAACCATGTTTAGCCTTTTTGCATAATTCTGTTTCAGAGTCCGTAGTGTTGAGTTTGTGTCCTAGGTCAAGTTCGGTTGCTGGCTTAGATTGTGTTTGAGTCCAGTTTGTGATCCATCCGCTGCCCTAGCAGCCACCGCCACCATATCATCCCCGATTTCACCACCTAGCCTCCACCAAAACACTGATACGGAGGACCTTCCTTGAAACAGCCATACTTTCGCATTACGGAGTCGAATTATGCAAATAAGTAGTCTACGGACATCTACGAAAAAATTCCCATCCGCTACTCCCCCACTTCGTCGGGTTTGATGAAATCAGTTTTGCAAAATTCAGGCCAGAAAATTGGGTATCTGCACTTATGTTCTAGCACGCTTTTTAAGCACCTTGTGTATTTCTATAGGCTACATCTTATATTAGACTGAGTTGCACCTCCTGAGGTTGTTTGTTCCTTATGGCTCCTAGTTGAGAAAAAAATATCAGAAAAATAAAAGAAAAATAAAAAAAGGGTGTGAAAGAAAAAAAAAAGGAGAGGAGCACATAGGACACACCAGGGAACCAGCTGTGTTGTTTTGTGCTGTGTTTTGCCTTGTCCTTAATTCCTTGCTGCTAACCTTTCATAGTTGTTTATCTCCCTTATGTTATCACATCTGGTTTAGAACACGTTTAGGCCAGCAACTAGGACAAGTGCTTTGGACATTTATTCAGCATTACTATCTGTTGTTGAATTATGTGCTACTAACATATTTTGGCCTCCCAAGCTCCACATATATACTTTTGGTCAGCATGGTCTCGACCCTTGCAATTGCTGGATCACGCCCTCAAGGTATCAAGAACCAGCCACCGGTTGTACCATCCTTTTGCTCGCTAGTCTCAGGAACCTTGTAAGAGCTCAGGTAAGGTACTTCCATTTGTGAGTGTCCACTATCCTTGGCATAGTATAGTTGATAGGATAATACTTGGTTGTGCTTGTTTGTTTCCTATTCTTCTACTAACCGGTGGATTATGGCAGTGAGGGTGAATGATTTTGCTGATTGTGCTTCAAAAGAGGAGATTGTTTTGAAGCGTGGGGATTAGAAGATTGAGGAAAATGTAGCTTGCCTTGACTGCTATGCGGGAAGACCTCCAAGCTATGGTGGGGAGCATTGCCACCCTCACTAACAGCATCGAGCAGTTGACAGCAAACCATCACCACCACCTACTTGTTGATGATGACGGAGGTAATGAAGAGGAGGAAGCCGACAATAGTGATGCACGTGCTGAACGTCGTGACGAGCGTCTACGACAACGGCTGTGATTCAACCGGCAAGGTATGGGAGGTAACCGCCACAAGGGCGAGCGGTAACGATGATCCCTTTGCTAAAATTAAATTTACCTTGCCTTCATTTTCTGGAAAATATGACCCTGAAGCCTATTTGGATAGGGAGATGACCATAGAGCAGAAATTTAATTCCCATTTAGTTCCTAAAATTCATAGGGTTAGGCAAGCAACTAGTGAGTTTAAGGACTTTGCTATTATCTGGTGGAATAAACTAGTTAAAACTGGCCTAGAGCCTAACACATGGGAAAGGTTGAAGCGAGCTATGCGGAGTAGGTTTATTCCTCCATACTTCAAACGTGATTTGAGAAATAAGTTGCAACGCTTAGACCAAGGAGAAAAATCTATAGAAGATTACTTTTAGGAGCTACAAATAGGAATGTTGCATTGTGAGGTAGAGGAGGATGAGGAGGATAAGATGGCTCGATTTTATGGGGGGTTGAGACGTGAAATTCAGGACATTATTCAATATAAAGAATACAATTCTCTTAACCGATTGTTCCATTTAGCTATATTATCTGAACAGGAATTGCAGGGAAGGTCGCCATTGAGAAGGAACAATTGAGGAAGCACGTCTACATCGAGGCCTTCCATTGGGCAAGGTTAAAAGTGTCCCTACTCGGAGTTCTACGCCTTCCACCAATAGGGCACTAGCAGCATCATATTCACGAGCTATTGAGGTGAGTAAATCTGTTCGCGTACAGGCACCCGCAAAAAGCGCATCATCGGTTGCTTCTACGGGACGAACGAGGGATATCCAATGCTTCAAGTGCAAAGGGATGGGCCATGTGCAACATGATTGCCCAAATCAGAGAGTTCTCATTGCTACAGATGATGGTGAGTACACTAGTGCTAGTGATGTTGATGATGCATTAGCACATGGCACTAACAATGCAGGTGATGAAGACGAGAGCGATGAGGATGTGGAGCACATAGGTGCGGAAGATACAAGCAAGTACCTGAGCATTGTAGCACAATGGGTGCTAAGTGCTCAAATGGAGAAGGCGGAGCAAAATCAGCGCCACAATTTGTTCCAATCAAGATTCGTGGTTCACAATAGAGCATGCCGTGTTGTCATTGATAGCGGCAATTGTAGCAACCTTGCTAGTTCAGATTTGATTGACACGCTAGGTTTGCCTACACAACTACATCCATGGCCTTACTACATCCAATGGTTCAACTCTTGTGGTAAGTTGAAAGTAAGTAAAGTTGTAAGAGTGCAATTTTCTGTTAGAAAGTACCATGATAGTGCAAATTTTGATGTCGTGCCTATACAAGCATGTTCTTTGCTTTTGGGTAGACCTTGGGAATATGATAGAGATGTGCTGCACCGTGGTAGAACTAACACATACACTTTCACACATAATGGCAAAAATATTGAGTTGCTACCAATGACCCCTGCTGAAATTTTGAAGGATGATATCGCACGTGCCGAAAATAAATCTAAGTCTGAAAATCAGCAAGTAGCTAAAGATGTGTTTCCACCTAAAAAGGAGAAAAAAGAGCCACCAGCTAGGAAAGACACACTTAAGTTGAAAGGAGCTTCCATGTTAGCTACTAAATCTGAGATTTCTGACTTAAATGTTAATGAATCTATTTGCTATGCTTTGGTTTGCAAGGAAACTTTCTTTACACTTGAGGACTTGCCTCCTTTGCCACGTGCTATTACTAACCTTTTGCAGGAGTTTGCTGATGTATTTCCAAGTGAGATACCCCTGGGGCTGCCACCTATGAGAGGAATTGAGCATCAAATTGATTTGATCCTGGGAGCTGCGTTGCTAAACCATGCACCGTATAGGACCAATCTCGAAGAGACTAAGGAACTTCAGCGTCAAGTGCAAAACTTGCTTGAAAAAGGGTATGTACGTGAGAGTCTTAGTCCTTATGTTGTTCCTGTTATTTTGGTGCCTAAGAAAGATGGGTCATGGCGCATGTGTGTGGATTGTAGAGCCATTAACAACATAACTATTAGATATCGTTATCCTATTCCTAGGTTAGGTGATATGTTTGATGAATTAAGTGGCTCTGTTGTGTACTCTAAAGTAGACCTGCGTAGTGGATACCACCAAATTAGAATGAAATTGGGTGATGAATGGAAGACCGCGTTTAAAACTAAATTTGGTTTGTATGAGTGGTTAGCAATGCTTTTTGGTTTGACTATTGCTCCTAGTACTTTTATGCGACTCATGAATGAACTTTTACGTACTTTCATTGGTAGATTTGTGGTGGTTTACTTTGATGATATACTTATTTACAGCAAATCTTTAGATAAACATAAGGAACATTTACGTGTTGTTTTTAATGCTTTGAGAGATGCACATTTGTTCGGTAACCTCGCGAAGTGCACTTTTTGCATGGAGCGAGTTTCTTTTCTTGGTTATGTTGTGACTCCACAGGGAATTGAAGTTGATGAGACCAAGATAGAAGCGATCAAGAGTTGGCCAACTCCTACATCGATTACGCAGGTGCGGAGCTTTCTTGGGCTAGCTGGATTCTACCGCCGCTTTGTGAGAGATTTCAGCACCATTGCCTCACCAATGAACGAGCTCACAAAGAAAGGCATTCCTTATCGATGGGGACAAGCACGATGAAGATGCCTTTTCAAAGAAGATTTCAGTATTTGCTTGCCCTCCTTATGGTGTGACGGCAATGCGATGAGGACTCCGGATGCGCTTCGACGATTAAAGGTCTTCACCGACTACGAGGAAACTTTTGCTTTTGCGATGTTTAATCCCGCTTGGCCTCATTGAGATCTTCTGGGAGCTTGTCTTCCAGAAGGAACCTGATGATTGGAGTCCACCAATCTTGACAGACGGTTAGTACTTCATTTGTTGCTAGGGTAGGTTCAGCCCCTGACTGCTCGAGTACTGATTTTTTCTTGACTGACGGCTCCAATAGTTGCTCAACAAAGATTCTAGTCGGAACCACTTCTCGTTTGGATCCCATGTTGGCTAACTTGTCTGTAGCTTCATTATATTGGCGCAACACAAGTGTAATCTCCAGCCCGTCGAACTTGTTTTGCAGCTTTCGTACTTCCTGACAATATGCCATCATGTTATCATCCAAACACGTCCAATCTTTCATGACCTGGTTGACTACGAGTTGAGATTCCCCGCGTATGACCAGTTGGCGCATGCCGAGTGATATGGGCAATGGGAGCCCGTGGATGAGTGCCTCATACTCGGTGACGTTGTGGGATGCTGGAAAGTAAATCTGAAGGATGTATTTCAATTTTTCTCCAGTGGGTGATGTTAGGACGACGCCAGCCCCTACTCCGCCAATCCGTAAAGAATTGTCGAAGTACATCGTCTAGTATTTGCAAGCTTGGTTCTGTTTGGTGTAGCCATCTCTTGAACCTCTGTCACTCGGCTATTTGAAGTCATCCAGTGGTTGTGACTTGATTTTGCTATCCGAGGTTGAAAGACAATGTCAAACGCCAATCAGTCGAGCGCTTCTATTTAGTGATTTCTATCCGAGTGGCCGGTCGTGGTTGGGTTGGTAGACGTTCGTTTCTCGAGTTGGATTTACGATGTGATGATTGTGACTTGAGATGCGCAACTGAAATAGTGCATCCAACTTCCGAAACAGTTATGAGTAAAGCATAGAGGCTAGCTTCTGAATTGGGGATATCTTATCTTGGAGTCATGCTTAGGACTTCGCTGACGAGTAAACTGGCCTTGTGCTATACTCATTGTATATGTCTAGGCTCTGCCGCCGCTCTACACGACCAATTGCCGTGCTTGACTACTTGAGTGAGTTTGTCACCAGATACAGCATGAGTGGTTTCTTGTGGGCATAGGTTTGATGCCGAACACCGGTTGGTGGTACGTGATGAAACTTCCTTAAGTCTTCGAAGGCTTGCTGGGCTTTTTCGGGTGTCCATTGAAATTGATGGCTTTCTCAACTAATTTTGAAAAAAGGTTGCATGCCCCATTTCGCCGAGTCGTGAAACAAATCGACTGAAGTGCCGTTGCCGCATGCAGCCAGTTCAGCCTTCTGTAACGTCTTTATCTGGCTAGTCGGGCGGTGTGGTGGCCATGTTCATGATTGCTTGACTTTCTCTAGATTAGCCTCGATGCCTTGTCGGTGTGATATATGATGAAGCCGAGTAATTTTCCCAAAGGTACTCCAAAGATGCACTTTCCAGGTTCAACTTCATCTTGAATCTCCGAAGGCTTTGCAAAGTTTTCTCCATGTTGGCAATGAGGTCTTCCTTGACTTTGGTCTTGATTACCACGTCATCGACATACACCTCCACATTGCATAGATCTTGAACCTACGTGTGAGACAAACGCTGATAGCAATTGATATGTTGCGCCATTACATTTTTTCAACCCGAACGGCATCAGTGATCATAGCATTTGTATGCTGCCTCAAATGGCATGATGAAAGAAGTCTTTAGACAGTCCTCCTCCTTTCAGGCTGATTTGATGCTAACCTGAGTAACAGTCAAGAGAATCACACCTCGTGGGAGTTGAATCGACCACTTTCTGATCTATTCCGTTAGTAGGACCAAATGGATTCCTTGGGGCATGCTTTATTCAAGTCGGTGTGAGTCGAGTCGCATAATGCGCCATTTACTTTGTTTTTTCTTCCGGGACTAAAACTGGGTTTGCCATTCCAATGCCGGAACGGTAGACCTCTTTGGTTGTGGAAGCCCGGCTGTTGCAAGGAGTTTTTGGTAAGCTCCTCCCGAAAGCATCTTTGTCTGGTATGTGTTGTTGCAGTCTTTTTATTGCAGCCGCCGCAGCCGTTTGTTGACTGGTTGTTGGTTGTCTGGTTTGGTTGTCCGGCTTGATGTTGTTTGTAGAGAATGGCTCAATCACCTCTCTTTGCACACCAGGCATGTCGAAAGGTTTCCAAGCAAAAATATCCCTGTTCGCCTGGAGGAAGGTGATGAGCGCGTTTTCTTATTTTGGGTTGAGTCCAATCCCGACGAGCGTAGTCTTGGTGGGGTCCGAAAGGGTCCAAGGGGATCTTCTTTGTTTCTGAATCCGCTAAAATTCCCAACTTGGCTACTTTTTTCGCCGGAACTTGGTCGTCCTCGTTTGGAGTTGTCACGGCTAGTTGGATGGTGTTCCGCCTTATTTCTGCCACTTCTTGAGTTTGGATAATTGGGCTAGCTCGCAGCTCTCCTTATTTGCGTTTAGGTGAAGGCTTGCTTACTTGACATCGCTGCGCAGGGAAAGTACTCCTGTTGTCCTGTTTGGCATCTGAGCACCTCCATGTATGTGGTAGTATGTTGAGGCACTGCCGTATGTACTTGGCTTAGTGCTGGCCGTCGAGTATGCATGATACTCGGTCTTGAAGTCGCAGGAGGAAACGCTCGAAGCATTAATGATATTCCTCTGCTGGGAAATTCTCCCACGTGGCCAAGAAGGTGTATCTTGGAGAGTGATCTTTATCGAGTGGAGTTGGACGACAGGGTGTCCGGTAGATTACTTCTGTGTTTGTTGTTAGGGTGCTTGGGTATCTGCGGGCCATTTAGCTCAGATGATGGAATTTTCATCTGTTCGGTGTTTCTTTTGGCGAAGCACTAGTTGAGAGTTGTTCTGCTGTCGATGAGCAGCTTCTTTTAGCTTGATTATCCTTTCTGATTGACTTCTAGATCGCAGGACGGAGTGGGTAACTTCTT